>CM040741.1:67395046-67422546 GCA_022829145.1 Albula goreensis
TATAAAGACATCAACACTGAGTCATCAAAAAGCCAAGTAATTCCTAAAACTGAACATATAACGCGGCAGTGTGCATGCGCGTGTGTGTGTGTTTGTATTTTGCAGAGGGCTGGAGGGTGGGGGGGCTTGGCGTGGGGAGTAGCAAAAAAACTACTGCTGCTATAGGTTTACAGGAGAGCTTTAATCCTTCCTGGCGATCCTTGTGAATTTGCTGGGGTGTTTGACAGTAAGAGTGTATGTTACATTACATCACCAGCATTTAGCAGACGCCCTTATCCAAAACAACTTAGCGACAGCTTACATTTTTACACAATTTTTACAGCCGGATATTTTTCTAGAGAGCATTTCAGGTGATGAACCTTGCCTAAGGGTACCACAGAAGTGCCCCAAGTAGAAGTGAACCTGCAACCTCTAATCACTGTACTGCACTGCCATCTTCTAACTATTGAGAAGCACTGTCCATGCTCACAACTGAGGTTAGAGTCCAACCAAGCGGGCAGACATGAGAGTGGAAGTGGGGGGAGGGTCCAAAATTAACATGCAAAAGTGGCCATAAATGAAATAAAAAATAAATCACCAGCTAGTAAATGTATTCAAGTCAAATCTTGCTACTTAACAAAAAAGGAAAAAAACAGAACCCTAAGGGAAACTATAGCAGCCGTTGGCTGGCGTTCCTCTCAGCCCCTGGGTGTGGGCGTGGGCGTGGGCGGTAGCTCACCGTAGGTAGTCCCGTCGGCAGAGGATGAGGTTGGCTTTGGTGTAGAGCGTGGAGCCCACCTCGCCGAGCCGGCAGTCACAGCACGCACACTTCAGGCAGTCTTCATGCCAGTACTTGTCCAGGGCCTTCAGTAGGTAGCGGTCCTTGATCTTCCTGTTGCAGCCAGCACAGCCTTTTGGCTTGGTGTCTGGCTGGACGGAGAGCATTTGTATACCTGCGGGCACAGCGAAAAAAAGTCAAACCTCAGCCGTGCTACAAAATATTACAACTCACAAAAATAAATAATAAAATAACAAAAAAAAAATACCCTCATCAAATAACAAACTACACAAGTAATGTTCAGCGACCATTGTATCACTAACATTGATAATGACTATTTTTATTATTGAGTAACAAAAACTACAAATTAACTGAGGAAAACAAATAAGTTACGCGAATAACAGCTATGACAGTATGAACGCTGCTATTATTGAGTAGAAATTACTTCTGTTACAATGGCAGGATTACCTATTTTTAGGTTTGGGAACATCTTTCCTTTTTTAGATTTTCAGTTTGATTTTCTCTGTTACTCTTCAAGTAGGTAAAAAAAACTGCCTGAAAAAGGTTTTGTTATCATATAAAAATTACTACTTACACTTATGCACCACAAATACACTTTCAAAATAACGCTCATCTTGCTGTTCATCAACATTTCTTCCACAGTTTGAAGAGGAGGTTTTGCCAAAATAACAATCTGACTGTTTGATTTTGAAAAGCATGTTCTGAAAATATTTTGCCCCAAAAGTGGTTTAAACAGCTGAAATGATGCATACAGACCTCATAATAACGGTATAAAATGGGTAGTATATCTCATTATTTCCAAGGCAGTACTTTTGTTAGTTATTAATTCAGTATTACAGTGTTGTGCATTTAAAAATGCAAAGGAAAGATCTAAACAGCAAGAGAGAAAGACAGAGTATGTAGTATGTACCAAAATGTGTAATGTTTCCAAAAAACATTGTCAAACACTTGGCATCCCCAGCGTTTTGGCATGCAATATATACATATGAAGTTTACCTTTTTTATAAATTACAATGCACATTTATCAACTTGATTTACATGTTATATGCCTCCACATTTTAAGTCTAATCTGATGTTTTTTTATTTTTTTATAATAAGACACTCGAACGATCAAACAAAATCAAAATCATTTTAATGCTGGGCCACATTGCCTAACAAAGAGGAGTGCATTCGGGTGACTTCACAAACACAGACATTAGGCGAGTGTAAAAACCAAAGTTTACAAGCAATAAAAAGTTCCATCTCTGAAAAGGGCTCCCTACAGTAACCAAAGTGATTCTGGAAAGCAAAGCCACGAGGCCGGGAGGAATTCCTTTGCAAAAACCTGTCAGTGAGAACTCTGCAGGAGCGACGCTGGGAAAAAGAATTAAACGGCAACAAACGGTGTACTGAACAAGTGCACATAAACGTAAACACACACACACACACACACACACACACACACACACACGCACACGGGCATAAATAAAAAGCTCATTCCCAAATCTTTTTGTGCTCCCATCCTAACCGCTCCCCTTCCTACGCAGACTGGCCCAAAGAAGCTTTTGATGGCAACAGCCATTGTGCAGCCCTACCAGGGTGCGAGGGGGTTTTATTGAAATGCCCGGGCTAACAATGTGGACTCGCACACAGGCCGTAATTAGTATTCTCTCTCCATACAGAGAGGACGAAACAGCCCTTTCTCACCCAGTGTTCTGTTTTGTCTGCTTTTGTGCGCGGCCCATACAAAAAGTTCTACTTTTAAGTGGGGCATTGTTTTACCGCGGTGCTATAACACTGTTGTTTTCACAGTCCAACCCGGGTTACCAGAAAGGAATTATTTTGAGAGGGGAAATAATTTTGTATTTTCTTTTTCATTTTAAAAGAAGGGGAGGCTCTCCAAACAAATATTAATCTGTTTATTTATTTGTTAGTTTTGTGAGCGCTCCATAGAAACAAAGGACCTCTTTCTTCTTCATTGTTATCATGATTTAAGAGAAAAACTAAATTTATGCAAAATAGTCATATGGAAATTTTACAAATATTTTGTGTACAGAAAATCCCATGATCTCATTTCCAGCACAGCCGAACTGTAGCGCCTGATAGAGGGCATGGATGATCATTAAAAACAAGTCCCCATGCAGTCAAATGTTTTTTACCTCCATGTAAATTATGTAAGAGAGGTACACAGAATCATATCCTTATGTTTTCAACAAGCTACATACAGCTCACACTTTCACATGCAGAAAAAGGAACCTTTAAATGTTGAGATGTATAAATAGGAGTTTTTTTCTCTTGGTGAAAAAAAAACCCTTGAATGAGGGAGAACTGAATTTTGTCACTAGATTAAACAAAAATACAGCTATGTGCAACAGAGGGCAAGCCAGGATGTTGGACATTCTCACATACCATTATTACTGCCACCATGCCAACATTAGACAGGAACGATGAGCGACAACTGCCACCACGAGCCTATGTGTTAGAGAGGCGATGCATGCAAGCAAAGTACTCAGATCTGTGTTTGATCTAATGTACTGCACAACGATAAAAGTACCATTTTATGGTAGGTACAGTTTGCATAGCGCAAAATCAAAATGATCACTGCATCGATGCCTTAATGTTGACAAATTGTCTGCAGACTAACCGTGCTTACAGATAGGGAACAGCACAAATGCAAACCATCAGCACACATGCAGATGAACAAATATGAAACTGAGATTTTTCTCATCAAAAATCCAAAACATCGGATGTGTAAGTGCCATAAACTGGATAAAATGCACTGCATTGAGTCTCTGAAAACGGGTGTATCAATATCATAAACATTGAAAAAACTATAAAAACGGAAGAGTGTTCATACGAGGAACATCCACACACTGTCAACACTGATATTTCTTATGGAAAATTCGCATATTGACCTGACAATATATTTCTACATCAATCAACTTTTCAGATATTTTTTGGATTATTAAAGTTAACCTGTTATAAAATAGCATCCATAACTTCCAAAAGGCCACTTTGAATAAATTAAAATACAATCCACAGAACACACGTTACATGCATTTGTACATGTGTTTGATATATAGAGGCCACATTCCACTACAATAATGAAAAGTGCCTCTTGAAACAGGAACAGAAAGCAGTTTAGGCTGTAGTATAATTACGTCACAGGCATTGCTCAGTTGTGCCTGAATTGTTTAGCAGCGTCCTTTTCCTAGTACACATATCACCGTCCTGTTATTTATCTGTTTATATGATTATTGTTTCCTTGCCCACGCCTATGATTGATTGATGCAGCGTGTTTTGTGGTCATTTACCGTGAGGTAATGTCACTAATCTCTGTGTAGGTATCGCACGGGGCGTAGATGTGCTATGGAAAACAGATGAAAACAATGGTAAGACCTGGGATGCAGGACTGCTAAACACTGGACCATAAGACAAGAGGCATAAAGAGCGATTAATGAAGCAACAGCTTATGAGACTGGCACGCAAAGCCACGGCTTTTAAATACATATTATGCGGTCTTTGTAACTCGTTTTATAAAACATATAGACAGATGTCAGAGTGCAGAAACAGCAACAGCAAATGAAAGGCAACTCTGCTTAGTCCACGCAAAGTGTGTGACAGTTCTTGACACAAGATAAATGGCTGATGGTTGGAAACTCGTTATAATGAGCACAAAAGGCGTAGCTGCTTCATTGTTGTAAAGGGACTGAAAGTGGCAGTGTTTCTTCTTATTTAAATATTCAGGATAAACCCCTTTTCTCGAGCCCCCCTCCTCTTCTCTGGTTTGATTTATCGGATTATGATGCCTTTAATTCTACTCTGCACGCTGCTGCGGGTACACAGGATACTGCAAGCGAAATTTTCAGTCAGAATGTCGTTAATTTTAACAGCCCTATGTGGGCATGGTCGTACATGTAAGTTTAAAGGAAAACGGTGGCTGAAATGCACCATAGACATGTCAGCACATTTTTCTTTTTTTGTCAGAATTGAAAATATGAAAACTTATGGCATATGTGAACCATGCCTAACGTTCATAATGTATTGGCCTCTAAAACAGAACTGATTCCTTATATCTAACCTCTCTGGTACTTGGACCACGAATTCGTGTTGTTTTCTTGAGTTTCAAGGAAATCTTACGTCATACAAATGCTTTTATTTTTCTTTAAAAAAGGAAAACAGCGAGGGCACACATCAAAAGGTTTAAGGGCCGTTGTGTTTGCGGTAATGAGCAGACCCCCATTTTATTTCATTTCATTTAAGCTGGTGGGCTTCTAATTGGCTGGATCGAATTGTAAGAGGCGCGCACGGTTGATCGCGTCCATTATACATCCTTGTTCGGTACCACTCATCCGCACAATCTCGGCTCTGCTGGTTAACACAACAAAGTAACCGCAACTCATTAACAAACGAAAGAGTTTCAACTCTCCCCGGCGCACAGTAAGGATTCAATCCGAAACTACGCGATTCACATTTACACACATTTCTTTAGGTTGAAGACTTAAACTCAGTGTGGCTTCGTGCTAAATTATGCGATATGCACCAATGAGTGCTATGACCTGTACTGAAAAATCAAAACGTGCCTGTCCTCATTATCGATAATTTAGTAAAAGCAAATATGTATTTATCTATTGCTACGAGAAATACAGCTGTATTAGGCCTAAAATCTCTCATATCTGCTCGCTCGCTTGTAGCATCTTTGGTTATTTTTTTCCAACGTCATTCGCCTTCAACTTATACAAATCTACTTGCCGCGTGTCCCAAATCAGACAAATGATACTCTATGCCTTCTTAAGCAGTGCGAAATCAATACAGGACCAAGTGACGAGAACACGCCACACGGAGCAAAGAGCCAATTTGATTCCCCCTTTCTCCATCTCTGCTGCAGGACACGGAGACGCTGACATTTTCCCACTCTTATCAGTTTAATTACAGTTGCCATGGCAGCAAAGTGCTACTGCTTGGCAAAGGCCAATAAGAGATTTGCAACCGCGAACCCAATTTTCGATTCAGCTTGGTGTACAACGAAACAAAACAAGGGGGGGAAAATCACTTTTCGAGTTAATGTGCTCAGTCTTTGGTGCAAATGTTCTCTTTATCTCGGCTCAGTGGGAACATGTTTCAGCTACCCATTTAACCCGCAAGAATGACTGGCATAGCGTATAGGTTTTGAAAGCAAGACCGAACCCGCCACAAGATATCATATTTCAGTATTTGAAATTAATACAGCCTAATACAGCCCAGATATACAATACCCCCACGCATATCAAAGGGCTGTGGCTGAAGTACATTTTCTAAATTAAAGATGTATATATATGTGCATGCTATATATAGCCACAGTGCGAGAAGCTACATACCGCAGAGCGAAGTAAAACTGGAAACGATTTACAGAAAATAGAGGAAAAGACATTCAACGGATCTTACCGAAACTTTTCTCCCTTTTCTGCATTTGTTGATTCTCTTACGCACCCGAACCACCATACAAGTACAGCAACCAAAACCAATATCTCCGCTTCTTTGGGTCAAGTGAGCAGCTGTATGCACGCACACGGAGGGTGACTCGCTATTGTTCGAAGTAACAATCCAACCTCGGCTCAAAACACAAGATGAAAAGGGGGTGTAAAAAAAAACCGAATCACCAGAAAAGGCAGTAGGCGAGAGCGAGAAAAAAGCTGACTATCGCTCAGCGCCACACGTAAACCACGTTTGTCACAACAGCGCTCGAAAAAAGAAGGATCGAAAGGCAGCCGCTGCTTGGAGTGTAGTGGTGAGCAAATGACAGCGGATGACAAAGGCACATGCTTGCCCCTTTACAGCGCCGTAATCTCATAATCCTCCAATACCCCATGCGAGCGCATGTTCAAGGCAGCCTCGGTGAGCTTACTGTAACGGTTTCGACAAAATACATAGCTTCATCTAACAATCTCATCATGCAAGCACTATATTCACATTTCAACATTTCTCAATTACATGTGTTTTCGTTTAAGGACATTATCGTGCCAGTCGCGAGAATGCCACGATCAAGGTAGGTAAATCGCAGTACGGCTTTTGAAGCAGTGTTTTTTTTTTTAGGATTTAGGCAATTAGGTTAAAACAATGACACTTCGCATAGCATTTACCTTGACGACGTTAACCGGTCATTATTCAGTTTTACATGTTAAGTGCGCAATACTACTTTTACGACGACTGGGTTGTTTCGGTTATGCGAACAACTTTGTGTAATAGGAGTACGGGTTGTATCCGTTCGTAGACATCCATAATTGAACGTCCTTGTAAATATGTTTAATAAATTCTCGGGAACCCAGAACAATGACTACCAACATCGCTTTAATTCTGTGGTAGCGGCAGGTAACGTAATGCATGAAGTAACGCTGATCCATCTATTTCTGAAATGAATAATTAGAATTCCAAAACAATATTTAACTGCCCAGAATGTGCGATGTTAAAATCGCAAAACGTGGGCATATTTAAATTAAACTATTTACTATCCATTAGGAATACATGAAGCAAAGATACCGTCCTAATCACCAGCAGCGCGCAAATATCTAATATAATCCCTGTGTTTTTACGAGATACTACAGAGAACAGCAAAGAGAATTACATATCCTCACGTAATAAAAGTGCAAAATCCACACTTTACTCACCTTCTTAGCCAAGTTACGCAAAGGACTCACTTCAAAACAGGCACCGTAGTGCAGCTTCCAACTATATCCCCTCAGAGCTAAAGTTCATAAAACAGGCATTGCCCAAGACGGATCTGTGAGATCTTTAACTTAAAAATAATGAGGTCCGCATGGATCCGCGAGCAGGTTGTTGTGCAACCACGCTACAGGTGTTCGCTTTACATCCGCCGCTCAGCTGTCGCGTGGTATTCGGTGGGGCTCAGAAGAACTTACCCATCAGTGACTGAGGGATGTTGAACAGTGAACCCTAGCTTTATTATCTACAAGCCCAATCCCTCACCGGTGAGACATAACACGGCAAAGAAAAGGTCAGTCAGTTATTACTGCGAGATAGAGCAACTCGAGAACGCGCGCGAGCGAGCGCGTTCTTACACACATATACACACGCGGACACGGGCGCGCGCACACACTGACACTCACACACGCATACTGTCGAATGCGCGAAGCCAATGATGTACAGCTTCTCTGTACCGCTACGTGAGATGACAGTTCTGTCTTTTGTTAAGATATTCAACTTCGCAAATAAGCCTCGGCACTGTTATTCCACAACATGCAGCTATTGACAGTTCCTCTCGTCGCAACGGTTGTTGCAGTATATTTTGAAAACATATCTTTCCTGCAATAGGGTAGATTACTGCTCAAGAAGGACACTTCCTTGCCAAGTACATGAGCGAGGGATGGACTTGGTGGGACTCGTACATGCATTTGCCTCGGCCCCATGAAGTTGCATCCTTGCAGTTCCATTCGTAAGTGAAAACTGAAAGAAAAAAATTCCTTAAGTATTTTGGGTCTAAGCGTATGCAAGACTGTACTGTAGCTACACACTCTCGTGCACGTCGGACCTCCACAACAACTGGATTGTATTAAGATTGCTTACACTGTTTTACACTTGTAATCCATCGAATGGGGTGAAACCAGGTAAAGGAATAGATATTATTTCTGTATCTAGCATCAGCCTAGCTATTTAATAGTTATTTAATTGTCGATATGTAGTTACCAGTTCTTCGTTAAACACATATTATTGCAGTGTTACATTTTTCAAGCGGTCTTAGTATTGGTCTTACACTGAGTCACTATCAATGTACATAAGTGTTACCTTTGAGGCGTCAATTTTTCCGGACTGCTTGACGATGTGCAGGTGATAAAGTTCGTTTAAACTGATATGATTGCATTGAAATTTTATTCGATTGGTATTGTGATGGAGAAACCTGTGTTTGTCTGCATAATAAGAATTTGTGCTAAACTATAGTTACAAATGGAAATTCCAGGACCAAACCGAAATCCACACAACTGCTGATGATATCCTTATCTGGAGCAATTAGGAACATTTACATATATGTCATAATCATAACAAAAAGTAACCCTTAGATAATATATTAATTTCAGTGGCTTTTTTCATTTTTAAAATGACACTGGTACATTAGAGACATATTAACAACCACTAAAGCCAAGAATTTCACCGTTTTTCAGGGTTAACACGCGTGCCAGGGAGGGCTGTAAGTTTGCATTCCTCTCGATAGCCTTGATAGCCGTTCTCTATCCTCTGATTTTGATGGACACATCCGAGAGTGACTGTCACGACAAGGGGGTGTGGTCATTCTCTCTCCAAGAGGGGGTATTTCGAGTTCTGGAAACCTGACAGAGATAAAGTACCTCAACTAAGGGATTAAGTTTTCCCACAAGGATTTGAGTGGAAGGTGTTTGCTTGTCAAAAAATATTTGAAACACAACAAAGAAATAATTAAACAACTATGCCGTTTGAGTGTTTTGTGAAATGTATGATTTCAAATAAAATGTATTCACACATAGCGCTCAGCTAGGGCACCCAACGTCGTGATATTCCGTTATGTTGTTATGTGTACACGCAAATGAGACAAGTGAAAATGGTTTTTGGTGGTATTTGACTTATGAATATGTTCTCTTACACATGCGGAAGGGACATACAAATTAAAATATTATTAAGCATGTTTGTCTGCAGTGTGATAATTGGCATGTTTCTGTCTGCTACCATAATTGTTTTGGTATGAGTTTTTATATTTCATACAGTGAAGTATTTTCAGTTGCCTGTATTTTTAAGGTGGACTATTAGAGCTAAAGAACATTGTTATAGTAGTTTTTCATAAACAAGCTTCCATGAAAGTATTCAATTTTTACTTGTCAAATTGGAAATACAGGGCTGATATTGCTTCTTTATTCACATGCTTATAAATATATAATTTATTTACTGACAGATTATGTCTGTCTATCAGTCTAGCACTTGTAGTCTGCATTGCCAAAAATATGACTTATTTGAATGGATTTTTCTAAATTATTCAAAATAGTCCAGATAGCAACAAAAATTTATGGACACCTGAATGCACAAAATAATGACAAACAAAAACACTGTGTGATCTTTGTCACATTATGTCATCAGAACTGTGGGGTACACATTCACTTACTTTTGTGAATCCTGAAGAATGATATTTCCGTTGCATACACAAAACTGTATTCAAGGCTTTTTCGGAGTATTTGAAAAATTATGTGCACTGTTGCCATGGTTATATTTGTGCTGTGTCTCCAAATGTGTAAACTACAGAGGATGCTCACATACACATACACACCAAAAAGAGATGAAAAAGATACATCTTGCTGTATATTACTATTTATTGCTTACAAATATTTGCAGCATTCGGATACAGTCACGCGATTGAATGTGCCTGATACTTTTATATGGACATTTCGTTCATATTTATAATGACACCACCGCTCAATTTGTAATTTCTCAGTCAACTCATCTTCTGTATCTAAATTCAAAATTCTCAACATATCTTCTAAGGATCTAAAGCTTGAAGGAATCAGTTTAATCAAAGCGTACCCTTGTTTTTTTTTTTCCTTCCATCACATTTCTTCTCTGAGAGCTATTGGTTATTCCTTGTCTTTTTTTATTTTATTTTTGCAGTGTTCCAGTTTGGTAGTACCTGGTGTTGTAGTCATAACCCATACGAGCACTGACCCCCCTCAAAAAGTCACCTTCTGTTCTGCCTGCAACTTCATTCGCTTCCCTGCACCACTACCTGTAGTGCGAGAGATGCGTCCTAACGCCCTGCACTCCACCTCTCAGCCAATAGCACAAGAGGGTTCAGAAAACGAGGGAGGGAGAGACTGAATGAGAGAGAGAGGAAGACAGAGAGAAAGAGAGAGAGAGATCTTGTATCTTGACAATGGTAAGTACAGCAAGAGAGAAAGACAGAGTATGTAGTATGTAAACAAATGGTACCATTTATAGGAATGATAACAGAATCTTGCTCATTTTTTTGTATTTCCTCCCTATCTCTCTCTCTCTCTCTTTCCAGGTTTCCGTATTTCTCACTTTTTTTTTGTTGTTGCTCGGCCTTCTTTGCCACAAACGCGCACCGCTGCCCCTCAGCGGAGACGATCCCGAGGTAATTTACCGTCGTTGATTAGCACATCCATGCTAATCTTTGTTTAAATAATTCCTGTAATTAAATGACGGGATTATTCGTCAGGCTGCGGGTGACATCAGTTTGCTCTAATTAGAGCTCTGTTTGGGCTCTGAGGTGCCCCTCGTGCCTACCCCCCCACACCTCCCACCAGACTCCTAAAAACAGCCCCACCCTCATCAGCACCCCTCTGACAGACCCCAGAAAGTGTGACTTCGTCTGTTCTCAACTCGCCTTTCCTCAAGTCTGTTTCCTTCTTATGATGGTTTTAGAAACGTGTGTGTGTGTGTGTGTGTGTGTGTGTGTGTGTGGAGGTGGGGGGCGGTTTAGTACACACTTGTGCTAATTTTATAGACGTAAAAAAAAGGTGGGGGGGGCAGGTAAAGGAAATGGCTAAATTAGATGCCAAGCCACATTTGAAAGGAGAGAGAGAGAGAGAAAGAGAGAGAGAGGCCCGAACAGAGTCAATAGTTAACATGCAGCTCCACGCCACTCATTTTCAGCCTAAAACGTAACGATAATTAGATGGGTCATAAAATGCTCCTCTTTCCATTATGAGTGATGAAATGCATTAACGCTGACAGGGTATTACCTGCCAGTAATTAGGTTTTGTCATGAATTAAATTATTTCAAAGCGGGCTATCTTCCCAATCATGCAATTTGCGAAGGAGATGCTTTAAAGCGTGCAGCATGGAGAGAGAGAGAGAGAGAGGGAGAGAGGGGGGAAAAAGAAGAAGAGAAAAAAGACAGGGTCTGGAGAAAAGAGGCATGAAGACAGAGAGGAGCGAAATAACCCCTTATTTTTTTTCATCGGCCTCCTCCTCCTCTCTCGTAATCACATGAATTATTCACAGAGGGAAAACATAATCATAAAAAAAGGGTTGGGGGTGGGACGGGAAGATGAAGAAGCACAGCGCCGAATATGCTCAGAGGAGGTGATCTTCACCGGCTGCTTGGCTGCTTTTTTTTATTATTTTATTCGTTTATTTATTTATTTATTTATTTATTTTTACGAACAGGACAGGAGCTCCGTGCAAAGCGATCCGGCAAACATGAGGTGGAATATAATCATTTTCTGCTGACACCTCAGCGAAAGGACATCATTAACACTCAGGAAACCCGGCTTGTTATTCTGTTGCCCCCTCAAATGCACCGGATCCTGCCTCCTCTCTCTCTCTCTCTCTCTCTCTCTCTCGCTCTCTCTCCCTCTCTACACGTCTTTCTCTTCCTCTCTCTCTCTCATTCTTTCTCCCTCTCTCTCTTCCTCTTTCTGCCCTTCTCTATCTCTCTCTCTCTCTCTCTCTCTCACTCTTTCTCCCACTCTCCACGTCTTTCTCTTCCTCTAGCTGCCTCTCTCTCTCTTTTTCTCGCTCTTTCTCCCTCTCTCCATGTCTTTCTCTTCCTCTAGCTGCCTCTCTCTCTCTTTCCCTCTCCACCTCATGCTCTCACTCGCTCTCTCCAACAGAAGGAGGAATAAAAAAACACACGGGGGGGAGGAGAGAGGAAAGGAGAAAAGAAAATCTTTAGCTTGATGCAGCCACCCCGGCTATAGGTTGTCTCGAACAAGGCAAGGCAGTTTCTTTTTCACTGCCGCGGGTAAATTAAGAGTTTAATTACAGCGTCTCGGGGAGAGAAAATCTTTTCCAAAAGGATTGAAGTAAAGAGCTATTTCCTGGTCCGATTACCCTACCCTCAGCTTCCTTTCAGCTTCTCATCAGACTTTTCATTTCATAGAAGCACATACTTAATCCTTCCTCACCCCCACCTCCCCCCCACCAGCACCACCTCCAAATACTGGAAGCCCCAGCAACATCTTCCAATCCAACACCACACAAAAGAAAGTAAATAACCTACCTTTTCTGAAAGGGGGCCCGTGCGGATGCAGAATTGAAGTTGTTGAAGGTTCCTCTCTCCTTGCCTCCTTCTCCTCTACTTTCTCAAGAAAAGTTAGAAAAGGCACACAGCAAAAAAAAGGGTTTCCTCTTTCTTCCCGTGTTCTTTTCTCTTGTTTTTTTTTCTTAATTAGACTAAAACAGCATGCTCCTGTTCTCCTCTCCGTTTTCCTCCACTGTTTTTTTTTTTCTGTTTTCCCTCTCCTTGGCTCAGCGGGTCTTGTTGTTATTTATCGTGCTAATGAGGAAAACGACGCGACTGAATGAATACGCACAACAAATCAGCCCCAGGTTGCCTGGGGAGGACGACATTCAAGGAAAAATGGGAGAAAAAAGAAGCAACGACTGGAGTTGGACTGGGGAGGTGGGGGGGGTTGGGTGGGGGTGTGGGTGTGGGGGGGGCCGGTAAAAAGGAATGTAGCGACGGCGAGAAAAAGTTGCCGCGGGTCGTGTTTGGCGGGTCGACCCAACGAGCGCGGCGTAAGGCTTCTTCCTCCTGTCTGGAAGGCTCGATGGCCAAGGGCGAAAAACCAGCACCTGTCTTACACTCTCCTTCTCTCTCTTTCCTTTAACCCGCTTTCTGTCTCTTTGCTCTCTCTTTCTCTCTATTTTGCTCTCACACACTCTCTCTCTCTCCCTCTTCTTCTCTCTTCTTCTCTCCCTCTCTCTCTCTCTCTCTCTTTGCCAGGGCTTGTCTTTCCTCTGCCGTTCCCCCACTCAGACCTGCGCGCGGCCGCCCGTCTCCTCCCGTATTTAAGCTCTTCTCCAGGTCCCTAGTTAGCAGCCTCCTCTAGCTCATCCAAGAAGCTGACAAGCACTGTTAGAGAAGGCAGTACATGTTGCTCTAATGGACCTCATTAAGCTCTACTTACAGATGTTCTCTTAACATAATTGATCTGCGGTGAGCTGAGAGGATGGCAAACTTATTCCCTAGCCCCCAATTATGGTCGGGTAATTAGATCCCCAACCTCCAATTTTTCACATTCACCCTTCTAACATTCCAAAATATCAAAGTATCTCTCTCTCACAAAGCTACCCCCCCTCTCCACCACCACCTTCGAACACTGCCCCCCCCCAAGCACCACCTCCTCCTGCTCCTAACCCCCCCCCAATCCACCCCCCCCATTCCAACGGCCTCCACAGCTCTGACAGTATTGACAGTCAGATCTGCTAACCTTTGTAGTGGAGCCAGATTTAATAGTGCATTGACAGAGCTCAATCTTCCCTTCTTTTTTTTCCCACTCCCCCCTTTTCTCTTTTCTTTCCTTCTCCTGTTTCCAAACGCTCTTGGAGAGAGAGCGACACAGAGAGAGAGAGAGAGAGAGAGTTCGGGGAGGGGGGGGAGAAAAGAGGAGAGAGAGGGAGAAAAAGAGAGGGAGTGAGACGGAGAGAGGAAGGAAAAAAAACTTACTTGTGTAGTTTGTACTTTTGATAAAAGGTGGTAATGATGAGCACTGGCAGGGGAGGATCTCTCTTCATAATGTCTTTTTATCTCTATTAATTCCTCTGATGGAGACTTTGAGGAACAATGAAGGGGGAGAAGGTAACGCTCTGGAACGGTGCAGAGAAACGTGGGGAGAGAAGGGAGGAAAAGTGACGACACACACCTGGGACAGATGAAGCCAAACCAGGTCTTTTATAATGCCAATCAGCGGCTCTGTTATCATCTCTCTAATTAGAAAGCAGGCTAAAACAGAAAGCACTTGGGGAAATGGTAATGTTATGGTTTTGCACTTAAAAGAGGAGACATTTTTTTTTTTTTTTTCCTAGTGAGAGAAACCAGGATGGGCGCTGTCAGGTCCTTTAGCTAATGGGCAAATGCTCACACTGTGAGTGAGCGTGTGCCTGTTTGTATATCCTAAACACAGGAAACGTGCACAGCAAACTGTGATGTTCTCCCTTTGCTTTAAAAAAAAAAAAAAGATTTTCAACATGTCTTACACTGCTGAGGTTTTCGTTTACATGGTTGCAGGAAGAGCTACTTTAAAGAAGGGGGGGGTACTGTTTATGCTGGCATGTTCATGGCATGTGCATGTGTGCGTGCGCGTGTGTGTGCGTGCATGCATGCGTGTGCGCGTGTGTGAGAGTGTGTGCGTGTGTGTGTGCGAGTGTGTGCGTATACGTGTGTTTGTGTGTGTGTGTGTGCATGCGTGTGTGTGTGTGTGTGTGTGTGTGTGTCATGTACGTGTGTGCGCTTGTGTAGCTTGTCCGACACTGTGCCGAGACGCGTGGCTGGCCTGCGCGGTCCACGCTTTCACATCGGCAGCAGGAAATGCCGCTGCTGGAACGCGCCATGCGTTATCCTGCTCCAGGTGCTGAGTAGAACACGCTGTTCCCGTGTTCTGCCTGCTTCGGGCTCTCAGGAACACTGCTCAGGTTCTGAGAAACATGATGTTAAAAAAGAAACATTTTTAAAGAAAAAAAAAACAAAAAAATATCTGCATGGCCTTTTTTGGGCCATGTTTGACTTTGATACATGGGAAACACAAAGACTGCATTATCAACTGTGCACAAACAATGCAAGTAATAAAACTGCACAATTAAAAACTCTACGTGTTTAAAACATCTCTAATATAACGAAACGTAATAAAAAAATGTCTCTCTTTTCCTTAAAAGTTGTCCTTTCAGAAAATGCAAGTTTTTTTCTGACAGTGATGAGGTACGGTAGAACGATCCAGAGTTTCACAGCTCCGGCTCGGCCCAGGCCGTGGTGCTGGGACAGTATGCCCAGCTCGATGCCTCGATGCCTGGTTTGCATGCTGCTGCCCCAGGGGGCCCACCTGAATCTTCAGATCAAGAACCACGCGGTGCTGGCCTCTCAGCCCCAACCTTTTACTGGGGTCTGGGGACACAGGTATTTCACTGTGATTTTCCGCCTGGGCAGTTTTTTTTCCCTTCCTTTCTTTTTTAAACGTTCTGGTGCAGCAAATCTCTGCCCACAACGCAGAGCAAACCACAGCAAATTACAGTCTTTAATAAAACTGATTCTTTAGGCCAACCAACGGGCAGCGGCAGGCTGGTTTTGGGAGCATTCAGAGGGAGGAAGTGTGTGCAGAATTATCCTGGCTGAATCTTGAAACCAGTCCAGTAAAAAGCCGTCACTGTTTTCTTGTGATGTCTCTGGTGTAACAGGCTTGTCAGCATGCAGTGTTGGGGGTTGTGGGTTTTGGGTTTTTGGTTTGTGGGGTAATTGTGACACAAACAACAGTGTGGTAAAGTTCTCTATGATATGTTCTCTATAAAACACACACCTTGAGCTCTCAAATGGCTCAACCTCTTGGCATGAGAGCAAGCAAGGTATATGATAGACAAGCCATGTCAGGGTTTGGTTCAGGCTGTTCTTACCTGGCTGTAAACAGGAATCCAACAACAGAGGGACAAAATGGGCTCTATTCAAATGGTCAAACACAACAGTCAAAATGCAACGTCATGAATAACTGCTGCCATGTTTATTTGAAAGCTATACAGTGTCAATTTAATCCCAAACTGCTATCAAATGAATTTTTCCTACTGTGCAGTTCTGGGGTTTCTCATAAATGGTGCACCAATAATTCAACATAGCACTGTCTTTTTTTATCAGTCCTCCATAGTTTGGGCTGTCATTGCAGCAGGATGGATGCAACCGTAGTTAGATTTTTAAGGTGAACACATTGGTGCTACATCGCATATTTTAACAGGATTCAAAAAGGTGAACTCTTCAGGATTTTTTTAGGCTGAAGTCAGCCTGTAGAACAATAGGACATAGATGACAAATAGTCAACAGTAATTTACATAAAGATATCAAGAAGCAATCTTTTTCACAGGCAGTTGTCAACATTTGAAATAGGTTGCTAGCTCGTTTAGCTAAGGAAGAGAACCTTGGAGTGTTCAGGCCAAAGGCCTGATGCAGAGCTGGATACTCTGTCAATTTCAAGTAAACGGTGAGCTTAGTTGTTCCTAAAGGGCCTGTTATCATCAACATGTTTTCTTATGTTCTTATTTTCAGCACGCTGCTCATTCGTTACCTTTATAAGCACTGTTTGTGCACACAATCTGTAGAGGTGGCCTTCACCGTCCCAGAATCACCCTGTCACCGTCAAAAGCGCTGGCCTTGTGTTGCCACTTATTGAGATATTCTTTTGTCTCACTGTTTTGCAGAACCACCCCAGTCAGATTGCTATTTAAGCTGGGCAGGGGGGGGGGGGGGGGGATTGGTGGCACTTTGCAATTTCCCCCCAAAATGGCTTCATTGGAGTTTTCCCTTTTTTAAATTCCCTTTCCAAAGTGTCCATTGTAAAGAACTGTTTGACAATATATCTAAAAATTGTACTACAGAAAAATGAGGATTTGTTGATTGATCGCTAGATGTCTTGTAGCGTTGAGTAGACTGGGTTAGGGAGATAGAAACGTGCTAACAGACATGTGTGAATGAAGTGCTCGATGGTGGGTGTGAATGGCATAAAATGATATTGACATTTTACATCACATTATTATACATTATATTATTAATATTGACATGTTTTGTTTACCCTCATGCATTTAGATGCTCTTGTTCAGACAAGCTTACGCAAGTGCTTACAGCAGTTTTAGACAATAGTGACGTCACCGTGGTAACATGATTGGCGCACATTCGCTAATTCCATGTTTGTGAGCACTGAGGCGGGCCCTTTGCTTAAATCTTTACTTTCGCTGTTCCTGTAATCCTGTAGTTTTCATATGATTTAGTCACACAGCGGCGAAAGCATTCGATTACATGAAAGATGGAGAAGCCCATGAAGGTTCCTCCAGTTCTGTACGGAGAGTTGGAGACAGCAGACAGGCTGTACTAGATAACAGTGTGGCTCTGTGGATGTGACTTCTGACTGGGAAGACATTGAGCATTTCAGGTTTGCCTTGGGGATTGTCCACAGGTATAAGGTTCATAAATTATATTTATTCACTTAAAATATTTATCCAATGTCTTAGATCTTGCCTGCATCTTTCAGTCAGTGATAATACATTAAATACATGTCTTATGAAGCTATTTCTGTGAAACAAAAGAAAAAAAATTGTATTATATCGTTTGGACTGTGCACTAGTGCAAAGAATTGAGTTTAACTTTTTATTTTAAGAAATCTGAACTAGCTAAAAGGTGAAAGAAGTAGTTATATCCACCGCAGGTCTAAACTGTCAGCGCACTCATTAGACAAAGCAAACGTTTGCTCCTTTATACATCTTTAATTCAACACTAGACATTTGATCCAGTGACAGAGCTTGTAGAGACCAGACAGGATGAGCAGCAAAATATGTCATTCAGGTTCTTAACTTTTTAAAACATTTTCCCCATGTGAAATGAGTTATGTTTCCAGCCTTACTCACCAATGTTCTTCCCTAACAGGGTCACACATAACCTCTCAGGCAATCAGCCTTCACTGTATTTCACATTGCAGAAGTGACATGAATCATGTATTGTCTATGCTGGTTGCTGGTGGAGGCACACATAACCATACATGCACTCACCTCAAAAACCTGCAGGTGCCCTGCTGACCAGGAGAGGGCACTAGTGAGAAATGAGATTGATGAGTTTAACTGCCTTACCATCTACTTTTCCCTCAGTTGCTCAGGTCATTGATGAGTGCACTAATTGAAAATAAAGCCCAGCATCCCCTTGTCCGTAACTGTTTCTTGGTTATGACGGACGTGTCATTGGTTAGGAAAAAGTGTTAGCATCATGCACAAGTTTTATACATCTCCACTACAACCCTGACAAGGGCAATGCAGTTCACAGCTATCAACCTGTTAGCTTCACACAGCACAACCAACATTTTTCCATCAGCTATGTGAGCTCAGTGGAGTTGGGTCTAGATTAGGGTGTGGATTAAAAAAAAAACTATGAGACACAGGGAAGTGGTCGCATGGCCAGAGAAGATTGTATGTATGCAACATAAATATGTAACAACATCTGATTATCTGACCAATCTGACATCTGACAAGATCCTTGTGTGCACATCACTGCCAAAGTAAGGACTGGTCTCAGACAGGAAGGTGAAGGCCTCTGCGCATCTCTCAACATGTGACTGTTTGGGTTCAGATATCGAGAAATAAACTGTCATTGACCATATGCTAATTTCTTAACTTGCTAATTGTCTCAGCTTGCACATAAGTGCCCCCTGTTTGAGCATTAAAATCTTCACTCAGGATGCCATTGTGGAGCACCTGGTTTGAGAAACCAAGGTGTAGTTCATCAATGTATCTCACAGTCCAGACAGGTATCTGACAGCGCCAGTCCCGCATTTTGTGTCCTGAAAAATGGCCATACTTCAGCATCACCAATGGAAGAACATCCACTGTGTCATTGCTCAATAGTGCCTCCTGTGGTTGGTTGGGCACCAGTAGTCTTAAAGAGCAGATTAGCAAATCACAGTTAAGCAAAGAAGTGGTCCTCTGGCCTCACACATGCCCAAGGACTGAGACAGAAGTCTTCACCCTACAGATGGGAGGATATTTCAGAGTTGGTACATCCCTGTACAGCTGCAATTTCAGCCAGGCAATTCAGAAAAAGTTCAAAATTAGCATGTGTTTTTTGGCCAGTATTCCAGAGGAGAGCCACAGGTCCATTTTCATCAAACATCAGCATCTGTAGCTACACTCCATCAAGTTATTCCAGCCAAGTGATGGGCGGCTTAGCCATGAGGGACAGAGTGGGTAGCCCTAGTACCAATTTCCACTTGTGGCTTAATTATGAATTACACTCTAGAGAATGTCCTTCAAGGCAGAAATTTTGCTAAAATACTAATTTATAAATATACAGCATAAATATAAAAAACATAACATATTTTAATCATACACCTCAATAAATTCTGGGAGACATTGCTGCACTGTTGTACTGTGTGTCCATGTGACAGCCTTATTGAAACCACCAGGTTTCGTATGCCACAACGTCCAAGTGCTTTGCTGTAACAGTGTAGCCACTCCCTGCACTGAGTGAAGTCTCACACAGGATAATTCAGCTCCCGCTCTGAGCTGCGGGCCATTGTTACATTGTTACATTCTATGAATACATTTGTTTAATGAAATGTAACCTTGCACTAATGGATCATTGTCAGGTTCTCTGTGCATGAGAGAATGATGTAGGTATATGGCACTTGGTGATAACTGTTAGGCAGTGTGTGTACAACAAAATTTCTTCCTTTCATACGCTCATATTTTAGCAGTGCTAGTCAGCTTGGTGCTTGGCAACCTGTGGCCTATAGGGATGTATATGATGTGGTCTGTTATCAGCTGATCACCAAATTAAGTTTTATTTATTTTTAAAATTATATAGTTTAAAACATAATTTATTCATGACATTTCTGCATTGCATAATTTATGAAATTGTGAATCATTATGGTTGTGGACCATTTTTTCTTTAAGTAATTTTCTAATTCTACATAAAATAAAACACTGAATCATAACCTTGTATGATACAACCTACTGAGAAGCTCATGAGGCCCTGCAGGTTAAAATATATTCATTTTAAAATGACTTTTTTTGGTCCTCTTGTGATATGAAGTTAATGTGTCCTGCCATGAGGGTTATTTAAATTGCATAATTACTCTGGAATCTAATTCTTACAAAGAATACATATTTATGTTTGAATGTGTGTGTGTGTGTGTATGTGTGTTTTTATGGGACATGATGGCAATGTGTTGAATTCTACCATTTCAGTATTACATATTCATTTTCTAATCATCTTTGTGATGTGATGTGTGCTATCCTTGTTTAACTCTGCCTGAGGTTTTGGAACCTTGATGCCAAACAGTATTTAGATGGACCTCGGGTCGCATCTTCATCTGTAATAAAACAGTAATTAAACAGTAATTACACTTGACTTTGCAGTGTGGTAATTGAGAGTTCTCCTTCCAGTGCTAATTGTTTGCCATAAACTATTCAATCTGAGATGTTAAAGGGAAATTATCCGAATAGTGGTTTTCTCTTTTATTTGCACTTGAAGTGTGTTAATTGGGAGTTCTATCGGACTTGGTTTGATGCATGGCCATAAGATCTGAGGCCCTTTTGAAGTTCTGATGTATTGCAATTTAGAGCTGTGCTTTCATGACTAGTCACTTGATGTGTGCTAATTGAGCGCTCTAATCTTATTCCTAATTGTGTGATGTATAATGATGTATTGGAAATTCATTTGAAATTAATTCTCAAGCTCATGGTCATCTTAAAAAATCTGACCATTACCTCTCAATTTTTGTTGTTAAAGCAGAACTACAAAATCTAAAAAAAGTGCCTCTGTGTCTCACACAGTTTCACAGAATTTTTAATTGGGCTGCATGATAAATGCCAACAAGTTCAGATTACTGAAACTGAACTCAAATTGTTTGGCTTGATGTTCCTTGAGCATTTTTAGAGTCTTTAACTTAGCCTGATAGCCCTACTCAAACACTCAAGCAAAACATTTCTTCATTTTTTTTTCTTCAACTGTTTGAACAGAATGAAATGGGTTTTACATTGTAGTCATCTGTAGCATCAAACAGGTCCTCTGTAAAACACTGAAGGTTCAGTTCACTTGAGTTACTTTAAGAAACCTTCACATGAGGCAGAAAACGTAATCAGGCTAACAGAGTGAAAAATGTTTAGCCACTTAGACTTAAGTAGCTAAATGTTTCAAGACAGCTGGTTCATTCAAACCACTTGTGTGGACCGGAATTGTTGGGCTTTCAGCATATGTTGACCTACCACATACATACATACATACATACATACATACATACATACATACATACATACATACATACATACATACATACATACATACATACCCATGTTCTTAGAAAGTTCTAGCTTCCTTTATCTGGGTTACCTGTATGCTTTTCCTCACCTGGACAGAGAGAAAACGTAGCTGCCCCTTGGGGCTCAGTGACATTGTGGTGAAGCGATCGGATCTCTGTCACCATGGCAAAGAACAGCGGCTCTAAGCTCCGCCCACACACACTAACTCTATGAGCCTGCTCAAGAAACACTGTACACTTTAATTTATGACATGAGCTCACTGTCACCAGACAAAAAAAGAATACAATTTAAATGTTAACATCAAATCACACAATCCAAATACTGACAGACTTTCTGCACAGCCTTCAGTTCCAGTAGAACTCAAAATAAGTTGTAGAGGTATGAAAAAAATCTAGATCCTGAAAGTGTTTCTTTTGTCTTGTAATTGAGAGTGAAATCATTGTGAGCCTTATTGTTTGTGGGGATGCAAACAGCAATGTTTTCAGATATGCACATTTTTTTTTGTTTGTTTGGCATATTGATTTGATATTGTGTCAAAACAAAGCCTTCCTATTTACAGCAATATGTCTGTGAAGATGGGTTGAAAAATAGCACAAACAAACAGCCAAATTCCTGAGATAGGCTGACAGTTACCTGAGTATATTTTGAAGAGAATCCTTCCCTTCATATTTCATATGTTAAATGTTAGGGAGTGATCTGATAGTCAGCATATACTGGCATAAAACACGTCATTCCCTCACTTTATGTTACATGCAAACACTTTCCCAAAAAATGAAAGCAAGAATACATTTTGATGTCTCAAGAGGTAGATTTTAAAAACAGTTATTGTTATAACTGTAATACATTGCCGATGCAACTCATAAGACAAAAGGTTTTGAAAAGAAAGAGACTGAATGAACTAAATATAATAAATTGCAATAGGAACGTTCCACACGTTTACAAGTACATTTGCAAGACACAGGATTTTACAAATACATTTGACAATTTGGCTGCTGATAATCATTGAGGCTGTGGTCAGCATTATATGACCTATTATACTGAGGTAAATTAATAATTTAAGAAGGTGTGACTGAGAGAATAATTAAGTCAGTGTTAATGTTTTGTGGTCCAGCAAGTTTCCCTGTTTTCCGTCTTCCTATGACCTCGGGCGCGCCTTTACATACCGTTCCTTAAACGCATCTAATGCTAACCTTGAGCTTGGCAGAGCTGGCACCTCTCACGCGGCGGTTGAAGATTATGGATGATAATTAACGACTCTATAATATCTATCGATTTCATCTCGCTTGATATCCTTTTACCAGCGGCTGTGCTGCGATTTCCGTGTTCAGACCTGAGAATTTCTAACTTCAGTGTAAGTCCGTGGCAATCAATCAGCTTTAATCCAAAACCAATTTACTTCTCCTGAATAGGAAAATATCTTTTAATCTCTTGCCGACAATCTGTGATTGCCTTGTCAAACATCAATCGACAATCAAATCACACCGCGCAGGTGGGTGCACAAAAGAACAATTTTCTTTACACCGCTCAACAACGTGTATGTACACACACACACACACACACACACACACACACACACACACACACACACACACACACACACACACACACACGCATTCTCTCAACTTCTGTAAAATGATTGTATGCTAGCTCGCCTGTTGTGGAGGGTTTTCCTACATGTTTACTTGAAGACTGACAAACGGTGTTTACGAATACAACAGTAGCATAAACTGAAAGTGGTTGGTAGAGTGTTTTTTTAATCCGCGGAAAATGCGGAGCATTGAAGTAAAACGCGGATAGATGTCCTGCATCGCATAAAAGCGCATCTCCCTCTGATCTCTCCCACTCCAAAGCTCTTCATTTGAAGCTGAAGTCTTTTAAATATTTATCTAACTTGCAGCCAGCCATCCGTTGTCAGGTGCGTTTTTGCTATTGTGCCTGTTCCGCCAGTTGATTCCATCTCGAAGGGAAGAAAACTCTTTAATGCAAACATCTAGTTAAGGATTGGCAGATTAAGACAGAGTGAGCACCTTTTATTTGCAGCAAGAGAGGGCTTGATAGCGGAGCAGGGTCTAAGAGAAATCTCTTCCGTTAAACTCAGCACTAACGATTATCAGCGCCTCTTCAGAATAGAGTGACTGTCATATCGCCACGGTGAGAGATTCCTTTTCTCTTGGTGGCGAGCGAACGCGCCGGGGAAGAGAGGCGTAGGAGAGATAGAGGACGCAAACCCGAATCAGCAGAAGTTTTTTGAGCGAACCGATACGATAAAGAACAGAATACATCTGTTAGCAAGTGAACTGCTCAAAAGTTCGATCAATCATTATTATCTTAAGTTTCAGACAACAAAAACAGTGTAATGCACAGTTTTAAGGATATCTACATTGTGATTGAAGCATTGAAGAGACTCCTCACATTTTAAGGGCATGTCTCAGTGAATCTGTATCTCATAGACTGATTTACGAAAATTTGCACACAATGAAAGCTTGAATGTTGCATTTCTGTCTTTAACACTGCCTTATATTTCTTCAGGTCAGCTTTATACTATAGGGAAAAGGAAAAGGTTTTTTTTTTTTACAAAATAATGTTTAAATAAAAGAATTTGAAAACAATTATTCTTCCTTTCGAACTATACTCAAGAAACCTACAGCACATTCTGTACTCCTAACTAATCACTTTGTTCCTTTTTTAAAATTTCTGAATGGTATTCACCGCTATAAAAAGGAAAAATAAATTTTTCATTCTTGCTCCAAGAGAGGGTCTTTTTAGTCAGTATACAAAAACTTGAATAGACCGATCTAACCTTGACAGTTGTTTCTTTGTTTAATTACCAATTTTCTTATATAATACATACCAAGGTGATGACTGTAGATTTGTACGAAGGAATGCATATCTTCATTTAAAAACGGAGTGAATGGTCAAGTGGTCACCTTTTGAAAACTTTGTGTCTTCCTCTTGCTGTAAAACAGACGAATGCATATCTTCAGTGAAAACCGGAGTGAATGGTCAAGTGGTCACATTTTGAAAACTTTGTATCTTGCTCTTGTTGTGTGAGCTTTGGGATTGGATTGTATGGGATGTTCCTCCCATTGTTGCTATCAGTCTATTGGAATGAATAGCCCACCATTGTTCCATTTGATTTCACAGAGAGAACACCTTCCAGCCACATCACACGTACAAACTTTTATCACCAACCATGCTGATCTAGGGCCTGTATTCATACAGAATTTCAGAGTTATGGGTTCAGCGTGCTCATCTGGGATCATTCCACTATGGCTATAGTTAGGAGTTCAGTCTGCCTACTGCGATGCACTTTATAAGTATAGGCCCAAGTTACCTGCAGGTCTCAGCAGTTTGGTTGAATTTGTGTTCACACTGCTGTCGCCATTAGGGTGGTGGTATAGTGTCATGGGTAGAACTCTGGTGATGGAACCTTTGTAGTTGAGGGTTCTAATTCCACCCAGGGCACCACAGCCGCGCCCTTTGGCAAGGTGCTTCAGTAAATACCCAGCTGTGTAAATGGTTAGTGAGTGAACACATAAACTGTCTAATAAAAGTTTCTCTGCTTCAGCGTGTCTGCTTAAACTAAAATGCTGATCGAAGTCTGAGTAATGGTGACATGACATCTGTTGTAAATAGAGTAATTGTTCTGTGCTAAAATATGAGGGTGAGTGAAAGGTTTTTGATCACTGCATTAAGAAGTAAACAACGGACAGTTTTTGTAAGAAAAACATTTGATCTTCAAGCCTGGCACATGATTCTTATACTTTCAGAAAAAAAAAACTCACGGAATGGCACTTCTGCCCAGCCCGTTTTTCGTTATATTGTCCCAGCAGATAGCTCTAAGCATGGACCGAATCGGCCATCTTTGCAAACATGTGACCTGAACTTCTCTGCACACCACATGACTTCTCTGTACACCACATGATACATCACAAAAACTGGGCTGTGGATGGAAGATGGAATTTCAGACCACCTTTGATATGTCTGATAGGGCAGACTTTGCTAGCTATGAAAAACTATGCTGAACGGGTTACAGGTATCATGTGACAGGTTTTAATTCTTTGACACTACCTGTATATGTGTTCCATAACATTTTATATAATGGATTATGTATAAATTAATTTAAAGTTAAGGCTGGCTTTATTCTCTAATACAGACGATGTTTGTGTGTACAGAGTACAACTCATGGGTGGTGCCATTTTAAGACACCAACAAATAATGAAAATTTTAAACAGCAAATGTTGAGTCATTTTGGAAGGACATGAGTCCATTGACTTTTATGGTCCAGTTTTTCATATTTTTTATGTAATTAACATGTCACATGCAGACAAGTGGCTTATTTAATTTTGCAGTTTTTTTAATATTTGTATGTATGTATAAACATGGATGTGTACACACTGTTCGTGTATGGTTTTTTTACTGTTTCCAAAGTTTGAATTACAAAGAAAAAAAAAATAAAGTTAAATTAAATCTAAAATTAAAAATCTTATTTAAAATCATTAACATTTGCCCTTTTTGGTCCTTTTGAGACTTGGTGCCTGAGAGAAGAAATTAAAATGTGTTAATTCTGCTAATTAACATTCTTTTTTTACAAAGGAAAATATAATAATCTTACTTTCCTCCCTCCAAGCCTGATTTTTGTGGAGGGTGGCAAGAGCTGTGTGGGAAGAAATAACTTTGGGTACACAAAAACATTATCAAGTGTTTTGTACGAGAAGAGAACATACACACACACACACACACACACACTTTTCAGTGATATCTTACTGTGCAAATATGCTATGTGCCAAAACCAGTTAGCATTCAAGACCCTGGATGGCGTCATTCATTTTTTCAGTTTAGCATCAAGCACCTAGTGCCAAGTACCCCATGTGTCCTTAAATCAAAAAGTTATTTTGTTTTCTGTGGCTTAAGTGACTGGGAGCGGTGGGGGTTGAGGACCAATGGGATATGGGCTTAGTTCTGAGTAGGCTTGAGTGATGATGGAGAACACTCTGTTTTAATTTGTTCAGCTATTGATCATTGTTCGAGAACTTGTGCCCATGGGGCCCTTGGGCCAAGACCAACTCATGGCAGCAGGAGATGAACCTTGAATAAGAATATGGTGGCATATCCCTCACTTATTCTCTGCTTCCTCTTCCTCTTCCTGTTTTTATGATGATGATAATGATGATGATGTTTTGATGATATGTTTTTATATTACACCGGTTGCTTTCATGCCTGTGTAGTATAACTTTGTCATCGTTTGATTTGCGACGGCTGGCTTTCTTCACCCTGCCCTTTCGAACGGACTTGGTGAGGCAGGACCATGTGCTTCCTCCCGCCGGTGGCCCCTCACTGATTATGTCATCCCCTGCTGACATCCACGATGATGTCATCCCCTGATGACATCACCTCAGACACTGCTCCAAGTGAGAAATCAATGAGTTGAGCTGTCCTTGTCACCGAACCTCCTGCAGAACCACCTCGTTCTCAGGCTGAGGTCTCTGTTTTCCCATGCACACTATCTATGGTTACAGGCGGTCACACCCGGTCAGCCATTTCACATATGACCCTATTCTTGCTGGAATACTATTTGGTAAATTCATAAATTTGCCATAACTGTTTGGGAGGCACTGCTGTGCATAAATGGGTATATGATTTGTATGGCTTGTATATCACAGTACCATTTATTGTTTTGTATCTGCAGCTGCACTTACATTGGTAAACAGTTACCACAGTTACTAAATCTTAAGTTGAAAATCTTTTATGTGATTTCAGCCTGCTCGAACTGACTAAATGCTCTAGTCAGAGCCTAGTAAATACAGCAGTAAATGATAAAGTAGGCTACACCCTAATTTGAATGGTAAATGTTTAACTGCAGGTTGTTGTTCTTGTGTAATTATTTAGCTGCATGACTTCTACCATTTGTTCCTCAAATATTTATAAAACAAAATTAGGTAATATAATTTCTGGTTACATTACTCGGTGTTCCTGCTGCACCCAGCTG
>CM040741.1:67430046-67440046 GCA_022829145.1 Albula goreensis
GCTGCTGGGAAAGGGCCCTGAGGCAGGATGATCTGGGCGTTAAATGAGCCCAGTTCTCCATCACCGCGACAGGGCCGACCGGGAGACGACAGCTAATTAAGACAGGCTAATTATCCCTGTCTATATTCGCCTCTCACCCTCTCTCTCTCTCTCACTCTCCACGGCCCCCACCTCCTCACATCCACACCATCGCTGTGTGGCTCTCTGTTTGCCTGATTGTCCTCCTTAGTTACAGATGAGAGAGGACGGGGCGTGGCCCTTCCTATCGGGATGTGTGCCCGAATGTTTCTGAGCCCGCTAACAGAGCGAGAAGGACCAGAGCATCCTCCATGCCCCCCAACCAAGTGAACAGCCCAGTAAGGATAATACACTTTAAGTTTAGGTTTTAAGGTTTTAGGTTTCAAACATGGGCTGGGACTCGAATATTAAGGCCATATACATTCAATCAAAACAGGCGTCACACTCAAACATCATTTGCTCATATTTTATTGGAGATGTGCAAACCTTGAGAGTTGTCTTCTCATTCAAGAACAGAAAATTTGTCCATACAAATACTAAAGTCTTTGCTTTCGCTGGGCTGCACAAGCCCTTGAAGAAGCTAAATTCATTTGATTGGGTCCTGGCGAGAGACTGGTCACAATGAGAAACAGATTAAAAGGTTATGTAGTAGAAGCAGACAGAGACTGTTGGGTTGTTCAAGCCCAGGCTTGATGCAGTAATAGATGCTCTGTAGACCAGCTCTAGGCATGCAGTGCTGTATCTCTTCCTGGATTCCGTGCTTTTGATTATGCTCCTCTGCTCTTAAGTTTCCCTCTCATGTTGATGATCTGACAGTTCGCCTATATTTATTGATAAGCTCATGATTGACAGCTCAAGATTGCTCTCGAGTCTGCATATGAAATTTGTCTACCAGGGTCCAATCAGCAACTGAACGGGTATTGGTTTATGAAGCTAATTGATAGAAACAAAAACTCACATGCACGCACACACGCACACACACACACACACACACACACACACAGATACACACACATACATGCACACACACACATACACACACACACACACACACCCTCCAGGCTTGTAGTCTCCCAACTCTGCTGTAGACTTTGGGTAAATAAATGGCCTGGGTGGAATGGCCTGTACTCATCACTGTGTATTTTTAAGGCCTAACGCTAGCAGTGCTAATCTGACTGGGAAACCACTCGCCCAGTTAAATCTGGCCTGGTGTGCGCGCTTTCTCAGGAGTACTTGCCACATCAAACACTCATTGTTCCCTCCCTTTTTTTGTTGTGGCTGTTGTTGCCATGAGTGAAACCTTGCTGTGCAGTATTACAGTCACAGAGCCATACAGACAAAGTCTGGGTAAACACTGTGCAACCGTGTCATCTCATGTCGGGAACCTGTATGGTCTTGATGCGAATCTATTTTGTCATAAAAACAGCAATTAGACGCGTCAACTCGTGCATCTTTTTGGTTTTTCGATTTCCTTTTTCTGGATGGTTGAACAGTTTTTTTTTTATTCTTTGCTATCTTTCTCTTTCTCTTTCTTTCTCAGATATGCATAAGCTTGTCTAAATGAAAAGGAAATAAAAGCAAATTGCGTCTCCCTCTTTTTTTTGGTTTTCTTTGGCAAAGGAAAGCACTCTCCTCCCCCCCTCCCTCCCTCATCCCTCCCTTCTTCCTTCATGTTTTAATTGCCTCCCCTCTCCAAACGGTGGTGGACCCCAGGGAGCAGGTCGCTCATCCTCTTGCAATGATCACACCAGGGCTGATCGTCCCAGGAGAAGGCCCCTCCACTCCGAACACGGCGCATCTCTCAGATCGTGGCGCTTCACTGTAGTTGAGCCGCGCTCTGGTACTGATGCGGTGTCTCCCCGGCAACTAAGTTGAAACTCCTGAGCATCCAAAAAAAAAAAAAAAAAAAAAACAAGGTGTGCGCTGGTGAAATGGCTCCTCCCCTGTATGTGGGACTCTGGACAGCAGAGCACAGATCTGAGCTGATTCAAAATCCAGCGCCCCCCCTTTCAAACTCACTCTCTGTGAGGAATTGCCCATTTTTACCTGGGGGAGGGGGGAAGTGAAGAGGAGAGCGGTTGGCCGGGGGGGGGGGCAAAAAAACAACCAGATAAACAAAAGAACAACAACAAAAAAAACAACCAACATTTGTCAGATGCAGTTCAATTTGAGCCATTCGGTTCATTGGGAAAGAAAAATAAATAAATTTAAAAAACGCAAGACAAGATCCTGCCACAGACCGGCCAACCGATCATCGGGTTCACTCCGGCATCCTAAAAGTGATTTGTGTCCCCATATTGCACAAGAGGAAAAAGAAACCAGCCCAACCCCGAGCTGTGATGAATACTTATGAAAGAAAAGCGTTCTGCACTGATTTCCCATTTGGATTCGGTTCAGATAAGCGGTTTTAAATTGCACACCCGGCACCTCGACCATATACTTTTGACTACATTACGGATCACCGCGTTACAGATCCCTGAAGCGTCCATATGACATCACTCCCTCATTGTCTCAAACCCGAGACTCGCGCTCAACGGCGGAGTAATGAAAAAGCAAATCAGGGGAAGGAGATGCACACATTTGATCGTGTGAAGAAAAATTAAAAATATATTCCAATAACACAGTGCAGCGGTAAGAATGTTCCAGATTGTTCTGTGTCGTGTGAATTTATACAGGATGTGATATCAAGCTTGTGTGACTAGGACTGACATGATAATCTTCTGTTTATTGTTTTGCTGGTCTCCATGGGGGGATGGGGGGGGTGGTGTAAATGTGTATACTCAGGAACTGAAGTGGGGTGGGAATCATAAAGGATCATGTTGGATGAATCTATCTGTCTCTCTGCATCGAGGCTGTCACCCCTGTAGCCATTTTAATATTTTTCCAGTGTCTCTGATCATTTGGCCTGCCGAGCGTCGTCCTCCGCCGAGCTCCCATCTGGGACTGAATACTGTGAAGTTAGCCGTGCTTTTAAAAAAAAAAAAAAAAAAAAAATAAAATAAAATAAAAAAATGAGGAGGAGAGATAGACAGTGGCTCACTCACCCTGGTCATTTCGGAAGAAATATCTAGAGGTATACGGAAGAAAATCAATCAGAAAAAACCCCGCCGCAGAATAGATGGGCAAGACTCCAGGCTACTTCCATCTCCAACGTAGACAGAAAAGGTTTCTTTACGAAAGGACAACAGCTGCATATTAGTTGAAAAGAAAAGGATCGTGGAACCATGGGTTATTGAAGTAGCTGTTTTTACAGACAGGTTTGATCTTTAGATTACGCGCATGGATCTAGGCCTGGTTTAAGTTAGTGACGGGCCATTAAGAAATGGTGATGCCACCTTGTGGGTGAGTGATGTGAGGCACTGTGTTCTGCTGTGCTCAGCTATGCGTACCTGTATTCCGCTTAGTGCCATGCTCGGTCACACATTTATCCAAGCATACATGAAAGGCTGTGCCTCTAAGCCTCAGAGTATGCAGGAGTGCAGTACCCATCAGCTTCATTGCACTTTCAACACTCATTACCTTTCACCTTGTCATACATATCACAGATGATATGAGAAATTAACGCGATCAAGATTTACAATCCTGATGTCGATACGTATTGTAAACAAAGTCCTCGGGTGTTTCGTCGGTGGTCGCTAAGCTTAACAATTTTTCAGAGCAATGATCCGTGGTACCAGAGAGCATACCAAAGTGTGCTCCAATTCATTCTAGAACACATCTGGAAGATTGACCGTAGTATATGCTTAATGTGGCTATACATGGGATTCACAGACCATATAGACCGTAGTTGCATTGCATTCAAACTAATACACAGTCCCTAGAAAACAACCCCAGACTCTCCGCACACTCAGCCTACTGGTTAAAATGGTCAATATTTCAGGTTATGAAAAGACTAGAAAAGGAAGAAGGAGAGGTCCTTCAATCACAAAAGCTGGATGTTTATAAATATTTCAGAGATGCAAAGTTGAGGACCGCTTGTAAAGCTCTCACGAGTGAAAACAACCATGGCGATAATGAGAGTACCTGCACTCAGGTGTGTGCCAGGTGCTTCAGACCTGTCTGTCTTCTCCAGGAGGGATGTGAAGAGACCAGTCATGCAACTTGCTCATGTTAACTAGTTTTTTTTTTACACTCGATTGGCCATAAGAGTCATTATCTTAAACATAGTTGATACTTGCCTCCAGTGCCTCTTTATAGTTCACTCTCATCATCATTATGTACGTGTTAAATGGACAACGAGCCTCTCTGTACCACGCTGCAGTGACTATATTTGAACATCAAAACCTGGGAAAGAGCTTTGCTGGATGGTCCATCCACATGCAATGCAGTACAAGTACCTTAGATAATCAATAAGTACTTTTATGGCCAAACCCACATGGGTTTGACTGGGTTTAAGTTATTCAGGATGTCACTCTGTTACACCACAAATGCATTCAAATTTAGCATCAAAGCATACATCATACAGCACTCTGGAAGATGTATATGTACATTAATCAGACATCTTTAATGAAGGTAATATTGCTTACTTTCATTGTACGTCTAATTTTCTGTGGTTTTACTATTAGCGAGACTTTGAAATGACATGCATACTCAACTCTACTATTGTTCTACCATAATTTCACTCATTTACCCTCTCCATCCCTGAAATGACAGCAGATCTGGTTTGATATTATCTCCACAGAGTGAGAATTTAAGCAGATCTCGCCAGAGTCCTCAGACTGTTTATCTGTGAGTCTGGACACGAAATCGCAGCCGGTAAATGAATAAGGAACACGTCCCGTCAGTTTAAACGCCCTTCAGTCAAACACGTTCTTCCCTAAACCACTAACACCACATTTCAGACGGGAAAATGAGGTTGAGCTTCAGGTGGGTTGCCTCTTAGTAACTGCGTCAAACAAATAAGCTTGAGGATCCATTAGTCAGGTCTCTCTTCGTCTAATGGCTCTCAGACAAATCTGAGATTGCTCGGAGGGGTTTGCCACCGAGCAGATGCGACATGGTACATGGACTAAATGAGAGGAGAGAAATGCCTCCTACATTTGAAGTACCAGGATGTTGTGACAGGGGCTTTCAACGTAACCGTCGTTACTGTACATCTCAAGGTGGGAACCTCAGCGCCCTTGACTTTGTTTACGAGATCGCTCCGTGCTCGATGCTATCTGTTATCGCCTCGCCGTCTGGAAGACGCACAGCAGGCCATGTTTATCCCTTCAACAAAAAAAAGATCAAATTTTAATTGAGAGAATGCTTTTCCATAACAACATGAGAGCTGGCCTGGCTGTGGAAGGAGAGGCTAGCTGCTGTTTTGCAGTGTAATATTGATATGTTGTTATGTTGTCACCTCAGTATCATTTTACAGCACCTGGTCAGCACAGAGCCAAAAAAAAGACAACAAAAAAATGTTATTCACCCTTTCCAGAGAAGTTTTTTTTTCTCCCTTTATTATTTGATTCACAATTAAAATGAATCATGGCCGAGTTCGCCTACCCGGGCTAGCAAGAAAAAGCATAATTCACCCAAAGACCTGCTCATTTCGGAGGGAGGTAAAATTCCTAAGAGAATTCTCCCCCCAATCAAAATTTCATTCATTACGAGGCTCCTCCGCCCGCTCCCCTCAGATGTCTGAATTATGTTTTGGGGCCCCCTCCCTGGGGGGCCACCTCGCCCATAATAACCGATCCGCGATGTCCGGCTCAGATCTAAATACCCCGGGTGCAAATTGCTTCAGGACTGCGCTGCAGGATTTTCTGTCATCTTCATCACATTTCACACCTCCAGAAGTGATAACAGATTAATCTGCTCCACAAATATTTCATCAGGTTCCCTCAACTGGGAGAAAGTTGCATTAATTTACCAGAGAGCCAGGGCTGATGGATTCCAAGGAAGAGAAAGAAAAAAAAGAGGGGTATCAGGTGAAGAAAGAGAAGGAGAGAGAGAGAGAGAGGGAGGGAGGGAAAAATTCTAGAGTTGATGAGGAAAAACAAATAGCATTTCAAGAAATGCTTGCTCCTGTCTGTAGACAGACAGAAAGAGGGGAAGACAGCTGGGGGGTGGGGGTAGGTGTTTGGGGTGGGGGGGGGGGGAGTGGGATGGTGGGGGGTGTAAAAATATTGAAGTATTTCCCACAGTGTTATTAGAAAGGCAACAAAGACAGGCCTGGCAAAGTTCTCAGCTTCGATTATGTATACTCTTTTATTCAATCATGGCATAGCTCTGTGTCTGACATTTGGTCAATAGTGCAATCCGCCGCTGATCAGAATGGGCCAGACGGCCCACAGCGCTGAATTTCATTTGTTCACTTTCGCTAGATGCTCGCTGCAACAAGATATCTAGCTGGAAACACAAATATAAAGACCATTTTTCCCCCCTCCTTTTCTCTCCGTTATGTCAAGGTGGTGGGGGGGAGTGGGGGGGTGGGCGGGGAATGGAAGAATCCAAATAATCTTGTGCTTATCCTTTAGAAAATAGCTTTATAAAACATTGAAAAACACATCTTTCACCCCCTTTCCCTCCCTTGCATGTTGTAAAGAAACAGAGGACACATGAGTGCTGCTCTCCAGGGCAGCAGTGCGGAAAGCCGTACACTCAGACGATGTAAATGTGATGCTGAGGTGAGGTTGGGACTAAGCTCAGCACGTTAGCTAACCCTTCCTTCCCTTACAGTATCCTCCTGCTCGTCCCTGTCGTAAAACCGAACGGGCGCGCAGCTTTCCTAAATTACGCTTATTTTTATTTGAAGGCCTGTCAGTGTCAGCGCTGATTGGTGGTGAGCTGGCCAATCGGGAGGTAGTTAAGATGCAAATGTCTCTTCGGCATCGCTGACAAGCGGGGCATTGGAGCCCATTGGTTTAATGAGACTGTTAAGGTAAGGGTCCGTGGGGGGAGGGCGCGTGTAGGATTACCCCCTCCTGACACTGGGCGTCATAGATCCTTATTGTTCAGACCTCAGAGAACACGGCCCTGGCAAAGTCACACATGTCTAATGATGACGCTCCTCGGGTGGGGGGGGGGGGCTTCTCTGGGTAGCTCTAACAGCACAATATGGCAGCCCTGTACAAGCATAAGTAATGGCATCCTGTAAGATACAGCCACCTTGCAGAGATGGGTTTTCTTGACGTCAGTCTGTTTAATTCAGTGCAATTCAATTTTGCACTGATCCCAGGCCCGGGACCCCCTCAAAGCAAGCCAAGGGCAACAGTGGCAAGGAAGGAAACTCCCTGATGAACGGGAAGAAACCAAAACCAAAGGCGTTACCTTTCAGAAGATTTATACTACATCTCTCACAGTTAGATTATATTGGGGACTCACTGAACCAGTCGTTGCGTTTTGATTGGGAGACAGCAAATATTTAAGCTGGTTCAGAAGAGTCAATGAAGAACAGCTTGGTGTGGCTCCGCCCATTATGGGGTTCACGAGTCCTCAATGTGACATTGCTGACATCTTGCTTTGGGTTTGTACGTACAAACACCCAAGAGAACTACAGTACGTTATTCACCAAGAGACTGTCCTGGCCCTCCTGCGACACACATGTTAAGGAAATGCAGTAAGGTATGGGGCATGGTGCTGATCAGCGAGACATATTCAATAAAAACCATTCAGAGGTGTAACAATGTCCGATTCGTACATCATGCTCATTGACCTCATTCGATTGACAGTTCGACTAGAAGTGCAACAAAAACGAGGGGCTACCAGCGATGTAGTCTGCACCCAAAAGGAAAAAGAAAAGATTAGAAAATAAGAATACATTCAGCCACTGAAAATGGCAATTAGGACGAGGTCATGCTAAAGTTTATGGTCTAGTATGCCCACTGTGGCTCTAACTTGTAATTGTAATTTTCGTTGTAATCATATGTATAAACCCTCGCTCCTAGAGCCAGTAGAAACACATGCGTCTGATGGGAACTTAACCCACTGTGTGTGACCCATTCATAAGAGTTCACTTTCCCACAAACTGCGCTGTTCAGTGCGACTTCAGCCCATTGCAGTATCATGATTTATAATTTTTTTTTTAAAATGTATTAATTTAGTAGATCCAGTCCTCCAAGCACAGCATTTTGCACTGTTCTGACCTCAGTCCTGGAGACAGACTGACATAACCCGATGGGGCATTGCATGTGAATATTTAAAGAAAAACTACATGAATAAATCAATGTCTGACTCCTGGATGTAAGCAATGAGAGGCCAGGAACAGTTATTTAACTACAATAATAGCGCTAAGAAGCTCAGCACTTTTGCCGCATCCAGTTTTTCCCTTCTCTTTCAAGCGGTAACCTTGGCAAATCATGTTTTACGGATCGCTTCCGCCAAACACGGCAATATCAACTTCAACTTTTATATTTGGTGTCATTTTGAGGGGGGAAAATCAATCAGGGCTTAAAAAAATGATGAAAAGTTTTTGCCGAGGTGAAATCTTTTTTTTTTTTTTTTCTTAAATGTAAACATCTAAAATAAGCAAGATGGAGATATTGAGTTGCCCTGTAGTTAAAACTCTGTTATTAAAGTACCGGCAGCATTAAAATTTAAGCCTTCTTTATTGCTTTCAAATCTCTCTCTATTTCACTACAGATGTCAGCGGTTCTGCGATGAGAGAGTTAACACTTTTGTTGCCAGCGGAAACGGCGGCCGTGGCGATTTGATTTTTTTTTTTTTTTATGGCAGTCGTGTGCTCTGTCTCTCTCCCGGGTCCACACCACTGACTACACGGCCTGAACGTCTGAGGCCTGCGATGGTTTTAATTAGCGGTTGACCAACTGGCGTGAAATGCTGAGTGGGACAAAACAGGGGGGGGGGGGTTTACAAGGACTTGCACCCAGCTTATAAAGCCACTTCTGCTGGGATAGAGTCATAAGAACAATTGGGTTTACCTGAATCCACGTCACCTGAAATGAAAAAACAGCATCTGCTTACTTACACCTGTTTTGCACCAGCAGAATATATTAGGAGGCCTGTCTATCACCAGAGGAGATCTATTAGTCCTTATGCTAATGTGAGTCTTAGTGTAATTTCCCCTCTAATTCATTCCTGACAGTATATCCATGACAAAAGGATTTATAGCAGAGAAACGCTATCGATCCCCAGCCCCTATCGACACAGACCTGGGTTAGAAACAAAGCGCGAAGTGCAGGAGAATCACCCGGCTGAACTGAAACTGGGGTATCAATAGAAAGGGATCAACAGACGGGAGGTTTTAATGAGGGAGGCTAATGAACAAATGGCGTGGGGTGGCATGTGTGCCTGCGAGATCCGGGTTTTGACATAAGCGCATACGGAATGTTATGATCCAGCTTGGCCAACCACACGGCCGCTCCCTCGCCCTGACAGTTACTTAGTGTTGCTCCTTGTCCCTCTTTGCCTCTGCCAAAGCACAATACACATTTCACAGTACACCCTATAATTCCCTGCATTTTGGGAATTTCCAAGGAATAGAGAGACAGAGAGAGAGAGAGAGAGAGAGAGAGAGAGAGAGACGCAGATCAATTTACTTAGTCTAAGACATGCTCTAATGATCCTCATCCACACATTCACCAAGGAAAGCATTTTTCCCAGAATACTTTGCATTGCATGTATCACTCTGAGTGTGTGTGTGTGTGTGTGTGTGTGTGTGTGTGTGTGCCTGGCGTGGCGCCTTGATACTGACTGTCTGGTCTAAGACATAACAGACATAAGCATCATTAACATATTCTCCATGCATCTCCTATAGATCCCAGCCCTATTCCCCAGTACAGCAAGCAGGGAAGATGCTCTTGTAATAATAATTATAAACATGGAATATACAATAATATATATCAAATCCTGAAAAATGTACCAGTTATACCATGTTATAACAGGGTAATAACAGTTGTAATAACAGTTGTAATTGTATTCAGTTGTGTTCTCAGGTGGTGTAAAAATATTACCCCTGAGTGTTTAAGGCCATAAAAGCCCCCGATGAGGAATATAACAATTTAGGCGTACGGTTTAAGGTTTATGTCTGTATTCAGTT
>CM040741.1:67445046-67455046 GCA_022829145.1 Albula goreensis
GAATTTTGCAGATATGGTGATGAAGGACTTTGCTGAGCTAGTTGGGATAGTAAGGCCTCTTTATTCGCTCAGCAAGTTCATGTACAGGATAACCTCTTTACATCTCTATAATATATACAGAAAATGATGTCATAGTGTATGGATCAGTGTTTCAGGAAGGCGTCAGAAAACAGACTGGCATGGTCCAAATACTCCAAATCTTACAATGGTGATTTAAGCCCGCCATTTCTTCATGGCTAACATGGGAAAAATTTGACCCTTTCCCCCATGTGCAGGCCAAATTCCCTCCCGTCTCAATCTGGCCATCTAATCCTCACTCACTATGAGTGTATAAATAAGACCTGCCTCCCCATTTCCTCTGATATGCGGTGAGGGTTTTGGAACAAAATGGCTGCTGCATATAAACAAGCTGGGTACTGCACAGGCACAGTGAGAGATGGCTCACTTTCCCCTCACTGGCTCATTTGGGACGGGTCACAATTAGGTGTAAGGGCACAAAATAAACCAGTTCATTCATGAATGTATTCATCCATGTCTAAATGTGTTTGAAAAGCTAAAAGGCATGACAGAAATACAGTCAATTTCATTCTTCTCAGTGGTAAATCTTGGCTCCAGTGCTTTTTCACCAGAATTTCTCAAACCGTCCTCTAGCTGCATTCTCTACCGAACCTGTCTGACCGCTGCAGCTCTTACTTCGGCAGTCCCCTCCATCCCCGACAGTTCGGTCCTCCGGTCCTCCGGTCCCTCTTCCCAAGCTGCCAGCCGCTAACTCATTTTTATTAGGACGACTGGCAGCTAAATGATAATGATAATGATCAACACACCCCAGTTGGCAATTGGTTGACAGGCCCTTATTGTTTTCAGCATTTACATGAGGGAAGCAGTCACGATTTCCCCGTGAAATGAGTTCTGCTTTAATTTGAGTAAAGAACAAGTCTCTTTCATTTTTTATTTGATGCGTACTGAACCCAGAATAACATGACATTAGCTATCCAGCCACGTCACAAGCAACACAGTCGGTCCCGCTGACAGTTATTGAAGCTCGATGGACCTTAAAGTAAAGTTTATTAGAAAACTTTGTAGGCAATATAATTTCAGTTTATGCATTTAAAAGCAAACTAATTAATTACCTGATGTTGCTCAAAAATTACATGTTCCAGTGGACAATTCTAAGCTGTTACGAAGCAATTCTATATTCATTTAGACCGTGTACAATCATTATATTTTATATATTTTTATATACTCACACAGGAAGATCCCAATGCATTTGAAAAGAGTACATTTCAGTTATGTTGTTGAACTCTGTTTTGTCCTCAGATGATAAGAACGCTTTGGCCTTTAGACTGATTTTTGCTCTAATGTGAACCTTGAGTGTGTTTTCAAAGACCCATCATTAAAAGTAGGATGTATGTTTTTACGATGAGAACTTTGCTCAGTTTCTAGTTGTTGTGTTTGTGCTAAGAGCACAGAGCATGTGTCCCTATTAAACCATTTTTAATTTCCTCCAAATTTCACAATCACGGTCTGGATTTCCTCAAACATGAGCTTGAGCCACCTGTACACAGGTAAACAGCGTTGATTTTACCTGAGTAATGACTCATGGGATATTCCCTTTTGGTCACCCATTAGTTTGAATGAACACCATAAATTATACAGAAATTCTCATCTACTTATACATGAAAACACATCAAACGTCTTTTGTATCAGTCTTGATTCAATCAACAAATCAATCATCTTTGACTCTGATTTCCAAACAAATGTGTGTGCTCTTTATTTTCCTCACATACACAGTTTATGGAATTAATGATGATGACCTTAAAAGTAACACTTACGGTTAGCTGTCAGTCTAAGTTAAAGATGAATGTTGATTGGATCCAGTCATTTATCTTGTTTTCCTCCAAAGATCGGCTCCCTGTGGATTTTCATTCCACTCATCATTTCTTTTAAATCTGTTTTTGATTCAGGAGAGCATGTTCAACTACAATCTGAATAATATCATAAGAATCTTTTTTTGCACAGAGGAAGCACAGTTATACAGAGTTAATCATCCCACCTTGACCTCTTCCATTTGATCTGGCTGGTAACCTGCCTTACTCTATAGGGCAGCGGGGGCAAAGCTGTGGACCTGGGTGCTGCCGATGAATGATGAATTAATGTGTAATAAAATGTAACAGTTTGAATGTTTAACAACTGTTTTAGTTAATCATTTATTGTTATTTGCCTCACATCTGTGGGTTATTTATTATATAAACATATTACTTTTAAAATTAAACTAAAATTATATATTACTGGTAGTAGGATAGGAAAATGCGATTGTCGATTTTATCCAGTGTGGCCCACAGGGCAAAACAATGTGCCACACATGTGACCTAAACGTCAAATCTGATTGGCCACCACTTCTATAGGGGCGGTATTTACTGTTGTAGACATCTCACCAAGGACATGACAGTTCAGCCACTGGTTGGATTCCCACAGGAAAATTCTCAGAAGTATGAAACATTTACCTCAATCCTCACCTCACTACTCAGTCTCCTTCCTGTGAGTTATAATTTATGTTTAGCAAAATGAGACCAGTGGGGTGGGGGGGGGGGATTTAATTGAGGTTTTAAAATTCATAAAAGGGTTTAACAAGGTGATCTACAAAAGATTCTTCTGGCTGAGTTCTGTTGGCAGAGCAGGGGGTGGGAGGAGGGGTGTGGAAATTAATTTAGGGTAAATTCCTAACTGATGTTAGAAAGTATTTTACACATAAAGTTGTTGATGCTTTGAATAGGCTTGCCAATAAGGGCTCAAGTCCAGCCATGATGCTATGCTCAACACTCCAATGACTGTAAAAGATCGGCCAAGTTTGCCTGAACGATGCGCCTTTTCTTGTCATGTTAAATGTCTGTAAACGTTTGAATTGCCAGGTTGAATAACCGGGCTCTCCTTAAGCTCATCTTCACTGAGCCGATGTGATTGGTTAGAAAATATTGGTTATGTCCCGAAAGAGAGCAGGTTTATCTTCTCTGCTTTCACCAGGCTTATAGCAGAGAGGTATAAGCCTGCCACACAAGGTTCTGACTAACATTACTTATCTACCTTAAATCCTTCAGTGTTTGTCCATAGATTTTTCAACAGGTGCAAAAATCCCAATCCTGCCACCTAACTCAGATCCCAATGCAGTCATTTCTACAGTATGTCTGGTTTATATTTTATACTTTGTCTTTTTTTCATCCAACATATTGAGTTTGTTAAAACAAAAGTTCAGGTGAAGTATTTTCAGACAACCCCTCATTCAAATACCTCTGTCCATCCAATCCAGTTTTCTCTGCAGGTATTAAATTGCCACGTACCTTATCTCCCATCATGCTCACTACTTCCGGCATCCCTCCCCCTCTCCATCTCCACCTTAATGTCTACTTCCTTTATTCTGTATTTCTCTTTCTCTTCTAGTGGTCCAGTAGGGGTTTCACCTCCCCAGAATTGTGACACCAGGCCCAAGATCAAATGTCTGTACTGTTATACAACTTTTCACATCCAGATAAACTCCTAAGTGCAGTCAATGTTTTATGAAAATTCATTCTACTGAACCATAATTGGTCCAAAGTACACATTCCAAGTGTTTGCAGCAGCCTGGTCTGCTTTGCTTGTTAACATGAAGTAGATCTCACCATATGCAGAGCTCACAGCAGGCTTTTGGTAGACATTTATCCATAAAACCTCCATGATCAAAAGATCTCCTTTGGATGTGAGGGTTATCTTATAATGCATGAATTATTCATGTTTGACACTGGTTTATACAACTTCTCTGTGCACCTACACCACACTCAATTGTGATTCTCACCTCTGTAAAAGGTACCAGGTCAGGATTAAGACCAGTAAGCGTTGTAAAAATATACTGATTTTCAGCCAAAGAAAAAAATATATAAAGATATAAAGATTCACGATAATTAATTTTGGGATTCATGTTATTGGTATGAATTCATGCTTTTGAAAATCGCTTATGAAATAACAAATTTGATTCTCTACAAAGGGTAGCTTTGTCGTGTTTATGTTGCTGGGCTTAGTAGTGTGAAATGATCAGACAAGCAATCACTTGATGAAGAGAGGAGGACGAGAAAAATGCAATCAAAACATTTCTTTGAAAAAGCCATTGCTTTTACAGGGTTGGTGTGATTTTTAATGAGACATGAAATTGATGTACTTAAAGAGGTTGCTTGGTTTCCATGAGAAAATAAACCCTGGATATAAAACCCACGTTTGGTCAAACTGGCCTCGCATTAACAGTTCATTACTATAAGGCCAACTCCCATGGCATCTGATAAACATTTACCCTGGGTTTAATTTTCAGATACTCAATGACTACTGTGTGTGGTGCAGTTCTATTCTTTATTTTCATAATGTGAGCTGAGTATCACTGTATGGCAGCCATGATGAAGCAATGCAGCCAGTATGAAATGCTCTGAAAAACCATGTGCGCTGTGCTAGTGCTTGGATAGGCCCCTCTGTGTGATTTTCACTGGCGGACCACAGAGTTAGAAGACCTATTGGCTTCGACCTCACCTCTGTTTCACAGTTCTGAACTGACCAAGGTGGTCGAAGTGATGAGCAAAGACGCAAGTAAACTGGATAGTCAAAACTAGGAGAAAACAGGATTAAACTGAGGAAATTATAGTGTTTTTATATCCTGTGTAGCTGGTGCAGTATGTATGCTGTATAGAAACCTTAATATAAAGCAAGATTTAGTGTCAGGGGTGACCTCACTACGTTGTTTCAGGTGATGTGTCACGTCACACAGGATAAGTTGGGTGATCTTGGTCAAACCCCGCCATTGTTGAAGGATCTGACTTTCTCAAATCTAGATGCAGACTGCTGAAACAGAGCAACATTTAAGTGGCGCATTCATTATGGCACGGGCAAAGAGAAACTTTAATATTTATAGTACTCCCATTGACAGCAGCATAAAATAGCGATTGAAAAATGACAGCAGACGTATTGCTCTCTTTCAGAAATTTGTGGAGATGTTTTTGAAAAGAAAACAAAGCATTAGCTTGCCGATGATGAAAGCGGTTTAAAACTCCCATGCTGATTGATGATCAGTGAAATACGTGACATCTCTCAACTTGTCGTATAAATATTATTTGTATGCCGTTGGAATCCATTCCGTAAGAAGAGACCAGCTGTCCTCTCTTAATTAGGCCTGCAGTGATTTTTTAATGACTCCTACCCCATTATATGTGACAGGGAAAATTTCAGATCTTTCATCCATAATTTCCACATGCCTGCACCTCTGTGTTTGGATCGGCATTTGATTTTCAGCGTGCATAAATCCTCCAAAGAAAACCGAAAACCTCAACTTGGGGAAATGAAGCTGGAGAAAAGCTTCAGAGTGCATGCAGTAACAAAGAAGAATGAAGCTTTCATTAACCTCTTATGACTACATTTTATTCTGTGCCTCGTTTGAACAAACCTTCCTTGGTCTGCTTTGTGCTTTATGTAACAAATTCATTGTACGCCATCTACTTGGCAGAAGATAATAAAGGTGGACAGTGTTGCTTTTATAGTGAAATCAGAATCAGAACAATAGTTTTTCAAGTTTTCAAAGTTATAACTTTTTGGGTTATATGAAATTATAATAAAATAACAATAAATGTTGACAATAAAAGGCCACTCAACTCAGACAGGGGGGTCATTTATATACTTAGTGAATTGTAATGGTGTTCTAGTAACCCAGGTAACAGCAGGGCTCATTTAAACTAAAACAGTAGGCATAGGGAGTGTAACTTTGCAGGGAATCATGGGATTTAACAGGTACAGGACTCTGAAAAATGGATTTCCACTTTCTATGATTTTATGCCTTTCAGCACAATTTGATTAGATCACTTTCGCGGCTTGTTTGAGCGTGTACGACCGATATGAAGCTCAAAGTTCTACGGACGGATTAAGTATAACGAACATCAGAGGAGTCACTGTCTGAATGGCCTGGTCCCAAAACATTACAGCCATTAGCAGATGCTTTTATCAAAAGCAACTTACTGTTCATTGAGTTAATGAGGGGTTATAATGCGAATAGTGTGGGGTAAGGGCCTTGCTTAAGGGCTTGAACTTCCAATCTCAAGGGTCCCAGTCAGGCACCTGAACCACTAGACTACACCACTAAACACATAAGTGTAAATGGCTGTAAATGGAAAGCTGTAAATTTGTATTTATTCATTGCTGTGGGAGCGGATTAGAAAAGGACACAATAGGGCAAGCCCACCCCCCTCCCCCCAACAAAAACAGAGAGAGAAAAGAGATTTGTAGTTGAAACTTGAGTCTCTCAAGTGCTCCGGGCCTTTGTGTGTATACAGTATGCATGCAGTACACCAGCATCATACAGAATTTATGCCTTTCAAAAGCGCATCCTATCTGCTCCTTAAACAGAAACATGGAGCATTCAAAAGAGATCCATTCAGGATTCTCCGCACCACTCCCTCTGCAGACTTCTCCATTGTTTCCCCTCTCCACGGACAAGAGTCAGACCCAAAAGTTTTTCAGCTTTTGCAACAGATACTTCCATTTGAACTTCTGTGTGTTTGGAAAAAAATGGAAAATATCAGGCATTTCCCCTGGAAAATGATTAATTTAAGTGGGATGCAGAGGGAGGGTGGATTTGGGGGTGCGGGATCCTGCTTCATTTCTTTTTTTCCCTTCTTTCCCGAAACACACAATTCAAACACGAGAATGGTCTGCTGTAGTTAAAACATCGCCATGTCGCACACTTCAGGGAAGGGCTTGTTTGAGAGGACAGGGTCGCTGGGGCGTCTCATTTGACTGGTTCCTTGCTTGAAGGCTGTGTACTCACTCATCATTCTACATGATGTGAAAATGAAAAAAAAAAGGAACTGAAATAAGTTCCGAACACCCATTATTGCTTACTGTAATGAGAGTATAAAATATTATTAATATTTCAGATCGAGCCCTATTTTTTATCTGAAATCCACTACGGGTTGCTTTTCAAAGGATTTTAGTCCAGAACCCATTGGGAGACTCAATTGACTTTAATCTTGCATTCGTTTGAAAATTTGAGCCCATTAGTTAACTTTGCCTTTTCTGTGCAGTTTTCATTGCATTTCAATAAAGTCGCTTTCCTGTGGCGTTAAAACACTAATAGTTGCTTGAAATAGTAAATGAATTCAAGATGGAAAGAGAGATGGATAGGGGAGTTAAAATATTTATATTAAACATCTGTGTTTTTTATTTTTTTTAAATTCCATATTCAGACCTTGAGGTATGAAAACCCGATTTTCAGCTGTAAGGTACAGGAATGAAATATTTATACATTTTGGTAAATAATTTGTGGATTGAGATTCAACTGTCAAATTGAAATATTCCATGCCATCCCGGCCTGCTGACAACTCATCCATTACGTCAGGCGGATTGAGCTAATTAATCGTAAGGTGGCGCGGTCACAAGCCACACAGACGAGTCTCGCAGAGGTCAGAATTAGGCCCGTTATCAAATAAGGGAGGGGCTTGAATAATTCTCTTTGAAATTCTGCGCGCTGTGAAATTGGGACTTCTGGTTTTAATTGCTATCACTCAACACGCGTCCCAGCGGATCTACATCTATATGCAACACACTCGCTCCATCCCACACTCCAGTGCTGGCGCCTAACCCACATGACCCGGGATTTTACAGAGGAGTAATCCGCTCCAGCTCTTTCTCCACAGTGTTAAAAAAATAATAAAATAAAATAATTAGACCCGTTCCTTAGATTCGTTGTTACCCCACACAGTCAGAAACACTTTCTCTGCTGTCACTTGTAGCAATTCTCATCATCAAAAAAAAAGCAAAAAAAAAAAAAAAAAAAAACTGGTCCCTTAAAAGCATATTAAATTTGGATATGATTAGGGTAGGGTACGAATTCAGTATTGAACATAATGAGCTGGTTTAGTATCAGAACGAATTTAATGAGGAATGTTTTGGGCTTTGCTTAGCACTAAGTATAACTTCAAGGCCTTAATGAAGCACACTCAACATCTTCATGGGCCTGGAATTAACTGCAGACTTTTAACTGTGCACAAACAGCTGCAGCAGTTTGTAATGGGTGACCTTAAACAGACATGTGCATGTTACAGACAAACAGACTCCATGTGTATGGAGTAAGTCACAATGTCAGTGGGCATTAGGCACATCACTTGCTCAGAGCTGTGTGCATTGGATAGTTTTTATGTTAAAAATGTTTAAAAAAGCATTAAAAACAATTCAGCAATGAAACTCCTGAAATTCAGAATTTAAGGACAAGTGGTAAAAGCAGTTGTAGTTGCTCACCTTCCTGTCAGACCTTTACCTACTGACAGATAATTTTGTAGGCCTGGAGTCAATTTACCATTAACTTAACCTGGGTTTTCAATGAACAAAGCCACCAAAACAGCTGGTGAAGACTGCTGCAGTACGTTTAATTGTCACTAATTGACACTCAAATGTGACCGCATTCTTCTTGTGAATTGAAACAAATGATGTAGTTTCTGGGGAGGTCCTCTCCTCCACACCCAAAATTGAGGATAGCCTCCGGTGGCTCAGCGGTCCCATCTGTAATCACATGAGGGGCACAAGCCTCTCCTCAGAAGCGCCCACTGGGGCCAGTGGCCGCTGTGAACCCTGCAGGTCAAACAGCTCCGTGGGAAACAGCTGCCGCAGATGGGAGGAGATTGGCCTCATTTGTTAGGCTAAGAAGTTTTGCCTGCACTGCGGCATGCTGCTGAACAACCTTGTACTTCTGACCAATCACAAGGTCCCGTAGGCGGGACTCTGACTTTAATTGGCTGATCAGAGTCTGTAAATTCTATGGTAGTTCCAGTGCCTCAGCCAATCATATCAGAGAGCATTTAATAATCTTGCAGGCAGCTTATGACAAAAAGGTCAGTGCATGTTTTCCATGTGTTCTATTGGACATTGAGCACCTGGAGGTGGGACTAGGGGCATGTCTCTTACTTACCACCAATAGGCTATGGGAAACACTTATGAGCAATTAGTTCTGAGATAGCACTATGAATTATGACCAACAAACCCACCCTGACGGTGGTGGGGCAACAAAATGTGTCAATACTGATCAACAGCTAATGCTGGTCAACTGGGTAATGATAGTGCAGTATAATGGTAAACATACTGGTTCTCTCTAACTCAGGGGTAGAGGGTTATATTCCAAAGAAGCAGACTGCTGCTGTACCCTCGAGCAAGGCACTTAACCCGAAAATGAAGTGAAATTCCTCGCTGTACAAATGGATAGTGCTTAGAGATTTAAGCGGAGTAAGTTGCCCTGATTAAGAGCACCTGCTAAATGCTAAAATGTAGATCAGGGGTGTCAAACTCCAGTCCTGGAGGGCCACAGTGTCTGCGGGTTTTTGTTCTTTCCTTTCGATTGGCAGCCATTTCAGGCCTTGGAAACCAGGTGTGTGGACTCTTTAGCCAACCAGTGATTTTAATTAATCAATTAAGTGCTAAAACACACCAAAAACCAGCTACCACTGTGGCCCTCCAGGACTGGAGTTTGACACCTCTGATGTAGATGATGTAGTTGAGGTGTGAAGCTGCAAATAAAGAGCCCAACCAGCTTGAATATGACAGGCAGCTGCACAAACTGAGCTACTATGACACCATCCACTGTTGATTTAATGGAGTTTGTTAAAACAAAGTTCGGGAGAATCATTCTCAGACAACACCCTATAATCAATTCTGGTCTCCACCCAAGTATATAAACACCACGTACCTAGCTCCCATCGTGCTTTGCATCTCTGGCATCCCACCTCCTCCCCATCACCACCTTTCCTAATTATGTGTTTTCCTATAGGGGGTCCTCTTCTCCTACAAGAACATCTGCACTCCTCTCCCCCTTAGGACTCCAAGCCCAAAACCAGTGTACAATCACTACACCTAACCACTTATAAAGCATTTCAATTTAATTCCTTCCATTGTCTGAGAATGTTTCTAGTGAATTTGGTGATGGGTGCCACCCCAGCCGCTCTGTCTTAAGAGC
>CM040741.1:67460046-67737546 GCA_022829145.1 Albula goreensis
GGGGGCAGAGGGGGCCCACCCTGCCCCGTCTCCATATGTCAGAGAGGAAATCTGTGTGTGTGTGTGTGTGTGTGTGTGTGTGTGTGTGTGAGTGTGTGCGTGTGTGTGTGTGTGTGTGAGCATGTGAGTGTCCATGTGTGTGTGTGTGTGTGTGTGTGTGTGCATGTGTGTGAGAGTGTGTGTGTGTGAGTGTGTGTGCATATGTGTGTGTGTGCATGTGAGTGTCCATGTGAGCATGTGTGTGCGTGTGCATATGTGAGTGTGGTGTGTGTGTGCGCATGTGTGTGAGAGTGTGTGTGTGTGAGGGGGTGTGTGCATGTGTGAGTGAGGTATGGTGTGTGTGCATATGCGTGTCCATGTGTGAGTCTGCGCATATGTGAGTGTGGTGTGCATGTGTGTGAGAGTGTGTGTATGTGTGAGTGTGTGAGTGTGCATATGTGTGTTTGCGTGTGTGTGTGTGGTGTGTGCATGTATGTATGTGTTTATGTGTGAAGGCATACATATGTGTGTGTATGTGTGCATTCTTATATGAATGTTTATGTGATGTGTGTTTGAATGTGTTTGTGTGCGTACTCAAGTGCATGAGTGAGAGTGTGTACGTGTGAGTGTGACAGTCTGTGTGTATTTCAGTGGCATAATCTGTGTAAGTGTATAATTTGCGTTTGTATGTGTGTGTGAGAGAGAGAGAGAGTTTGAAAGTATCTGTGTTACCTTAATTATGAACATAAGAAAATAAATTACAGTGATACAGTGTCAAGTGCCTATATATATATTATACAGTGAGCTGCTCAGAACTGCATATAGTACTGTAAAGGTGGTCTGATAAAGGCATAGAATCATAAAATGTATCCTGCTATATTCTTACTACTGTACTGATGCCTATGGACCATGATCTATCAGTTAACTGTCAACTAACTGCTATGGCTGTTTCATTGAATGGAGAGATGTAGAGGTCACAAATAGATACTTGTTTTGAGCATGTTACACTTTTATCCAAAGTGACTTACAGTTCGAGGGCCCAACAACAATGATGTTTTTGCTGTGGCTGGACTGGGGCTTGAGCCACCAACCTCGGGGGTCCCAGTCATGTACCCTAGCCACTAGACTACAGGCTGCCCCCAATTGACATTTGATTTTACACGACATAGATTTTGCACGAGATGCAAGTTAAACCGACAGGCCTGTAGTTACCTGTATCAGATGGGTCCCTCTTCTTATGCGTTATATGCTTATGTAGTTTAATATTACCTTGCCTGTAGTTATACGCCATTTCTTCTGTTTTTGGAGGTTAGGCCACTTAAAATATCTGTCAACGGGTTATAAATAATTTCCCACTTGTCCTTGAGTATGTTTGGATGTTGGCAATCAGTTCCTGCAACCTCATCTGTCTCACATTAGGTAGTTTTTGAGTACCTCTCCATCCTTCATCTCACTATTGTCGTACGTCGTTGATACAAACGTTTGGTACATTGGGTGTACTTGTGCATGTTTTCTGTCATCTCATCTCCAGTAAAGTGCTGAACAATGTAACGGTTGATGGTATTAAAATGTTCTGTTTTGTTACCGATTTAAAAGAGCCTTTTGGTACTCTCCTTATTAAGCTGACTGTGCGCATTACTGTATCACACCTTTCTTCTCCAGCTGTGTGATCTGTATATTTTATAGTCTCTTCTTTTGTCTGACACTCTCTCATAAAGACTTATTCATCCACTGCTGTCTGTGTTTTCAGTTTATTTTTATTAACTCAATTACATTAATTTACACCGTACGTTTTGAATGAGCTTTTTTCATTCACAAGTTTGCGGTCTAGAAGTTGTACCCAGTGTATATTACTTATACACTCTCACATCTTATTAAAGTCGGCTCAACTAACTCTGAAGTTAAAAAGTGAAGCCGGCGGAGGCTGTCTTAACTTGCTGAAGTGCTTCAGAACTGGCTGGCCTATGATCGCGAGTCCCAGGTGGCTCCAGTACCCCTGAGCTGCAGAATCTGACTGGATTATTACAGAAAACCAGAAATGCTTTCTCTCAAAGGCAGAGTAACAAACTGTGCCCAGAAAAAGTCATTTAGAACATCCAAAAACTTTAACGTTTTTCCCTGTCCTGACATAACTTACAAATGATGATGAACAGAAGGGTAATTGAAGTCCCACATTATTTATGTCTCCAGCGTTTGATATTTTGCTGTTGAAAGCCAGTGGCCTAAAGCGAGCACTGTCCATATGGCATGGTAAATACTGACCAAAGTCAATCAAAGCAATCACAACAAGCCTGATCGACATCACAGAAAACCGGGAAACCAAAAGTCACAGGTGTGCATTGAAGGTCGTAAAAATTAAACTGATCAAAGTCTTTTAAAACATCACAAACTTTTCCACTACCCATGGCAACGATGACTTCTGTGGCTGCAGCCCAGTCTCACCTATAGCGTACATGTTTATCCACGTAGCCTCCTGCCCGAGCTCAGTTCGCTCTGTAGTCACAAACTGAGGAACGACAGTGCGCGAGTGCAAGGGGTTGTTTTTCCAATCAGAAAGTTCTGTGAGGTCAGTCACTGAGTTTAAGCAGGACTTCTGCGGTTGTCGTGGAAAATTCAGCAGATTAAAAGGAAAGTACCCCCTAAAAATGAAGGTTATTCTTTTATTTCCTCCAGGAGAAATGTCCTTTGACTGGGTAATGACGGTTCTCCACCGAGTCTGGCTTTAGACCAGGTCATTCCATCAAAAAGGCTTCACAAGGCCTCATTTGAAAATGAATACATTCATTTTCATGCTACCAGCTCAGGTCCTGCATTAAAATGTCTTTGACATTCCAAAAATAATATTCATTGAGTGCCATCATATGGTAAAATGAATCATTCAGAGAATGAATGAACAGTCACAACCGTATCTGTGACTTGCAAATGGGCTCATGTCATTGGAAACTTGCTAACAAGCTAAGGTGGCTAAGGCTGAAGCAGGGACCAGTGTAGCAGTAGGCTATGTAAGTGTGCATGCCTTTCGGACAGCTTATAGCATTGAGATAATGAAATTTAAACAGCATGTAGCACGTGTAGGTTACATGCTGTATGTAACATGGGGAGTTGTGTCGGGTCTCTGCACCTCTGTTTGTATGGTTTTCGCTTTGCAAGAAATGGACTCGAAGAAGTAACTGGCAAAAGAGATGCTCACTATTTACCGAAAATTAATTTCTCTTGAGTTCACTGTGTGCTGGACATAAGTGCTTGTAGCAGACAGTGACGTCACTCCACCCCCCCCCCCACCCATCTTGTAACATCCTGCAGGAGATGTTGATCCATCCATCACCCCCCACCCTCACCCCCCCCCCCTGAGCACACCATAAAAAGGCCTTTCTGTATCTTCAGAATAGTCATGAAATCTGACCTTTTGGTAACACTTTCATTTTAATTTACCCTCAAAAGCTCATTACAAACTCATTATTAAGGAGTAGTTTTTAATCATTAACAGCCCATTTATACGTCATTATGTATGAGTTGTTCATGTGTTTTTGAGCATTAGTAAATGGCACTGTCGGTGGCCTGAGGCGGTTTTGCGCTGGAAATCACTGCTGGTGATTGGTCCAGCACAACATCAGCCTTCCAGGTGTACTTTGAGTTTGTTCAGGGGTCAGGAGGGCGGGCAAGTACCTGTCTCAAGCCTCAGACAACAGCATTTAATAATTATAAAAAATACATGAACAAATCATGTATAGTTAATAATCATTTGATTACTAATGATCAACAAATTATTTAATAATGGTGTGCAAGGAGTTTTTTACAGGTCTAATCATAAAATCTTACCATGTGCTTTTTTTTGTTGTGGTGCAGCTTCAGTCTCACGCAGAAGGCCTTTAGTGTAGCTGTCATGTTTTGGAGGGCACCCTGTCAGACAGCATATTGTGTGTGGCAGACTATGACTAAGTTTTGCATGCCGGGTCAACACCTCTCCTCAACAAGTCTGGTAAAACCTGTGCAGTTTGTCGCAATGAACCCGTCCACTTTTCGGGACTTTTCAGGACCCTGACGATGCCACCAACTTTGCGTAATCTATGAAGCACAGCACGAGGTGGCATGTCAAATTTCTTCACAATTCCACCGACCGCCCTTTGAGAACGAAAGTGTCATCAAAGCAGTCATGTCCATCAGGTTGCCATCGCTACAACGCTAAGGAGCGACTGCGTTACGCTCTCCCAGGCCCTTACCGTCAGCTCCAAGTCAGCCACCGTACGCAGAACAGTCCATCGGCCCAGCTGTGGGTGAGAAATGGTCTGGAGATCAACGCAGCGCTTGGGCACTTTTTCCATGCTCCGTTTAATGGATATTCACTCACATTAATGAAATATAAACACCCAGGCACTGAGGTTATTCTCTGTTAGCGGGAGGCCACTGAGGTCAATAACCCCTGATATACTCAGTTACTAAACAATGTAATACAGTAAGGTCACCCGGGCTGCCAGCTTTCCTATGCTTAACACTTCAGGCAGATTTAAAATGCTTTATGTAAAATGAGGGGAAAAAATGCATCAGTCAATTGTTTGTCCTTTAAACTAGACAGAGGTCACGATAGGTCACATATGGACAGCTTACGTTTGTGTTTATGTATGTGTATTTGGATATGTATGTTTGAGCAGGTGTGTGTGTGTGTGTGTGTGTGTGTGTGTGTGTGTGTGTGTGTGTGTATAAGTGTATGCTTTACTTGTGTTGTGTGTGGATTTTGTTATGTGTATTTGAAGGAATTCTTGTGCATGTGTTTGTAAGGGTATGTTTAAGTTTGTGTGTGTACATGTGTGTTCGAGGAAACGAGTGCGTGAGAGTGTGTTTAAATATTTATTTTTGTGTGTTTGTGCGCATGTGGGTGTCTGTGTGTATGTTTGAGTGTGTGTATATATTTGTATTTTTGAGAGCATGTGTGTGTATGTGTTTGGATATGTATGTTTGTGTTTGAGTGTTTGTGAGTGTGTTTATGTGCATTTCAGTGGGTGTGCATGTGTATGTTTCAGTGAGTGTTGGGGGCGGTGGGTGTTTAAACATTCCCCCTTACCTCAACCACCTGGCCTGAGGAGGTAGGGAGAAGAAGCGGCGAACAGGAGGAAAGTTACCGCGCACAGTTAATATCGAATAGCCGCCATCTACTGATGCTTCCCCGCTGCACCCAATTTCTGCCAAAACGCTTCCCGTTAAACCTCCATCAAACAGACACGCGGCCGCACAAAAGAAAACCTCATCTCCAAGGGAAACTAATCCGCCGGTGTGCGCTGTAAGCCTGTCAAGTTTTTATTATAAGAAGTCATCACTCATTTCGCCGCAGATTAAAAGTATGACTAAATTGAGAAAATCCTCTTAGGAATTTGGAATTTAAATAGTGAGTTGGGTGGGGGAGGGGAGGGGTGGGGGAACCGGGGGTGTTGAGGAAAGTAGCTTGTGTTTGGGTTGGTGGGTGTTGGAGGGAGGGGGGCGGTGTTAAAAAGGGGTCAAACACATAGCAATATACTGTAGATACATATATACACCGAAATAGATTTTTCAGTTTGAGATTCAGAAGATAGGAAGAAATAATCTACAGCCATATGCCAAGAAAGCGTTTTTATTTTTTTTGTTTGTTTTTTTTTTTATTCTTCTTCTTCTTCCCGTACCTTTGACATACATTCCTGATTGGAGGTTTCTGCTTGAGAGATAGGAGAGGAAAATGAATCCTCCTGTCTTTTAATTGCATCGCCACGGGCAACAGGGTGTTACAGTTGGGGAATGACAATTGCTTTCCGCCAGGAATATGGACGCCGGGTCAATATGCTGTTTTCCACACTGTGGTGTGCCTTAGCTCCCATTGCAAAGCTCGGCTTCCCTCCAGGTAGACTATAGCCACCAAATAATTAAAATCCATTCTCTAAGCAAAAGAGGAAACTTTTCAAAGACTCCTCATGCTCTCCCCACCTCCTTTTCTCACAGTATCCTTCCCCCACCCGCCTTTTTGTAGTCTCGAACCCGATATCCACCTCGACAGCTTTGCGTCAATAAGTTAAGCGATAACGATAATCGATTTGAATGTATATTGCATATTTAATGTTTGCGTTCTTGATAAATATTTCATAATTATGAATAATGGATGCTGCAAAACGCTGTGCGTCTTGGTGTATTTCCGTCTTGTTGTTGTTGTTGATACTGTTGTTCTGGGCTGTAGTACCTGTGAGATGGTGTATGGCATTTTTCAGCATCTTCAGAGTGTATGAAAGACACAGGGGGAACACAGTACAGATCCAGTCTTATCTTGTCCAAAATTTTTGAGTGTGCAAAAAATACAGACCATTTCTAAAGCATAATTGTTTTATCAATTTGAGTCACAATCTTTCAAATATAAATCCAGATTTCACTTTTAGACTCAGATTCTTATGAATATCACACATGGTCATCTCCTTTGTCTAGACATCTGTGCCACAGATGGTAACACAGCAATTTGTGGATCTTGGTCTTGCTGCGCATGGAAATGCTTCAATTCCAGACTGAAAATATATATGAAATTAAACACAGACATGATTAGAGTGTGTGCATTCTGGGTATCTTCTGAAACGTTCCAAATCTGGAAATACAAAGACCAAGAAATCTCTATATATCAGTCCTTACTAGCCAATGAGAGAGCAGGATTTTCACACCTCTGCCCTGGAGTGATGACTAATCTGATTCCTGAATGGTCAACCCCCCCCTCGCCCCCCACATCCCCAGTGATCCGCGTCCAATCTCAGATCCTAATCCAAGGAGGAAGGGAGCTAGGGGCCAGGATTTGTAGGGTCGCCCATCACTATAACGATAGAGGCGACACGCCTTCTCGCGATGGACATCTATAACAGCACATGGATCAAACCCCCAGACTGACATTCAGCTATTTTGTAATATCTTTTCCTCCTGAAGTGAACTCTTAAACAGGTTTATACCTGCAGATCAAAGGTGCGGATATGGTTTTCTCCATCGTTCATGTTCATAACCATGGAAAAAAAGACGTTGTTTTTTGATGATATGATGGCAAAGTGTATACACATGTGCAAGCTTTCATTATGATTGCCATGATCTCAGACAACTTTTTCTCTTTTCAACTCGGTGAACCAAAACAAACTGAAAGGTACTGGGAAAGGCAGGGTCTGTAGAGATGGTGACAGTTACCCCTGCGCATATGTAGCCAAACCTCGAAACGTGCAATTCTGTTTAGGGGTGATATGAGAATGAGAGCCAGAGTCGGTTTTGTAGAGAAGTAGACCTGGCAATTTCCCCACACAAGATTTCTGAAAACTTCCCTTTAGTGACGGTGATAGTGAGGACAAAGCCATAACATTCACAGAAGAAACAGAATGATGTCATGGTCTTACATGAGACAATATGATGCTGATGAGCGTGAACCAATCACATGAGACCCTGGTTTCTCCTTTGGTCCATTTAAAGGTCTCGGATGTGTTTTGTGAGTTGCCAAGGTTTTCGGTTAGGGCATGACCTCGGCAGACAATTGAGACCAGCGCTGGGTGGGCCATCAAAAGAACAGTTTATTATTCAATGAAACAATTCTCTAGACTTGAGCTTTTGTGACTGTACATTGCGCAGTAGGACAGCCAATAGCAGACGCACTGGTGCAGGATCAGGCTGTTTATGCTTTCAAACAAGATGGAGGACAAACTCATTGCAGCTCGGAGTGCTTGCCTAGAGTCATTCCATCCGTTAATAAAAATGTATGAAGACAGCTCACAATATTGGCTTGCTACACTCATTGTGTGTTTGTAGACCTATCAGGTTATTATGAGTGAAATATGTGCATTTATTTATCACGTAAACCCACCTTAAGATATATGCTACCGAAAATGCTAATTTACCTCACAAAGCCTTTGGGGCTAGCCAGATGAAACACTGTGGGGTATGACGGATTAGTCACCATGATAAATATTGCTTTAGATCACCACCGTGACTGTAGCTACGTATTGTTATTTCATGTTATATCGAAAATAAATGTATTCGAAATTTCACTATGTACAAAAATGAATTGCATTGTCTTGTTTTTCTACATGAGAAATGATAACTAGGCAGCTCCACCCTGGAAATGGGCCTAAAACAAACCAGTAGTATGTTCCTATGTTTGTTCTGACACACACAGGAATGGCAGTACGGACACAGCCTTACAGTGTAAGCGAGTACGTCTGCTACACGCAGCCGCTTTTGTACTGAGCTTCACATTTCCTGCATACATGAACACCCTAATGTTCACATGTAGTATGTTCCATATAATGACACACAATAATGACAAGCCTATGTTTTGACTGTGAAGCCTCCACTCCCTTGAAAGTATTTGTAGTTTGTTATGCACTAGTTCCTTCTGACCGTGAAAGTTTGCTGATCTTTGCACCTTGGAAATGATCATGTCAGTGCGAAAGAATAAATGTTTGGACATCCCAAATCAATAAATAAATAAATACAATCCCTCTCTTAGAAGTAGTCGCTTCATAGTGTGTTTGTCATGCCCATGTGACTGTAATTTGCCTGTGCTTAAAACCAATGAGAAACAATAAAAAGAAGCACCTGGAAATCATGTCATTCAGGCTCCCTGTCTCCATGCAACAGAGAGAAAAAAAACCCTCGCTCTACAGAGGTGTACTTGAATTACGTCCTTAAGACATTTTACACCCGGCTACTCTGCCGCTATTAACTTAACACAGAAAATATATCCTTTCCAGTAATAAACTAACAGACAGACTTAGCCAGCAAAAATTACAGGGAGCTGCAGAAAGCAGAGAGAAAGAAAGAGAGAGAGAGGGAGGGGGGGAGAAGAGAGCACATCCAGCTGATTCCAGCATTATGGTGCATTTCCAATTTCACCCAAACTTAATTTCCTTTGAGTGACTGTCATCACCACCCCCCACCACCCCCCCAACCCCCCATCCCCCCAGCAGTAATTAGGTACGGAGTCTGGACAACAACAGAGGAGCGAGTCCAGTTAATTTCGAGAAGCAAATTACCTTTAGATTATGGTAAGCAATATTTTGTGCCAGGCAACTTTATTGCTGATTAGCAATTAGCCCAAACTACCAGCAGCTGAAGTGCTAATGTTTAATTTGCTCTTGTAATTATATACAGTATTCCGGGGGAGATGGCGGGCGGGTGGGGGGGGGGACTGAAATGTATGGATTTCTGCTTAATTCCATTTCATTTACGGTCTGACAGGCCCTGCAGGTAGGAGGCAGAGGAAATTTCTTAGCGATTAGTAATGGCTGCTCTTCAAAAGAAGGCAATGAGGAAATGCTAAAAAGGCGCAGTGTTTTCTTTTTCTAGGCCATTCCCGGGCAATTCACAATGTGAATTTCACACCCAGGTTTGAATAATTACAATATTCTCTGTGACAACAAAGTGATTTCTGTCTGCATTTTTTTTTCCATTGGGTCTGAGTGGGGGCGGCCATTCGGGATCTGAGCTATTTCCACTTTGAAAGCTGTGGAGTCAGGAGTCTAAGAGCCAAGTCTCCACCCATAATGGAAAATGTCCATTTAACTGGTTGAATCCCTTCATTGTCACTGTAATGATGTTATTTGTAATGAGACATAGTTAAACTGTCACTCAAGCTGGGGAAAAAAAAATCATAATGAAAAATCAAATGCCTGTTTAAATTTCCCTTTTTTAATCGCATAATACTGTCATGTCACATTCACTGTATAATAAAAAAAAAAGTATAGCTAGAATAAAATGTCTTGTGGACACAATGCCAAGTTAGCCCAATACCCCACTGCCACGGTACCAGATGTTGGAATGATAGCATTTTGTACCCAGCGCTGCATGTTACTTTCACTAATGCGTTTTAATATTGCAGACAGTTATGTAATATTTAATGTTTATAAATTATTATAACTGACATTTAATTTTCTCTCCTGTGCGCACATGTATGCCTGGAGACATTCGGCTTCAGCCACCATATATTACTAATATGAAAGATGATGAATCTGTGTTTACAAGCGCAAATCTTCATTACCAAATTAGATCCAGATTAGATAATACATACAATCACTGCCTACTGGCCTTATATCAATTCTGTCACAACTAAAACTGTGCACATATTGTACATTCTTAGAAGAAAAGAAAAAAGGTTCTGCCATAGAATTGATAATGGTTCTTCATTTGTCCTGCTGGGGGAACCCTTAAACGTTCATCTTAGACACAGAACCCCTTAAAGAACCTTTAGGGGTTCTTTATATAACCCTCAGAATAAGGTTCTACAGAGAACTTGTGAGTGAAATCCATACCAATGAAGAACCCTTAAGGGTTCCCCCAGCGGGACAAGCGAAGAGCCCTTTAGGAACCTTTTTTTTCTAAGAGTGTAGAGTGTGAAGTGTCAATACCACTGATGCCAAACTCTGTGCCATTGGGGCCTATGTATATGTTGGATTTCATTTCAGCCAATTAGCACTGCCTTAATTGGCTCAATTACTCATTCAGCCATATGCATACTACTCTGTGTTAATGCACCGAATGCAAGCAATGGCTGTTCTTCAGACAATACAAATAACTTGTGTCACTTTGTATGTTTTATGTGTAAACCAACGGGACTAGTTCAGCAAATAAGGGAGCTAATTATCAAACGAAGAGGTGAGCATATAAGATATAGAATAGGAGTACACTGGCCCCTTTGCGTGTATGTGTAATGTCACTTGTATAGGAAGGTCTGTCAAAAAAAGTCACAAGTGTTGGTCCATTGGAGAATGAGGACTCTTCCTCTGAGGTTCACTTTGCTTGTTTTTCCTGCTACTGTGGCAAATCGGCCAGGTAGCGTAATTACAGTTTATGCAAGACTTCATTATCTATATCAGCAACTAGCCAGCTAATTCAGACCATTGCATTTGAAAAATGCTCATTACATTCACAATAGCCGCAAGGTACACCTACGTTATCTTTGCCACCAACGCATTTTATCGAGCAGGTGATTAGGGTTTATGTGCTATCTACAGTAGCAAGAAAAAATCAGACTAGCTTTGCCTACACTTTGCATCTTTATAGTGGTTCCCCTTTACACTGTCTTTATTTTATAACTGTCGTGGGTTAAGTTAAACCTCTGAAACTCATGTTTTGACTACTCGAAGAAAGACTGAAAATAAGTAATTGTGAATGTTACTTATGATTTCATGTTCCCTTCCGCTGAACAGTCGGTCTGCAATACTAAGGTCAATATCTCTAAGGTTCTACTTAATATTTTGTCAAAACAATATTGGGAATTTCTGGAGAACAGACTCATGGGCTTATGTTTCACTTGCTTGTTTTGCACAGCACATTGTAAAATAGTGAAACACTTTATCAAACTGTCTGTTGAACATTCTATTGTTAATGGCTTATGTAGAAGTATTTACATGACATCACTGTATTCAGCAATGAGACTTCCATTGATTGTCAGTATCTGAGCTTTAGGTAATAGAGGGGTACTTGTCCTCCTATTGTCTTAATCTACTGCTCCACACAAAAAAAAATTATTTTTTAGAGACCATATAATTTTACAAAAAAAAATCAAGCCTGCTAAATTCAAGTCTGAGTACTGTAGCAGTCTAACTTGACCTGTTTCAGAAGACTGCTTGCCAATAACCGCGCTGTTTTTGCAAAATGTCGAAAGACTGCTTTCCAATAACTGCACTGTTTTGACAAACAACCAAGAAACCATCAGCTATTTATGAAGTACTTCACGTTTACTATGAAAAAATAGTTTGTGTTATACTAGGGTATATAATCGCACAAATCCTTCATTTAACAGTGAGTGACCAGTCACTCCGTTTTCCTGCTGAATTGACGTATATGACGGTCAGAAGAGTGCGGTCTGGCCATCGTTAGGCAAGCCTTTTCTTTAGCGGGCGAAACACATGCAGGAAACCTGCGGTGACCGAATCCCTTTCCCCTCCCGTTAGCACCGGGTTTCTGCGCTCCAGACGCTGGCCTTGTTTTGTAAACAGGAGCTGGGCTACCGGGAGAGCTCTCACTTCATCCCCAGAAGACCCAGTAATCTAGCACGGGTTCTCATTTAAATGAAAACGTATTTGTGGGCTGGGCTCTGTAATTCACAGGAGTGCTGCAAAGTCTCCCCAGGGCAGCGTCTGTAACAAGGCCTTGTTAAAAAGTACAATCAGCACAGAAAGGCTAGCCTTTCCCACCGAGAGAAGGGAAGACTTTCTAACAAACGGTTACCTTGTACTTTACGATACCGGTTACGCTCCAGCTTTGAAATTAAACTTCATGCTCCCAACAGGTTCTCCAACATAGTGAGAACTTCTCCAGCAGTTTGCCCTTTGTCAGTCACTAATTATAATCGCCTTCTTTTCAATGTTTGGAGATTTTTTTTTTTTTTTTTCATTTTTAGTAATACCATTCACTGAACTGTAAGTAGAGAAAACATTGGAGCAGCATGGCTTTAAGACATTAAATTAACTGCAAAAATAGTGCACACTGAAATGATCACAAGCATACTGAAGCATTAACACACAGAGCAGCCCCCGTAGTTTGCACATTAATTTGTACGTCAGGATGTTCCTGTTATGTGCTTTGCTCGATGGTGCATCTGCAGCGGCTGAGATCGTTCTCCTCACAAACCCACTCCCTTAACCTGTGAAGATATCACACCACAGCAGAAGTGTCTTCAGAACAGCAATTACCAGAAGGACCTGCAGGTACGAGGGGCTTGTGTACAGTGAATGTGACAGAGTGCCACACACACTTTCTCTCTCTCTCTCACACACACAAATGCACACATATAATCTCTCTCTGTCTCTCTCTCACATAAACATGCATACACACACTCTCGCTCTCTCACACACACACACACACACACACACACACACACACACACACACACACAACATATTCATGTACATACATAAATGTATGTGCATGCATGCACATAATACATACATCCACAGACACACACATACATGCAGATACATACACACTCCCCCACATACACACACACACACACATAGGTGGGCCCCTGCCTGTAGGACCAGAGCATTTGTGCTTCACCTTGTTTTTATGTATCGATCTTTCTCCAACCAATTTGTGGAAGGCCATTTAATGAACACTGTTTAAAATCTCGTCCTTCAGACTCTCTGAGATGGATGATACGGGAGCAGATTTATTTAAATATAGAAAATTATGAATTAATTTAAAATATTATTTCACAGGTGTTGTTATTTGGCTGGAAAAGCATGAAAGTGAGATGAAACATGATTCTATAATCAAAACAATAAAGTACGATTGCTGCCAAATAACATACTCTTTCAGATAATGTTTAACAAGGACAAAAAGAAAATTATTGACATGAAAAAATATGGAGCTTTCTAGAGATTTTTACCTGACATACTGAATATATTTCTATGTGCATTACAAACCAGATGACAGGTGGAAAGAGAAAACAATTCAAAGTTTAAAAAAAAACCCTTTTTGTAATTATTTCCTTACGCACACACAAAAGAAGAAGAAGAATCTTTTTGTTGTGGAGGACTGACCCCATCGTTTTCTTTCAAGCTCGACGTCAGATTGTTTTTCAGATGTGGCGAAGATACAGGTGAGGGTGCGTTTACTGCTTTGAAAGTTCAACATCACGGATGCTTCCCCACCCCCCCACTCCCTCCCTCCCCCCCACCCACTTCCCCCTGCCTCTTCAAAGTCCACAAACCCAAGTTTTGAAACCTGAGCAGCCGGCTCATGCCCACACTCCTGGGATCTGCAGCTCCACGCGGGGTCTGTGAATGCACAAGGAGAGCTGGAACATGGAGAGTTTCCACACATCTCCTCACACGGCAACACAAACAGACTGACAGGCTAGCCGGTTCAAAGACACAGCTTTTTTTTTTTTTGTTTTATTTTATTTTTTTCTCTTTTTCACAACAGTGTGGAATTTCAATTCCGTTATTTCCTATAAGGATAAGGAGTGTGTGTGTGTTTGGGGGAGCAAAGTTAGTCTTACAATGATTCCCTGTCAGTCACACCTTCTCATCGCATTGAGTGTGTTGAATGGAACAACGATAAACAGTTGTGGATCTCAGCTCTAAGATCAAGAGCAGGGGAAAAAAAACAAACACCTGAATTCATATTCCTGACAATGTTGTGGGGAGGAAAATGTTCCATCCACAGAAATTGTTGGAAAAGATCCATAATTGTGTCAAAGTAACTCCAGAAGTAAGCCCATGAACCCGTAGCGTAATTTGACAGCATATAAAAAAGCGTGATGTCAAATTGAGGTTATCTAAAAAAAATAGAATAAAAAAGTGAGCATAGGTTGTCATGGTATTTGGGGACCTGGATTGGGTCTACTCGGTGAGGGCAGTGAGATCAGATGTTTTAGTTACAGACTTGTAAGTTATTTAACTTGAACCACATAAGGGTTCAGATAATATGTGCTTGGTTCATAAGCCCTAACATCCTCTTTGTGGAGGAGGTTCTTTACCGTCCGCTCGATGAGAACGGCTGGATCGAATGTTGCCGTTTGAGGCCCTCGTTGCGCGAGCAGCTACCGCATCTCTGTCAAGGGCAAGGTGAGTTTGTCCATGGCAGTGCAGCTAGCGCATCTCTGTCAAGGGCAAGGTGAGTTTGTCCATGGCAGTAAAGTCCTTGAGCCCGCGGCACGTTGTGGGTATGCACACGGCGGCAGTGGAGGGAGGCCCCCCACCGCCTCCCTCCCCAGACTGGCCAAGGGCAACACGGAGCGGCCACGCTATCTCCACCCCCACAGGGGGAGACTTGTCTCCGGTCTCCCGCCTGGCCGATAAGGAAAGGTCAGACTGCCAGAGCCGGCCACAGGCCCGTTAGCCCGTTAGCCCGTTAGCCTCATGCCACTGCAGGGTTGAAAACTCTGCACTGTGGCCATTCAGCTGGTCTGATACAACTTTTTTGTCATTTTCTGATTTATTTTTTTACTCCTGTGACCCTATATTGAGCTGAAATCTAGCCTCTCCTCATCCTATTTTCTCTGTTTTCACCCCTCCATTCTTTACTCTCCTCCTTTTTTCCTTTTCTCTTCTTCCTCCTCTTTTCTCTTCCCTTTCGATTTCCTCTCTCTCTCACTCTCTTTTTCCCTTTCTTTTGTATTTGATTCTCCAAACTCTCCCTGGAGCTCTCTCCATTTTCTGTCATCCCTCTAAATCTCATATTTCTCTCTTTTTCTCAATCCCTTTGCCTTTATTTCTCTATCTCTCTTTCTGTTTTCCCCCATCCCTCTTGATATACACCTCTCCATCTTCCTCTGTACTCCCTTCTCTCTTTATTTTCTCTCTCTCAGTCTTCCTCTCCTCCCCTCTCCTCACCCCTGTCTCTCTCCCCCCTCTCTCGCTCTCTGTTCTTCCTGATTAGTAGTAAACGAGCAAATATTTTCCCTGTGTTCACCAGGTTAGATCCCCATTTAATTAAACTGGCTCATTATGTCGCTATCTGATTAGTGGGGGAAGAATCAATTATTCAATTCACAAACACGGGCCGCAGGAGCTGGAGGTACGCACCAAGCTGCTCATTTAATTCCAAGGACACTAATTAGCCACAAAGCAAGCAGTAACTTTTTTCGCAACTGAAGGCAGCAATACGCATTCAGGACACACTAAGTATGTGCGAAAGGGAGGGGTAGGGGATGGTGGGGGGGGAGATGGGGGTTCGGTGTTGCAGTAGGGAAGAAGGGGGTGGGGTCGGTCAACTATTTCCTTAATAAGCTGAATTCTCTTCTAGTTAACAGGGTCAGGACAGAGCTGGCTGAAGGAAGAGGGCTGATATGTAGATCAAGGAACCCAAGCATCCAGGAAACCGCCCTGGGGATTTGCATGCTCCCTGAGTGCGCCGCTACTTTTGTTCTTCACAATCAAACAGTAGGCAATTATCCAAATTATTGACAGCAGATTTCTCATTTCAACTGCAAATTAAAGCTATTAATAAAGCTTTCTGATGCAAAAGTGACTAATTAAGGAACGGAGCGGCGCTCTGAAGCCGTGATATCAAAAACCCCAGTCCGCCCCATATTGTGGAAACACAGGGGAACTAATTAGTTTAATTATCAAAACAGCTAATTAAAATTACACAGTTGCCTAATTAGCTCTGTGCTTCTTGCTGCTGTCTCCCATTCTCCCTCTCCTTCTCCTTCTCTCTGTCTCTCTCTTTCTCTCACTCTCTTTCTTACCATCTTCCTGTTTAATTGACAGGATGGAGTTAAACAGGTATATAAAATAGGAAAGGAGAGAGAGAAGGAGAGGGAAAGAGCACGAGGGAGAGAGAGAGAGAGAGAGAAGGAGGGAAAGCAACAAGAATGGCTTTGCTGAATATTTTAGCTGATGTTATCTCCTCTCGTGGCAGAATGTTAACAGGAAAATAAATGGCTCTCATCCTTTTGGAAAGCCACTCCAAATTTTCTAGACATAAATCTGCCCTTGGTGTGGTCGACCGGGGGAGGTTTTTTTGTGCCCCCCCTCTTCTTTTTAGTCCTTTGGAGCCAAATGGGAGCGTTGGCTTTTGACAAACGAAGGGTCAAAGCCGACAGCTTTTGGAACGCCGCCGCCCTGTCCATATCCCCCCTCCTCCCCACACACACACACACACTCACACACACACCTCTCCATCCTCCTGTCCCTGGAAAGTCACTTTCTGAGCTATTTACTTTTAAATCAAATGAAATTGTGATGGTTGGGAAAGATGAATGCAAGTCCAAGAGGCTCACGCTGCGTCGGAAACATTGCGGGCCTGTTCTAAACAGAATTCCAAGTGCGAGTTGCTCTAAGGCAATCAATTCTGGGGGAAAAAAACATTTGTAGCAATAAATTTAACAATAGAGAATACATGGTGTGAAACCACAAAGCAAGACTGTTCTGTCATGTCTTTCTGATTTGTTTTCTTCATTGAATAGAATGCAATCCTTATCATGAGAAAAATAACATGTTAATATATAATGAGGAAGACTCATAAACCTTCATTGGTATGTTTGCAGTGCAAGTCCCCATCCTCCATTTTACACTAGATAACTGAAAAACACCGAGTGAAAAGGTATGTAGGTGTGTAGATTTAAGATTGGGGCATTTTTTTTTTCTTTTCACAAGAGACAGTATTCTTGTGGTGCTTCAACTTTGTGCATAAAATTGTGTAGTATGTGTGTGTATACCTCAAATGATGATATCATTAAAAGACTGGTTATTGTCAATCATTGAGTAAGATGGCGGTAATGAGGCATTTGTCTTATTTAACGGCCTAGCCCACGCACGGAATGCCCTCGGTTGTGAGTCCCTGTGCAGTTAATTTGGGAAATGCAACACTCCTGCGCAGTGCTACAGCAGCAGCAAACCTTGCGGTCCCCAGGAGATCTCCTGTGATGCTCTCCCTCAGACGAAAAAAAAAAAAGGAGGGAGAACGGCAACGCGGAGGGAGGATCGGCCGATCATTATCGAACGCGTCTCCATCAGCCTCATCAAGCGGGGACGGACTCTTACAGAGCCTTTTCCGAATGCAAATTGCTTTTTTTCCCCCCGATTCATTTTGGGACTCATCCCGGCTACCTGGGTTTTTTAAAAAATATTATTTTAATCCTTTTTTTTTTTTTTCTTGGCCAGATGTATTTTTGGCTCGGTAATCAGACAGCTTATTATTTTTCAGTTCACAGGAACTTCGAACTTGAGACTCCTCCTTAAAAATTGATGAAGAACAGCTTCCCATGGGGAAACCGTGTGAGACTGCAGGGGTCAAAGGTCACCATTATCCCCAGGGCAGCACAGAAAAACAAATTACATTTAGTTGTGGGGGCATATCTCTTGTATATATTATCAGTGTATGCCGCCTTACCTTAATTCCTTACAATTATTCAGAGCTGCAGAATTTCAGATTCTGTACGGTTGAGCACACTGGTGTAGGGCAAATGGGAGAGTCAATAAAGACCAGTAAAACCAGTAAAACCAGCGCCATCTTGCCCATCATCTTCCATTTCACATAAATATTACATCAAAAAAACAGTGAAAACTTAAAACATTGTCTGCTAATTATCAGGACACAGCTGCTCCTTGTGTCCCTACTCCCACTGTATATAATTTGTAATGTAGTGGCTGCATGCTAAATTGCAACATTAGGAGCATATTTCAAAACAGGTTCCACTGCTTCCTAGCAGCGATAGTAAAACAGTGTACAGATCAAATAGTTCAATGCTGTAGAAAAGTAGAAAAACATAGCTATACTATTCGTAAATCAGGTTAAGAAAGCATATTTTTCGCCTGTGTTGGAGCTACGCAGCATTGCTGGAACTTCCTACAGACTTAAATTAATCATGCTAATGCTAAATGCAGTCTGGGGCATTGGTACCACTGCAAAATATTATAATATCTCTGTAATGCACAAACTGAAATTAAAACAGTAACAGTGGGTTGTGCCACTCTTGGCAACTAGACAAAAGGGTTTAGTTGCCAAAATGTTATTTGGATCCGTTTCTTAAAATAATATTAGTTTTGTTCACGATGTTGAAAGGAATCAACAGAAAAGTAGTTCCTTCCAGTGATTACCATTGTGGGGTCACTGTGATGAAAATTAAATACGCAGAAGAGTGCTTGTTGGATGATCACGCAGCTACATTCCATGTGTAACTGATCTTCTAGGGTTTTCCTCTCAGTTTCTGAATCCTGTAAGGCTCAAGCTGAGTCTGAGAGTGGTCACTAACACCTGGACTTACACTACACTGTGAGGGAGTGGTCCGACATGAACATGAAATTTGCAAAGTTTGACATTTTTTTTAATCCCAATGGAATGCACAGTGGCTTACGTATATTTGCCTTAAGACTGCAATGTTCTTTGTTCTTTGAATATTGTCCGCTGGCTTGCCTTAGCCAATGAACCAGGGGACTGGTGACACAGCTGGAGCAGGAACCCCAATCGGCCAGAGGTGTCACTGTTGAGCAATGGTTCCGCGAACAAAGCAAGTGATAAGGAACATTCCTTCCCTGTATGGCACTGCTGCCAAAATGTACTTCTCCCAGTGTCAGTAAATGACAAATCTACATGGACAGAGCAGCCCAATCCAATCATTATGTATGTATTGTTCAGTTCTTACATTCAGTCATACTCCTGGTGCTTATGTGGTCTGTAGTATATGCCACAGGACCAGGCCAAAATTCCCCGAAAACTACAACATGCCACTTATTTTACAGTGGAAAAAAATCTTAACATCTTAAGGTTAACATTTAGCGTTATAGTTAAGCACGGCAAGGTCTAACCCACTTGTATATTAGAAAATATTTAGCATTGTTTCTGGAAAACTAAAGAAAGGATGAACCATCATCAATAAATGACTAAATTTACAGAGCAAACAGATACCAGCGTGTTGTGTTGCTGCTGAGCCTAACGTGGCAGGGCTCTATATTTCAGAGCATGTTTTGATGGAGTGCCCTGGCAAGAGGAACCTGTGTTTTACTCTATTTTAAGGCTCCCATGTGGATCGTTCCACATGCCACCTGTTTACGCTGTGCGGGCGCAGGTGGTGCAGCCGTGATATGAGAGCAGCAGCAGCAGTTCATTTTTTATATCTAATATATTTATATTTACGCAAGCAAATAAGCACTAATGAACACAACAGAATCAAAGCTAATAAAATGTATCATAAGATAAGAATCTCAGTTAATTGAAGGGATTGTTATCAAGACACCTAACCTAACTTTTAATAAAACCAGCCTGTAACATGACAGTAAACTATACATGTTGGTCATATAACAAGACAGTAATTAAACAGTAAAAGAAAAAGTCAGGACAAAACCAAAAAAAAAAAACAATTTACAAAGTCAATTAGAACAGATAAATGAGTAATACATTCAAAATGGGAGGAAAAAAGAGGGGAAATATTCTATTTGATCATTTTTCACTTTGGCCTTTGGTTTACCTGACTGTGGGTTCAGACAAGTTCATTGGCTTAATTTCGGCCTAATTTAAAAGATAAGAGGGAGTTGAGGAGTGCGCAGTCCTCCTCTACTGATCCTGATTCAGTCTTCTTAACGATTCACTTCTTAAGTCTTCTTACTTCTTTAGTTTCACTGACACCGTTATGAACGCAGTCTTCACTCACGACAGGCACCAGTACAGATGTTACAGTGGGCCCTCTCATATTGCGGCTCGGCAACAAACAAATGAGAATTTTTTGGGAGCATTGCCGCCTTGTGCGGGGAACCACGTAGCACTGCAGATGATGCGCGTAGCAGACGAAAAGTAAAGAAAACATAAAAAGGTTTAGGAAGTCATAAATGCATAAAATATATGTATAATATTAATTAATTTTATCATTTAATACCATAAAAATATCCCACTTTTTTTATACGGTTTTTCCACATTTGTGAGGGTCAATGTATTTATTATTAAGTTTATTAATGGTCATTATGGTATACATACATAGCTATTCACCGTATGGGGGACCTACGGCTGAAGGCCAAGGTTTCATATTATCAACAGAAGAGCACACAGTGTTCATAGCATAGCAGCTAGTCACCCATGTTGGAACTTTGCATGGAAGTATTTCTGGCCTTCCTCTTGATAACACTCAATGGCCTTTGTTATTTTTAGATTAAAACTTTAATTGTGTAATCTTCTGATGAATAAGCAAAGAAAAACATCTTATGAGAAGAGCGAGCCATTCAGCCCGTTTAGACTTGTCATTTTCCTACAGTCTGTACAGAATCCGGCGCTGTGTCAAGGCTAGGAATGGGAGACTCTGCTCAAAGTTTCCTGACTCTTCTGTATTACCTTACAGGCTGTTCTGAGCACCGATAGCTCATTATTTAAAAGATGCTTCCCGATTTCAGTGAGGAATTTAACTTTAATTCATTTTCACCTACGCTCCCTAATTCCGCTGACAATTCAGCCTTAAAAAAAAAAAAAAATTTTATAAATTTAAAAAGCTCTTAATGATAAACATATAAGTGGAAAGGCAGTCACAAGTCTTTGTCAAATTCAGATTGCATTTTTGTGTAAAATAATCCACTCTAAAAACCTTATTTTAGATTTTGTTTTAATTTTCTTACAGGCACTGATAAAACAGACATTCATGTGGATTTAATCATTATAATAACCCAGCAACAGGATATAGGCATTGACTTTACTCTCCACACCATAGTCATCCGTTGTGTGGACCCCACTGCTCGGACAAACCTCACCACATTCTGTTCTATAGCGGAGACATCTCTCCGGGTTCGACCGGAAGGAAGTCAATCACACTCCGATTTTCATTTATGAAGGATTTCACCGTCGTCCGCATCGGTGTCCCTCAAATTGCGTACAATTGGCGTACGTGTAAATCTTCCGGCTTTTATTGGATTGTGACTGAAAGCAATTCCACCCACTAAGAGGGGAAAAAACCTGGGTGAATAAAATGCAATCTCGGCCGGGCCCGGCTCGTGAGGAATGTATGTAGATTGTGAGGTGAATTGCCTGCAAACTGCTGTCCGCTTTGTATCACCCGCATGGCTCTTCCCTTTAACTAATACAGAGCAAGGTTTGGCACAGATAATGTAAAGACAGATTTCATCAGGTCCTTATCTGTTACAAGCTGCAGTGCTTGCATTTGGATTCAATATCTACCAATAATAGCAGTATTTTATAAACATTAGGGGAGCATGGTTTTGCACTGGTCAGCAGACGCGCGCGTGTAAATATATAAATAAAAACGCTTTGAGAAAAAGCACATGAGAACAAAACCAGTCAGGGCCTCTCTCTCTCCCCGCAGACTCCCCCCACCCCTGGTTGGGTGCTATGAATTGTGTATTATTCCCATCATTTTTCGGACTTTCCGGAAATAAAAATGTCATTTTATCTTGTAAACAAGGTTCCGCCCGCCCCCACTTCCTCCCCCACCCCACCCACCCCCCACTCTCTTCTCCTGGAGTAGTGTGCTTTGCACTAGGAGAGAGAAATCTTAACATTGCCTTGATATATCATTGCAGCCAACCGCAGTGCCTGTTCTTCTGGGGCTGTCAATCTCAACCAGCTGGAACACCGGCGAGGCGGAACTGCGGAATCCTGGGAGTGAGTAACATAGTAACGCGGTTATCAGCAACATAATAACATTACGCTATCTACTTAACGGTGATGTAACAATGGGGGAATGTAAACCTTTGTCATCTTCGTATCATGTATCAAGCAGCAAGGCTTTCTCCTATGGGAAAATTAAACCCAGGTGAAATGTTTGTCTGGCCTCACATTGTAAAGAAAACAGCCATAATGGGGTTCTGAATTAATAAGAGCTCCTGACTAGGTGTCCCACTGTGTGGGCCAACAAAGCATTTTTCTTGAGGTCGTTAACAATTTTTGACTTCTTAATAGATTTTTAGTGTTTTCGCAGATCAAGTATGGTATAGTGAATGATGGACGTACACAGTGGCTTCATGGGCAATGCTTTTGAAGAACAGCCATGGGTACACTTTGTGAGAGGTTATAAGACTAAATATGAACCTTTTAAATGTGTCTGTCACCCTGGCATGTCGATGTTGTGTATGATTTGAGGAACGAGCGAGGGGTGGGGGTACGGGGGTACCCCAGAATCCGTCATTTTAATGAATGTATTTCATTACTGCCCCCCCACCAAACCCCCCAATGCTAATAAACGATATTCATCAATCAGAGATGCCAAATCAACAAGAGGCGAAAGTATTGCTGCTCCTATGCTGTGCAGACTGCACAGCAGAAATAAAGCATCTCTTTCATATATAATCCTTTAGCTTCTGCATTGCTGAATATTTATAGATGCCCTTCGGGTTAATTACCTTCCTCTGGGGTGCAGCACCGCCCCCCTGCCAGATCCACACCTGCACCTTTTGGGGTTCTCAAGGTTGGTCGCCCCAGCCACAATGGTGCCACACTGGCAACATCTATCTCACCTGACGTTCATTTAGGTTCTTCTTCTTAATGGTCGTATAGCGTCATCCTTCAGCATTAAGAGGTTAGAGTGCTGTTCTGCAATGTACAAAGGTCCCAACCAGGAGGCCCAGCTCCGCTGTGTTTGTCTCGTAATGCATGGGCCCTACGGTTGTTACGCGACGTATAAAATCTCCATCGCCTCGTTGTGGGCGTGTAGCGATGTGCCCTGTTTTTATACAGCTGAAATGAATTGACAGTGGGTCGCCAGAGCAGCCAATGAAAAAGCAGCACAGAGCAGGCAGTAAGTAATGGTGGAATGAGGTCTTGTCATCCACGTTATGAATGGAGCTGTCCCGATTCAATGCCTCCCTGACCAATCAAAGCGCTTTTTTTTAACGTTTAGTGGAGGCCAATGGTGTTTTGATTGGTTCAAATCAGTCAACCAATGACAGCACAATGGCAGTCCCACCCATCTTGGGGGTTTATGAAGGCTTGTTTAATGCATTAGCTTGGGAGGCTGTGGACCAATAGGAGTGGCGGCCAGAGGTCATGTGGTCAGGGTAGACGAGGTTGACACCACTCACCTAAAAAAATACTGGTCAAATAGACTGAGATTTCTTTTTTTTTTTAATTTTCATATATTTTTTTTAATAATCTGAATACGAGAGTTTACATATGTGTCTATGCTGACCTATGTGTCTCAGAGACAAGCGCACAGAGGAAATGGCCTCAGACGATATCCAATGGAACCAAAGGATGATACATGCGTGAAAGATAAATCTGGATTTTATATTTGTCATGTTATTATCAACTACAAATATGCCTGAGAAATGGTCCATATTTCTAGCGTATAAAAAACATGAAAAGATACCTTGGATATTGACTATTTCCCCCAGCTGGTGCTGTAAAACGATTTCATGATTTCATAAAAACCTTAATTTTCACAGCTCTCCTTCTGCATCACATCGGTAGTTTTTGGTCATATAAACACCACATAAGTGAGGTATGTAGTAAGTATGTAGTAAGACGCTCCCCCAAAGGTACAGACATTCTGTGAACAGCAGCCTTTCACATGGCACTTTTTCCCACTGGTAGGCATGCCTTAATACGCTAAGGAAGTGACTGAAGTACTGACTTTGTACTGATTGTTTGTTGTTGTGTATTGTGTAAAAATCTGACCGGGAACTGCAGATGGAAATTATCTGTATCTTAATCTGCTGTGATGCATCATATCTCGCTTTGTGAAAGTTATGTTAAATATTACACATGGTCCCTGTGAGATGAATAACGAAATAAATACATAAATAAATAAAGTCAGGAGACACAGCGAAGCCTGTGCCTGCTTGTCCTGTCCTGGCTGTTCGTCCCGCTGTGTCCAGCACAGCCAAAACCTGGGGCCGAGGGCACAAACTCACAGCAGGGCGTGGGCTCGCAGGTGTCCGTTCCTGCCTGTTCCAGCTGCCTTACCTGGCTCAGCTGTTCGCTCAGCCATGTGGATGCCACTCTGAACTCTGTTAGAACTCTCTTATCTGTTATTTAGATGATAGACGAATAAGTGAATTCGCTTCATGTGCATTTTGGGCTAACTAGCAGGACTAATTTAGCAAATTATCAGACCCAGAGTGGAGGCCGGGCTAAAGCCAGCATACCCAGCATGCACTGGGGCCTTCCATGACACCACTGACCAAGAGTGACTGGGGCTCATGGATGGATGAACTGTGAATGCAAAACACTTCTCTCCTGAATGACAAGGTGACTTTAAGCACCCAGGCCAGGTAGGGGTAAGGGCAAATCTGTATCATCATATCAGAGAGCATGAGAATGGCAAAGCCTGACCTTGCACACCTTCGGTTTGCTCTCTTAAAAATCGCCAAACAATCTTCAACATCAAGGGCTTTGAGGCACCTGCTGTCCTCAGATTTGTCAGGTAACTGGGCACCTTTTCCCCTGTCAGGTAAATTACTGCTTGCGTCTGCTCTGAGGGTGTTTGAGCGAGGGAGTGAAATTGCGTGAAAAAATCGAAATTACGACGAAAAGTGCTTTAATTGCTAAAAAAAAAAGGTACCTTTTTTGTCGGAATAGAGTTTAGTGCTTTTTTTTCCGGATTCCATCTTATTTACATTTTCTTTTTCATGTTCTGCATGGGGCCAGATTCCCAGAAAGCAGGCAGTTATGAAAGTGAGGTTGGCTGGGTGGGAGGGTGGGGAGGGGTGTGGGGTTGGTGGGGGGAGTGGGGGGGTGGGTATGGAGCTGGGCAGGCTGGGAAATGGTGTTTCAATGCCAAGGTGCTGCAGCTGCTTTTTAGCAAGAATGTTCCAGCTCAGGAGAGAACAGCCCGGCTCGATAATGAGCAAAGAGCTCGGTTCCAAGGAGGAACGCATTGTTTTAATTGTTCGAATGATAAACAGGGAGAGAAATCTATTCATGGCCTCAGTAAAAAGAAACAGAAAAAAATAGAACAAACCAAGCCTTTTTTCCTCGAAATGTGTTTGAGCAATTACGTTCAAACCACGTAATTATGCATATCTATTGGAAACATACAAAGTCTGTATGGAAATGAGACTGGAGCATTTAAATTCAACTCAAAACACACACACACACACACACACTCTCACACACACACACACACACACACACATACTGTTTAGCATTGTTTAATATTGCAGACAGTTTTGGAGAAGTAACAAGAAGCTTAAGTCAAGGTTTTTTTGGAGGGGGGGGATTTCTTGCAGGTAGGATGGCTTTTATCTGCATCAGTGGAAAATAGGCATGAAAACATCCCCCTCTCTCTCTCTCTCTCTCCCTCTCTTCCTCTCTCTCTCTCTCTCTCTCTCTCCCTCTCTCATACAGGGCCCGCCCTTAATTAAGCCTATTGGGGTTTAAAAGTGTTGATCTTGTTTAAAACCCATCTCAGCACAATTATAGGGCTCAGAGTACAGCGTGGTAATCAGGACACGCACAATCATTTGGATGGAAGCCATGGTGGGAGAAAATGCTGTTTGAGATTGATTCTTTCTCACTCCTAATTTTTTTCTTCTTTTTGGTTGTAGGGGTGGGGCGGGGGATGTGGGGGCTGCCGGGCTGTAATGGGGGTGAGGTGAGTGTGTATTATGGGATGGGTTGGGGTGGGGGGTTGTGGGGCTGTAATGGGGGTGAGGTGAGTGTGTATTATGGGATGGGGTGGGGGGGTTGCGGGGCTGTAATGGGGGTGAGGTGAGTGTGTATTATGGGATGGGGTGGGGGTTGTGATGATGATTATTTCCTACTAAAGAGTTCTACATTTCTTTTTGTATGGAACAAGGACCACCCCCACCCCCCTCCCCCAACCCCCATTCACAATTACCACTAGTTAATCTTATCAGAGCAAAATTCAATTACATTTATCAAGGTTATTCCATACACTAAAGATACAGCCGGGGAAATCTGATTTCGGCACGGAGAAAGCCGCCGTTATGTGCCTGAGCAGTGTTTTTATACAAATAATTGAGCTGGGCTTTTCCAGGAGAATAGCCTGCGCAGAGATGCAGTAATGCAAGGTGTAACAGCTTTATAAGAAACCAATAATGGGGAGATTATTACGGTTCAGAGCGAGCCAAGCACCTGTTACTATACTTCAATTCCAACCCTACACTGACATTTAAAAAATTTAGTTTCAACTTTGATAACAGGTTACCAGCAAGGCTGCAAGCCAGGAGTCTGATGAAGGCAATTTAAATGCTTGCAAAGTGGTGAGATTAGAATCAAATAAGTGCGGATTTTTTTTTTTTTCTGCTTGACTTATCTTTCACTGGATTCGTTCCCTCAGCCCTGAGCAGGCAGTGAACTCTGGGTAATTTTCCCCCTCCACACCAATTACCCCTGGATGGATTTTTCAGAGTGAACCGGGGATAATTGCCTCTCTCTCTAGGTGGAATGGGAAGTCTAATGTGTTTAAGTGAGATTTTTTAAGCCTCTGTGTGTGGAGGAAAAGGGGGGGGGGTGGGGCGGGGTGGGGTGGGGTGGTTGTTGTTGGGGGTGGGAGTGGAAGGGGGGTTCGGGTTGCTGGACTGTGCCGTTGGTGGGGCTTTGCTAACGGTGCAAAATGGATAAATAAATAAATAAATAAATAAATAAACAAGCAAGGCCGCGCCCATTTCAGCTGGCAGCGGCAGGGCCCAGGGTCGCGCGGGGTGGGAGGGAATGTTCTGGAACCTCCTGAGAGACGACGGGGAAGCTAATGAGCCGATTCTCTGTCAGGCGGCGCAGGCGGGGGAGTTGCAGGTGTTCGTGGAAGGTGAAGTGCAAACACAAGTCTCACCTGCTCCCGCCCACCTGCTGGAGAGGACCCAATAGGAGGCGAGGAGGGGGTGAAGGGGAGCCAACAAGAGGGGAAGAGGAGGTGGAGAGGAGCCAATAAGAGTGTAGGAGGTGGTGAAGAGGATCCAATCAGAGCAGGGAAGTGAGTAGAGAGGAGCCAATAGTAGGGGAGCAGGGGGTGAAGAAGAGCCAATAGGAGCAGAGGTGGGGGTGGAGAGGAGCCAGTAAGAACAGGGGCAGGCATGTAGGGGCTACTTTCAAATATGACCCAAAATGAGTCACTGTCATCACAAAAATTAAATGTATATTTTCTCAGTTATTACTCTCACCAAACAGGTTAATGATAATCTCAATAATTCCATCATTATACCGCAGAGTATGACCTGATTAAGAGGTCTGATTAGGGTATCTGGTATTTGTATACAAGAAGCTTAATCTGCAATATGTAGGAAAGGTACAGCACTCGACCAGGGAACTGCACCACTGGTGTTTCAAAATCGGCGTGTGTGTTAGGCTGGATGTATGCGCTGCCATGTGCTGCTAGGTCTGGGGATGTCATGTGACCACAGCATCACAGCTCTGCTGCGTGACTGAGGGTAGATATCAATCATACGTGAGCGTAACTCCTGTGACAGCGCCTCAGAAAGATTCACACTTTATACTTTATACCACACTCCATGTGTCCTTCCCATAGCCAGCTGTGCAATGAAACCATCCTGTATTTGGTTACAAACACTGGGTCCGTTTGTTGATCAATAATATAGTCACTTTTTCTTATTGGTGTTTGGGGTTCACATCTGTGTAACGTCTTCCTGTGTGCGCCACACATAGACTCCTAATCAACATTTCCATCAATCATTTTCTATGGTAACACTGGTCCAATTTTGTGCCTAGTATGAAGGACCTCATATATTAATTTATCATCAACCTCTTTTGATAATACGCAGGGGAGGTAGTTTCAAAAAAGTGAAACAGCATGTGAGTCCAACCATGGACTCCAACCATGATTTTTTAACCTCGAAATCCTGTCAGTCAGATCTTGGAAGATGAACAGGTACTTTACCTCATCAGGTATTCTTCCAACCAAGGCCTACTCCACCTGGTTCTGCTGATTGTGGAGCAGCCTGTAGTCTAGTGGGTAAAGACTGTGACCTCTGAGGTTGGTGGTACAAGCCCCAGTCCGGCCACAGCACGAACATGTTGGGCCCCTGAGCGAGGCCCTTAACCCCACATTGCCCTCAGGGGGGAGCGGCCCTCGGTTAGCCTAATCAACTGTAAGTCACTTTGGATAAAAGCATCAGCTAAATGACTGTAATGTCATGTAATTAGTTTACCTCCATGTACTGTGAGCTGTGCGAATTAATGGAATCAGGTGGTGCGGCGGATGGCTGGAGGAAAAACCTGCAGGTCATGCAGCTCTCAGTACAGGGAATGCAGTATTCTGGATGCATACTGTCACTGTTGCCAAGTTTTTTTCCACAGAAAGTAGCTCAAAAAGCCGCTACAAATTATCTGCCAATTTGAATATTTATGATGTCATCGTGTTGACTGGCCCTCCCTCTCAGTCCTCTCATTCTGATTGGAGGAGGGAGGGGCTGTGCTCTGTGTTCACTGGCTGACTGACAAGTGGCTATAAGTGCCAGTTAGTGGTCGAATACATTGGAAGGCTGAACGTGAATATTTTTCACAATGGTCTGAAAAAGTACCTAAATTCATCTCTAGTCACTTTTCTAGAAATACAGTCACTATAAGGGTGTGAAAACTTGCAATATCTAGTGACAAAGTCACCCAGCTGGCCACACTGAATATTGTAGTGACTGCAGGATTGAGCACTTTGCTGCTTGCCCTGGAAGTCTCAGTCTTCAGCTAAGCGCTCCTCCTCCTCCTCCTCCCGTCGATGATGTAAAGTAGTCTGAGAGCCAGACGGTAGCTTTTCATTCGGGTGAATGGAGGAATGCCAAAACTCTGTCCAAATGAAATCTGCCTTTTCTGAGGGCATCACTTAAGGACAGCAAAGCTGTGCCCTCCGTCAGTGTCCTCAACTGGGACTTACACACAAATACTGATGTTACCCTTCAAACTGATTTTTTAAACATTTAACTAATTTAGGACATTGTTGAACTATGCTTAAGTATGTTTTACCCAGAATTCATCTGTAGTCCTTGGTAGGAACAATAGGTATATTAAATATTATTTATTTATTTTTGCAAAAAGTTCTTTTTTAGCGATTTCACCAAACTATGACCATGATTCAATTAAAAACCACTCTTAACTGTGGCTCTCAATTAAATACAATTGTTCTTTTTTATCTTCACAGAACTGAACTTTGTTGAGATCAGCAATCATGAAAATCAACTTGCCAACTGAGCTGCTTCAGAGAGAGAACGCTCTTCTTCGACGGTAAGGAGCTGCTTCGGAGAGAGAACGCTCTTTTTCGACGGTAAGGAGCTGCTTCGGAGAGAGAACGCTCTTCTTCGACGGTAAGGAGCTGCTTCGGAGAGAGAACGCTCTTCTTCGACGGTAAGGAGCTGCTTCAGAGAGAGAACGCTCTTCTTCGACGGTAAGGAGCTGCTTCGAAAGAGAACGCTCTTCTTCGACGGTAAGCTGCTTCGAGAGAAACGCTCTTCTTGGACGGTAAGGAGCTGCTTCGGAAAGAGAACGCTCTTCTTCGACGGTAAGGAGCTGCTTCGGAGAGAGAACGCCCTTCTTCGACGGTAAGGAGCTGCTTCGGAGAGAGAACGCCCTTCTTCGACGGTAAGGAGCTGCTTCGGAGAGAGAACGCCCTTCTTCGACGGTAAGGAGCTGCTTCGAGAGAGAACGCCCTTCTTCGACGGTAAGGAGCTGCTTCGAGAGAGAACGCCTTCTTCGACGGTAAGGAGCTGCTTCGGAGAGAGAACGCCCTTCTTCGACGGTAAGGAGCTGCTTCGGAGAGAGAACGCCCTTCTTCGACGGTAAGGAGCTGCTTCGGAGAGAGAACGCCCTTCTTCGACGGTAAGGAGCTGCTTCGGAGAGAGAACGCCCTTCTTCGACGGTAAGGAGCTGCTTCGGAGAGAGAACGCTCTTCTTCGACGGTAAGGAGCTGCTTCGGAGAGAGAACGCTCTTCTTCGACGGTAAGGAGCTGCTTCGGAGAGAGAACGCTCTTCTTCGACGGTAAGGAGCTGCTTCAGAAAGAGAACGCTCTTCTTCGACGGAAAGGAGCTGCTTCGGAGAGAGAACGCTCTTCTTCGACGGTAAGGAGTTGCTTCAGAGAGAGAACGCTCTTCTTCGACGGTAAGTAAGAGTTAAGGACGAATGTTGACTGAATCCCGGTCTGTGTTTCTAAAGGGAACAAAACATTTTAAAAATGTTCAATTACCAAACTTCATGGCAACGCAATGACTACTTTTGAAATTTGAAGTTGAGAAATTGAGTCAAGCAAAATGAAATTAATGTTGCATTCACAGGTCCTTTAAACTGCTTTTCAAAAAGCCTGGATGCAGGAGGGCAGAGAAGCAATTACCCCCTCACCCCCCCCACCCCAAATAAAACTTTCTCTGTAAGGGCATGTGCAATTTAATCAAAACAGACTTTATTCTCTTCAAGGAATGTGCTATTCTATTCTCTTTAAGGCACATGCTATTATATTTTAGACTGAAAACAACATGTTCCAGAGGACATATTTACTTGTCTGTAATTAAGTAGGAAAATACCATATGTCATAAATATACTTATGATGTTACTGTAAGTCTGTTTTGATTGACTTGCATATTCCCATGAATACGACTGTCTGACTGGGTCCTGGCCCAAGTTTTTTTTTTTTTTTTGGTCTTTTCTTTCAATGCACTCAGTTCTCACTCGGGAGAAAAGCCTAGCTTTCATGTTCACACAAAACATGTGTTTGGATGTGCCAGTCTAAGGGGCCGTCTCTACGTTTGACCCCACAGGGTCACGGTACGCTGATGTTGAAGCGGGAGGCATTTTTCCGTTGCTTGAATCATTTCCCTTCAAGGACTGAATCGTGACAGTCGTAGCCAAAACGCCCACACCGCACAGCTCGCTCCTGTCTTAAAGTGTGAAGAATATAAAAGGACCTGTTTATCATAATGCTTCCCCCCCCCCCAACCACCCGCCCCCCCACCCAACTATTCTGATTTTAATTGAAAGAGAATGAAAATAAGAATTCAATGAAATGGCACTTTGATTTGTTCTCTTCAAAATAATAAGCTATTACATTAGCCCTAATCCAAATCCACTCACAAGCTAGGCAATTTCTCCCTGCCAGCCTTAAGACTACAGCTCAAATTGAAAGCCGGCGCTAACAGCCACTGACTGCTGGATGAGGGAAAAAAAAAAAGGAAAAGAAAATTCAGAGGAAAGGAACACGGTATATGTTGTCTGCTTTCAGCGGTTATAAAATAAATTGCTTCGGAAAGTAGAAATATTTACCTCAGCTGAGAGCTGAAGTTTTGCCCTTGACAGAAAATGATTTTGCTGCCTCCCTCCTCCAGTTGCTCTTTTCTGCAGTAGCCTTTTTCTAACCTCCCAGACAGCGCTGCCTCCACATCGGTTCGGTAGGCGCGCTTATTTTACCTATGCAAGGTTTCTCTCAAACAGACACCCCAGCTAATTCTTCATCCTGTGAAAAGGTTCTATAAGACAGGATTGAAGATTCTGTCTCATCGTCATGTTGTTTTGCCATATTTTGGCCAGAAGTCTCCATGCGCCATATACAAGCAGAAAGACATAAATAGATTGCATTTATTGCCAGTTTGAGATTTGCACGTAACCATGTGTTTACTGTCGAAAGACAACTTATTCTAACAAATAATGAAGTAAGTGGATGAAAATGTCTGTGTACCTCACCTAAAGTTGGCACACATTTCTCACCAGTATGAACTCGAGTTACGATGAGTTTTGTTGTACATGAATTTTTGAAAATTCACTGGGGGGCAGTGCGGGAGGACGGGTTGATCAGTGTAACATTTGAACGCTGGTCTCTGATGATATAAACAAGCTGAAGTTTAGGATCGTAGTCTCTCATTGCCCGTGGGCGATTTTTAAGGTAAAGAAAGTTTTTAGTTTCTACAAACTTAGCGTATGATAGGTGAACTCCTCCTTTCGTGGTCAAGCTAATGAGAGATGTTCACGGGCCTTGCTTGTGTATACAGGGTTCTTTCTGTATTGCCCAGCAAGTATAGTTTTAAGACTTTTTTCGCACCTTTCTCATGAAACAGCACATTCGCACAGTGGTCTCGGCATGCCACTGCTGTTGTCTTTAGAACAAGCATTCCGCAGATCAAAAACCTTTGCAGAATTACAGTGGCACAATTAGGATTCTCTCACAGCAGTGCAGTGCAGTGTGGGATGGTGCATTCTGTAGTGTAGATCAGTGAGAAACTGAGGGAATCTCCATGTCGCTGAGACATGAAAACCCCCATTGTGATGATTCAGACTGAAGCCCCCTTCATTCTTAGGATATCCGCTCTGCTGGTAGATGGCACGCTCTCCGCTGCTCTCCACTGTAGTGGAGGAACAAAGGGGGTTCACTCCTTCTGTGTCAACCTCAAGGAAACATGAACACCCCCACCCCCACCCCCCACCCACCCATCTCCCTGACATTAGAAATGAATCTTTGCTCTGGCTCATCACATTCACACACACACAACCACACACACACACACATGCACACGCACACACACTCACATACACACACACACAACCACACACACACACTCTCTCACACACACACACATACACACACATGCACACTCATACAGACACACACACACTCTCTGACACACACACACACACACTCACACAGACACACACACACACACTCTCTCACACACACCCCTATAGCCACTCCTGACAGTGACACCAGCCTCCCCCTGCTCATTGCGCCTCTTATCTGCAGGTCCTCAGCCGCCCCTGGGCCACAGGGCTTGGTGACCAGCCAGCCCTGGGTGACAACAACAGCCCTCCCTCTCCTGGCTGCTAAATTAACCCCATCTGGCTTAACTGATGGCCAGTGTCCACTGCCCCAGGATGGCAGGGGGGGACGATTACAATGGCCCTGCAGAGGCCGGGTGGGAGCAGGATGGTCAGATGGGAAGGGAGGGGGATGGGGGGGCAAGAGGCATGCCATTAAACCCTGTTCTTTGAATGCTTTCTCTCTCTTTAATGCTTTTTTCCCACATTTCATTTCTGCCCAATCTGTTCACCAGTGTGATCATTTTTATTTGCAATTCCTGCAACTGATCCAGGAGAGAATGGACATGCACACACTCTAATCCGAACTTGCTCACACGTGTGAGTTAGAGGGAGACACTCAATTTGTAGCTTTATGCAGATGGCCTGCAGACACCCGAATCGCCGGTTGGTGTCAATGATCATTGGTGAGTCACAGTCAGTCCTGCAGACAAAATCCCTCCCTCCCTGGGCAAAACCACTGTCCTACTGGCCCCTGTCAGCACTGGCCAAGCCCAGATTTGATGTCAAACTGCGGGATGAAACCATACAGGGGAACACGAGTGTCTTGAAGTCCCTCCCTCGACTGTTTCAATGCCAGGTTTTCCTATGAAAGTTATCCAAAAAAGCTGGACCAGGAAGTAATGATGTAGTAACTTCTCCTCATTTGTTCAGTAACTTAACGAACAGGAGAGCTGCATCACGAAAGTAAAAAAATGCAAAAATGTAACAATATGATGTGCCAGCCAAATTACTGCTATCTTCAATGACATGTCAGTTTTTGACTTGGATCGTTAAGCATTACTGCCACTATCAAGTCACAAGATGCAATATATCAGCTGAGAAACATCAAATTGAGTAAACCGGGCCTTAAACAGGACGAGCCCCCGACCAGAGCCGCTAACACAATCGCACATGAAACTTGGATCTACAGGACTTCAACCATGTGGCAGGCCTCCGTCCTCTGCAAATGTTTCCACAACGCTTCTCTAACGTTGCGCTACACATCAGCAAGCTGTCAAAGCAAGAGCTGTTAAAGGGTATTTGCAGTCCTAAAGATGTTCAGAATACAAACCCTGACATGATGGTAATCCTTTTTTTTTCTTGAATGCCTCTATCTAGACAGTAACGGAAATTGCTGGTGAGCAGTGAATTTATTGCGTCTGATGTAGTCGCTGAAGTATTGCCATTTCCGACTTTCAAAGGATTATCAGAATTGCTCTGTCTCGATCTTAGCATGATAACGATAGCTTACTGAGGAGGGAGGCGGTCTTATCCTGTGCAAAATGGAGGAAAAAACTCACGTAAGGGCAACAATGCTGGACAAATCACCTGTGCTCAAAGCATGCTCACAATGCGCAGTGACTGTGCAGGTGAAGCATTTACACTGTTCAGTGACTGCGCAGGTGAAGCACTTGCACTATTCAGTGACTGCACAGGTGAAGCACTCGCACTATTCAGTGACTGCACAGGTAAAACACAATCACACCGAGCAGTGACTGCACAGGTGTAGTACACTCACAGTGTGCAGTTACTGTGCTGGTAAAACACTCACAGTGTGCAGTGACTGCGCAGGTAAAGCACTGACACCGAGCAGAGACATCGCAGACAAAACACGTTACACTGAGCAGAGACTGTGCAGGGAAATCAAACTCACGCCACACAGTGATTGCGCAGGTAAAGCAAGCTTATACTGTGCAGTGACTGTGCAGCTCAGTTATTAGCCAAGAAATGTTCGGACAACAGGTTATAAAAACTTGTCACACGCTTGTCTGTGCTCTCCGTAATCAGCAGACATTTTGGTTGTAGGACAGGCCTACTTACAACTGATTTCGGCTCTCCTAAATGAAAAAAGACAACAAATAAGGGGGTACAAGTTTTCAGTTTTCTTAAGATGGTTTTGGGTCTTTTTATGAATTTTCCCTTAGAAATTTACAATGGAAGTGAACACTTCCCAGAGGATGTGTGCATGTCTACACTTCAGGGCTCTCCATACATTTTGGTCTTCGTACCAGCCTAGTTCTACATTTCAGCACTCCTAATTAAGAGAAAACGAAAAAATATGGAATACAATTTTTAAACGTTCTTTGAATTGCCGTTGGACTTTTCCCCTTAAATTTCCTCTATGAAGTCGACAAAACGGTATCCCTGTAAATAAATAAAAATTTGTATTCATATTACTTTCATTAGTAACACAAAGTAATAACAGTTAACCACTTACAGTTGAGTGCAAAAAAGAATAAAAAATGCAATGTGTGGAGTGCGCTGAATTTGTTTGTGCTTGTGTAGTTTTGACTCTCCATTTTGCCAAGGGTGCCTCTTCTCCCGCAACCTTTAATAAAGATGATGTATGTTTGCTCTCTCAAGTAGCCTCTCCATCAAATATACTGATAAACAAACATACAATGGCTCTCCAACAAACGGGTTCGAGGAGATCAGACCTTTTTATCCACGACTGATGTTTCCGTAAACAAAGCAACAAAGCAGAATGCAGAAAAGAGTGTATCTTGCAATTAGATTCAATAGTTCTTATGCAATGTCTACCTTTCAAAATGGTTCACTTTCAGTGGAGAGCTATTCTTTCTTTTTTTTTTTTTGCATTGAATGTCTGCTCAACCCGGGACAGGCTGTGCATTAATGAATTGCTTTGACAAATGTAACCGAAATTTATGGGGAGACACTAGAGAAACTTTGCAGGGTGCTGTCGGAGTTCATCGCTCCTGTGGAGGGCCTTCAAACCATACACAGAGGAGGCACACCAAACTTCAAAAATAACAGGATAATGAAGAAGAATAATTTATAAAAATTTCCACTGGACTACAAATGAAAAAAGGTAAAACATATCAATACTTAACTGATTAATATTCATTGCTGAATATCCCATTGCACTTGGAGTCACCTTTTTAAAAAACTACCTGCCAGAAATTAGCCATTCAGTGATAACAAATACCTCAGTGTAATTATGCATCCATGATTAAGAGAGAATGCATTTTTATCACCTAAATGTGTAGTCATAGTCTGGCAATGCTAATGCTAAGCTAAGGCTAGGAAGATGTAGTTTGCTCTTTACATAATAGACCGGTGTCGAAAAGACCTTATCTGTTATATTAAATCGCCAATCGAATGAATGGGTTCTATCCATCAGGTTTGCTATCCAGAGGGGGAACATTCACATAGTGACCTCAGATGGGAACGTTTCTAATGAAGAAATCAATATGTCTCCTGTATGATACCAATTTCTAATTTTGATATAAAATAGTATATTCTATAATATAAGTTGTTATTTAGTAAACAAATCTAAATCAAAGAATGTGTGGTGGTTCACAAACAAAGGCTGTTCTTGGAAAACTGGATATACGTTTCTACGGTTCATGAAAAGAGAAAACTAAAGAAAAATGATACATTAATCTGATTTATTCTAATTTTAAGGCAAAATGATCTACCATGGAGAAATATTTTCCTGTAGGAAAATCTTTTATTTCCACACTGCTCTTAATTGTAATAAAAGCAACAATGATGATTATGATCATGACTGTCATAATAGTTATGGTTATTTGAGCAAGGCACTTCATTTGAACAGAAAAAAAAGAAAAGACGACGATGGAAGACCATAAAAAGATACATTTTGCTAATCACTGTTTCCCTACTTTATCTCCCTCAAGGCTTCTCTGAATTATTATGCAAACGCTGTTTCAAATGTCAATTAGCGCACACAAAAAGTCTTGCGATTCATTATTTTGAAGAGTACTTTGTTGCAGCAAAGTTTCTCCCTGCAGTCATTAAATATGAAGTTTGGTCGTGTCTGTCAAGTAGGGCTGAATAATAATTTGTTACGAGTGGAAGACAAAGGTGCGTGTTAAGAGCGCACGTGAATTCCCCTCACGTAAAACCCTGATGGAATTAAATTGTTGGTTGCTACCCAGTGGTTTTTTCGCTCGGACTGAGGGGTGGTGATTCCAAAAACCTGTCATGGATTTCTGATTCTCAGTTTCATATGTGGTTCATATTTTACTCTCCATATCTATCTCCAATGCTTGCCTGTGCAAGAAATTAATAATCTGTGATAAACTTATTCCTCCAGCACTGTTTTGTAAAATGATTTTTATTTACCTTTAATCACAAAAATATGAAATAATCTTTTTTATTTAAAATGTATGTAATATGAACTCCTTAATCACCCACAGAAAATTAACTGTATATGTGTATGTGTCATCAGATCATTAAGACCAACGGCATCTCTATGAAGCATTACCCTTTATTTTGTTCCCATTCTCTGGTCATGGCTGTTCCTCACTACCTTAACTAGTTCCCCACTTGCAAAGGGTGAAGTGCCTTTTAGTGGCTGTGCAATTATCCAATAAATCCACTAATAAATGGCAACACTGGTTGTCAATTAGGTTTTTAATTGAATAATTACTGGATATAGCGCAGAGGCATGGCGATTACAGGAGCAATTTCGCAAATGTCAAAAAGCAATTGAAATGAATTACAGAGCTCTAAAATAACTCCAGCGATTAGCCAGCAATACTGCAGCGTTTTCGTTTGTCCTGTTTAGCACGCCCTGTCATCTTTGCTGAGGGGCCTTAGTTCTGCGGAGTTCCGGCTTCGGGCCTAATACCCCCCCATATTACCCTCAGCCCCCCAGGCAAAGTCGATTGTAAGGGTGTCACTGTAATTACTGTTCACAGTAATTACTGCAGTGATATAACACACGAACACACAAACACACAAACACGCATGCACAAACACACACACATGCACGCACATACACACACACACACAAAACACATGCACATACGCCCATACACACATACATGAGCAAACACAGACAGATGCATACACACAGACACACACAACAGTCTGCTGTGGTCAATTAATGTGTACGTTATTGAAATGTGAAAGGCATTTTATTCAATGAAGAATCTTTCAGGGGATTAAAATAAGTGAGAATAGTCGTGTGTGTCTTGGTAGTTTTTAAAAGTATGAAAGAAAGCAGATATTAACAGATTATCACCATGTTATGTCTTATCAATATATGGCATAATGATGTACATTCAATCCAAAGGCAATATTTATCTGAATGGCTTTTTTTTGTTTATTTTCTCTTTATCTCAATTGAGGTAACTGCAGTTTGATAAACACATGATTATTTTTTGTTGCACACACAATATGAATGGTTTGAATTTTTCACAACATAGATCAGAGATTAGCGGCATAATGCTTGGTTAATTTATAAACCCAAGGGGAGGAAAGAACAAAAAGAGAACCGAGGTGCTCACCTGCTCAGTACTTTTATTAAACATTGAAAGAAAATGTCTTTGGTCAGGGACAGTGTCGTTTGGAAGTCAAGTCCCTTTGAGAGTCATTGATATGGTGGTCTCTCCACAGGCAGTGCTGAACCCCCACGCCCCCACCCAAAACCCTCACACCTCCCGCCCCCCAAACCCCCATCCCCACCCGCCCGACCTGAAGCCGAGTTCATTTGGGCTGGCCGCACTGGGCTCTAACGCTGCCTGTGATTCGCTGACAGCTCCTGGATGAAAGATGGCTGGCACATTTCAAATCCTACAGCAATGTGGGGGGTGGGGGAGAGAATGCGTTTTGATTGGCAGAATAAACCGAATTTGGAATAATAAGGTCACCGTGTACGCGATGCCGTTGATTCATCTCTGTCATGCCTCCATTTGGCCAACAGAAGCGATATCCCGGGTGGTGCACTGCTCTCATTTCTGAACTAAAGTTTTTTTTTTTTTGAAAAAAAAAAAAGAAGAAGAAAAATGGATATGAATAAAACAATGTGCATTATGTGCAAAAGCAAAACTTCATGGCTAATTTAAATGTCTCTTCTTAGTGTTTTTTTTTTCTTGTGATTTCCCTGACAACATTACTGGCATTTCGCGAACCCTTGTGGAAATGGCCTGTCAAAATGACATCTGAGGTGCCCTGGGTCGGTCGAGCCCGGACCAGCTTTAACTAAAATCTAAGAGCATGCCCCCAAAATATAAAGGACCCCCTGAGCACACTCCTTGACAGCTGCTGCTTCTCTGGGATCATAGGGTGAGACTCAGCGCACATACAGCTGGTGATAAATTACCTAATGAAGTCATGCTGCCTCATCCACATCCCCTGCACTCTTCCACACAACACGCAACCAAAAGTTCTAAAACAGTACAGGCCAACATCTTTCACTCTTAATTAGTAAATTACAGTATATTGCTGTCTATAAAGTGTACATTGTATGTCACTGAGAATTAAAGATCTGAGGATTGTCTGATAACATTTTTTATGTATAACATATGTACATATTTTATCTTATTGTATTATGTAATGCGTTCGGCCTTGTATGTTATATGTAACTTTTCAGTATTGTAGGCTATATGTGAGCTTTGTTCACTATGATCTACAAAATATATTAGAGGCATACGATCAAACCTTATTGTCATGCCATCTTCTCACCTGAGAAATGCATGTAGAAAGTTCATTATCCATCTAAACATACATGTTAAATGTTCATTATCCATCTAAACATACATGTTAAATGTTCATTATCCATCTAAACACACATGTTAAATGTTCATTATCCATCTAAACATACATGTTAAATGTTCATTATCCATCTAAACATACATGTTAAATGTTCATTATCCATCTAAACATACATGCTAAATGTTCATTATCCATCTAAACATACATGCTAAATGTTCATTATCCATCTAAACATACATGTTAAATGTTCATTATCCATCTAAACATACATGCTAAATGTTCATTATCCATCTAAACATACAAAATGCGCACAACATTTGGCATGTTGGAAGCTGTATCCAAAATTAAGATGTATCATGTCTATTATTTATTACCTTAGCAGAGCAATTTTACACTTATCTGTCTTAGCTAAATGTTTATCTGTTTTAATCTTTATCTGTTTCTATTTCTACTATCATTGCATTTGAATCTTACTGCTTTGTGCCCCTGTATGCACTTTCATTTATTTGTGTTGAAATTTGTTTTTACTATTTTTTTTCTTTTGTTCTCTCTGTTTGTACTTCTATCCTTTACTACGACTGCATATGTTGTACTTTTTTGCTCCTGATGTGAAGCACGTTGAACGGCCCCTGGGTCTGAATTGTGCTGTATAAATAAATTTAGTCTTTTCCTTTATTATACACTGTATCATTGACAATGAACTTCCTTTATTACAATATCTGACGTGGCAGTTTATAGACATTCATTGCCTATTATGTTTAGCCTAGGGCCAGGTTTATATTTGCTAATTGTACTTCGGTTGTCTTTGCATTACTAAATTTCAGATATTATGATCAAACCTGAGGACTGGAGGACATTTTTGAAAAGTCAGGTGAATCAAAGGCATAGCTGAGCATATGGTAGTAGCTCATTAGAACTGATTTTGTGATTTTAGGATAGTTTGTATTATGTTTATTTTTTTTTCAAACTACAAACAATAATCATGTAATCCTTGAAATGACAAAACTTGGAAAGAAGGGAAGTAAACAGACGACATGGTTTTTTGAGCGCTGGTTTTGTTCACAGACACTGAATTACATTTTCTTTCTCTTTTTCGATATAGCTGGTTAACGTTTAGAGTAAAGTGATGTTTACTTACCCGAATCAAAGTCTATACCAAATAACAGTTAAACTAGTCTGAGTGTCCTTTCCCTAAATAAGATATGGGCTAATATCTGTATCTGTGTCGCAGCGCAGAGCTGTTCTGTGCTGCTTATTTGATCCTTGGGTAACAGAAGGATTAATTAATTCAGATTTTGCTGACAAATCTTGTCATACGAATTTGTCTTGGAAAGTTAAACTTAAAACAAATGCATGAGGGAGAATTCAAACGGGGCCGGGGGTTTCGGGGGAAGACAAAAAAATTAAAATGCACACATTCATTAAAATACTGTGGAATCCAAATTCGTCTCCCCCTTGGTGAGTCGCGTCTTGGTGCAATGGGTCCCATTGTTTACAAGTAACAAGGTTTAAAATATACACCCGAGCTACTGAATTTCCCCCATTCCCTCAGTGATCAACGCAATGCATAAAATACAGGACATTCCGCAAATAATTCCCATCCAGCAGAGAGAGAAAATAAAACACACACACACACACACACACACACACACACACACACACACACACACACACACACACACACAATACATATGGTTGTTTATTTGCCTGACAGACAGAAATTCATACCCCTAGTGAGATATTCCTGTACTCATTTATACAGTTACATTTTTTATGATTAAATGAAATCAGTTTTTGAATCCATTTTTTACTTTTAATTTTGTTTGTGAGATTCAGGAAGTAAGATTAGCGCAGAATAGGCCTTGAAGCTTGTTTTTCTTTGAAGGTTTTTCGGGGGTTTGAACCCTAAATGCAGTTCTTGGGCCGTTGTACTGCCCAAATAATCCAAACAGAACACACGCTGATCATACTCACATGGGTTACAGCAGTGGTGTGAAGCTCTGGTCCTGAAGGGCTGCAGTAAGTGCTGGTTGTTGGTGTGTTTCAGCACTTAATCACTTCATTTAAATCACTGACTGGATTAAGAGTCTGCAGACCTGTTCTGCAATGGCCTGAACTGGCTGCCGATTGGTGGCAAACCACAAACACACACAGACACTGTTGCCCCCAGGACTGGAGTTTGGCACCCATGGGGTACAGTATGTGAGCAGTGGGATAAGTGGGAATTTGGGTGCTGGATAATGGGCTGGGGGGAAATGGTTCACTGGACCATTGGCTGTTAGTTCATTGCATACACTCTTAGAAAAAGGTGCCTAAAGGTTTTTCATTTGTGCTGCTGGGGGAACCCATAAATGTTCACCTTAGACGGAGACATCTGAAGGCGTTCTTCATATACCCATCAGAATAAGGTTCTACAGAGAACCTTTGAGTGAAATCCATACCAAAGAAGAACCTTTAAGGGTTCCCCCAGCAGCACAAGCGAAGAACCCTTTAGGAACCTTTTTTTTCTAAGAGTGTACATTGTTATCATAAGTTTTGTGTTGAATGCCATATGATATTACTGTAATTTGAAATAGTCAGTCAGACAGACAACCGTATTTTAGGATCAAAAATGAGGATATGTTCATGAGAAGCCTTATGAGACATAACCCCAACCCTGGCACACATAATCTCTGATATAAATATAAAAATCTGAAGGTCCGCTCAACATGTTCACTGCATCAGCAACAAGCAATATCACTTAAGAATATTTGCACCTGTTCTATGTTGCTGCCCCAAATATCAGGAAACAGGGAAGTGAACAGAAGTGCTTTGAAAAAGATCCTTTTATTTCAGGCAAAGGAGCCAACACTGTCGTTACTGAGAGACCCCAAAAACAGAGATAATACACAGGAACAGAGAGGGCCACCACTGGCACTCCATGCAGATGGCTGAGGGTGCTGAGCGAAGGGATTTACAGTCATTCAGTAAAATGAATGGCCTTGTTTTGGGTTGTAACATTATGACAAAAGCCTGTGGTCTTCAAAAAGGAAGAAGAAGAAGAAACAGAACCACTGTTTGTGGGGACAAAGGAAAATCACCACAAAACACAAGCAATGGTGAACAACACAGCCAAAAAGATAAAAACCAACCAAGAAAAACACGTTATAAACCTCATAAAAAACACTCATAAAAACCTCCCTCCACTCTGATTTTATTGAAGGCCTAAACTAAGGCAATGGCAGTCACATGGGTTGATTACAAATCCAGTTTAGGTGAGACTGCCTGTTGGTGAGGGCATTTCTGCACATGTTCTGGCATAATAAATTACTATGTATGAATGTCTGATAGTCAGATATTAAATATTAAATCTAGACTTAATATTTACCAGGTTATGGTACATATTAACAAAAGTTCATTCTCTCAAAATCAACTAAAAGTGAAGATACTTCCGGGTCTCAACTGTAGGCACTGCCCTTCCCCCAGTGCATTGCATTATGGGAAAGTGCTGCGGTTTGGGAAAACCGTTTTAGGTTTGGGATCCGTGAATGGGTCCATACCTGGGAGCCCATAACAACCTTGCCCTCAGTCCTCCATTTTATTAACCACATACTGATTGATTTCCATTTTTCCCTTAATTATATCTGGGAAAAAAAAGGGGTATGGGAGGGGTGGAGAAATCCATCACTGAAAAATGGTCACCGCCGCGGATTTAAGACAGAAAAATTCTGTCTCCATCCTTTCCCCCCGCGGGCGGATGGACTTCTCTTTTCAAAGTAGGACACCTCTATCAGATGGCACTAACCGTAAAATCCTATCCCCCATTCCAAGTCTATGATATCCTGAAGGACAACAGCTCATTTCATTTCTTATCAAAGAATCAAGCAGATCAGCCACATTTCCAGGAATTAAATGACATTTGGAGAAAATTGATTTGAGACAAAAAAAAAAATCAGGGTTTCCTATCCACCGACTCCAATTAGTTCAAAAGTGGATCTTGATGGATTTTTTTTTTTTTTTTTTGCTCAAATAGCTTCAGCTTTAAAAGAAAAACCTTTTATTCCCCCCCCCACCCCGACTCACCAACCCCCCTTTGCAAGCTGCAGCTAGCCAAGCTCTATCAAGCGGTATAAATCTTTAATTTTTGCGATCAGCATTAATGCCGAAATACTTTAAGATCCCTGCTCCCCTTTCCTTCCCTTTCATCCTCTCGGTCGGTGGAATTCCGCGGGGAGCGCACTCTATCATTTGCTCCCTAAGTACACAAAATTAGCTGCTTATCTGTTGATCTCCTTACATGATCCTTTAAAAATCCTTTCTGTGTGTCCAAGGCCGCAGCCTTCAGAAGCACCCGGAAAGCGAGCCCCAGCCTCCCTCTCGGCTCGAGAGGGGAATCGGCCTAATTAAATTGCTCTCAAAGACAATAAGGACCGAGCTTCCTCCACGCGCAGCTCCCCTGTCACCCTGAGAAGTCAGCTGAGACTCTTAGACTGAGCCGACTGCCGCCTCTTCTTTGTTTAAAAACAGCGGGGGAGGGGGGCATGGGGGGTCACGAAAATGGTCATTAATCTGTTTACTCCGCACACGGGAGCCTCGTTTCAGAAATTTAGAAACCCAAATAAACATGGGGGTGGAGGTGGAGGTGGGGGTGGGGGTGAGGGCTGGGGGGGGACATAGACACACTGACACACAAAACTAGATAAAAGCAGAGAGAGGGAAAGAGAGAAAGAGGGAGAGAGAGGAATAGAAAGAGAAGGAGACAGGGTTAGAAAGAGAGAGGAATACGGTGAGATCGGGAGGCCCTCGCTGTAGCAAGGTTGTTTTTGTTTTGACTTTCCCCCTCGTTTGCTCACTTCGATTTCTCCTTATGAGTCAAGCCTTATCATTTTTTCATGTCCGAATCCAACCTTCAGCGCTCGAATCTCGTTGGTCGTTGCCCCTCCTCCCTCTCCTCTCGCTGTGGCACAGTATTTGATGGGATTAATGAGAGGGGGCGTATAAAATTAGGATGCTCCCCTCTCCGCACCCCCTGGATCCCCCCTGCCCCCCCCGGCTCGTTAATGGGAGCCTGTGCAAGTTTGGGGAGTGACTCAAGCTCCTCGCTTAACCGCACCAGCTGCTATTGATTGGAGGGGGTCACTGGGGACCCCCTTCCTACGGTTGACTTTGTGCTTCTGTAGGAGTTCTAAGGGTCTGCCGAACAACAGGGACCAAGCACCATCTCAAACAAGGTCTATGAAAAGCCTATCAATTAGGCTTTGAAGGTCAGGCAAAGTTTTTCCCTTCTCTCCCAGTCTCTCTCCTCTCTCTCCCCCTCTCCTTCAGCTGGTCCTCTCGTTTTCTCTCCTTCTCTCTCCCTCTCTCTCTCTCTCTCCTCCTCACTTTCTCCAAAATACATCTGAAGACTCCATTCAATTAAATATCTCTCGGCTCCAGCTGCTCTGTAACTGAAAGGTCAACTAAGTCCAGGAGGCTAAAAAAGAAAGGCTCAGCTTCTCTCTCTCTCTCTGCCCTCCTCCCTCTGTCTCCACTCTCTCCACGCTAGCACTCTCTCCTAATGATCCTCATTGGTCAATCACTAACCAGCGGTGACAGTTGGCCCAGAAGCACCATTGTACCGAGAGCCAATCGATCAGGTGCGGAGAAAAAAAAAAGATAATGATAACCCATAGACATAATGTCAAGCCCTTGCACTGTCCCAATTGCCTGACATTCAGGCAGGTAGTGGTGAGCGAGGCGCTTTGCCGGACTTCAAAAGGGACAGCTGCAGAGAGCTCTCCTGCACCCACTGAGGATGTTTAACCCTTATCAGATCCACTGTAATTATACCACCGGTGGCCTCCCAGAGTCAAAATGGCAAGACCAATTACGGGAAGAAAACCGCCACGGCAGCAACTGTCAACACGCACAGATCATTGTTGTATCGAGTCATTGCCGCCACTCCTACTTTTGTATTTCTTCTTCTCTTTTTTTTTTTGTTCGGTGTCTGTCAAAGGTGGAGAGTATGAGGGATGCTGGAGCTCAGGATTCTTTGTTGTTTTTATTATGTAGGTGATATGGTTCATTTGTACATATGGCAAATACCTTGTGGGTCCTACCTGGTTTGTTGTCCTGTGTTTTTCCTGATACTTTGAAATGCTGAAATATTCAGCGTTCATGCTTTGGTATTAGATCCAAAGCATGCTAGCAATCAACAGCGATTTAGCCTCACTTTTCAAACTCGAGTAGTCGTCACTGATATGTGGCATAACTCTGTATTATTTCTGGGGATGCAGTTTGCTAATACAATAATACAATACCAGTCAGAAAGCCTAGGCCAGAAAGTATTACAAAGTTATCCTGGTTCCCTCTTAGAGACTGAATATCCATAGTAGACAGTACTGGCTACTGTCTCTTTAAGTGAATATGAATTTCAATCAAAACAGACAATAGTCTTTTTACAGACTTAAACTATTTTCTCTATACTCTGTTGAGTGCCAAGAATACCTGCCGAAAGATGTGATGTGTTTTATTATCTCCAAGAAAATGTAACAAACTCAAAGCAAATCATTTTGTGATTTATGGTCTGTTTGATTGAAATACTTACGCAGAGTAAGGCTGTGATTCAATCGACATTTATCCTAAACTTTGGCCCACAAATGGCCCACTAAAACCAGGGAAATTAACTCACCACACAGTTCATTAAGATAAAAAGCATGCATAACAGTCTTACTCAACTGTAAGTAAAATCTGAAGACAGTCTGACCGTACAAGTTAACAGGGTCAAAGATGTATCATCCCAGACTCAATGTTTTTCCATTGGCCCTCAGAATTCTGAGAGTGTATTTGATTGGTTAGTTTAGGTGGTCTCCAATAGTGATTGGCCACTTTCAGTTGAACTCCCACCTACAATAGATAGCGATCTAGTCAGAAGTAGAAACTTACCATTTACTTTAACTTTATTAGCAAAAGAACATCGCCGACACTGGGCGCCACCTGAATAGTTACACCAGAGTGGTTTCTCAGCTCTACAATAACACTTCTCTTTCATCTTTCTCAGCCAGGTGTCTGTCATAGATGGGCCCAAGGGGACCGCTGACACATGTAGCTCCGTCTCGCAGCGTGACGCCACGGCGATCTGTATCCCCTTTAATTGCAGGCAGACAAGTCGAGCCATACGTCTGCCGAACGGCGCTCGACCCCACCGCGTAAGCGCCATTGATCAGTCTAGCTAAAAATTGATGCCACTTTTCCACCCCTTCGCCATTGGCAGGAATGCATTATCAGTAAGGTTAACATGATACGCCATCAAGGCCATCTCCAAACAGTCTGCGACCCAACCCACCTCCACTCACACCGCCACCCCCCCACCCCCACCCCCAAACCATCCCCCACCCACCCGGTCGCCTTCTCAGATTAAATTTAGGGTGTCTCATTTTGGATTTGGAATGGACAGACAGCCTGACTCCTGCGGGGGACATGAAGAGTGCTGGGTTTGGCTGTCCCCCTCACACACCCCCCCCACCCCCACCCCCAGTCTTATCAATGGTCACTCGAATGGCGGCCAAATGGCGGTAACTAAGGACGCCAGTCTCTTTCCCGCCATGCAGAGCACAGCGGCAGCGGCTGGGGGATGCAGCTCTCTGCGCCTGTAACCTGGCTCTCTCTCTTTCTCTGTTTACCTCCCTCACTCTCTCTCTCCCTCTTTCTTCCACTTTTCTTCCCCCCTCTCTCTTCCTCTTTCTCATACCCCCCTCTCTAACTCCCACCCCCTTCTCCCTCTCTCATACTCTCTCTCTCCCTCACATTTTCTCTCTCTCTCTCTCTCTCTCTCTCTCTCTCTCTCTCTCTCTCTCTCCCTGTCTGTCTCTCTCTCCCTTACAGACAGACTGATCAGATTTCCCTGATTTTCAATACTCAATGCTCCCCAGTCCTCTCTTGGTCTCCTCCAGTCGCCAGTTTTTTTTTTTTTTTTTCTCTTTTAACCTTGCTGTATTCACACAGCATCCTTTTTTACGCCCTTGACATTTTGATCTTTGGAAACTTTTCTATTAATTTTTTCCTGAGTATCTACAATGTTGGCTTAAGCATAATGACACCCTAATAAGGCCTTGACTATTTACTTTTTTTCATGGAAAACATACAGGGTTTACAGGTTGTTTTATCATTCTCTACATTAGAAACCAATAAGTCCAATTAATTTGACCTAATTTCATTTTCCTAATTTGGCTTCCTGAATTCACTTAAAGGAAAATAAGCAGACATGGTGATGTAGGAGTTCACAAAGTAATGTCCCATTATTTACTTTGAAACTTCACCAACAGTATTGCAACATCAAATCTGTAATTAAGCAAGAATGGATGTCACAGCACATTTTAGGAGGAAGTCAGAAAACTGACACATCATTGCGCAACACCATCTACAGGAAGTGATGCATGAGCTGACAACAAAGTCAAGATGGCAAACATATTTACTAAATGGTGATCATCTGGTGTGCTAAGAATTTCAGAATCATATCTGATATTTTATAAAGACAATACAATCTTGTGTATACTTTCAAAATTATAACGTACTGTATCCATATTTGCAGTGCACTATATCAGAGTGATCCAAACTTTAATGATTGTTTTACAATGAATATCATTCAAGTGTTTTGTATGTTTTGTGTCAGGATATTGTCTGAAATGAATGTTGAAATGGTTTTAAATTAAACAGGCTGTTGTCAATATGAAAACAGGCATCATGTGCAATTTCACAAGTGCAATCATGGTGAAAAAAGATATGGAATGTATTAGAGGAGATTAAGAATGATGGAACATGCCGAATGTGATGTCACTCTAATAATCCAACACCACACCAGTGTGTCATTCTGGGCTTTCGCATAGCGCTAGATTGATTAAACCGTCAAGAACACCGCGCTAACGTGTAATTACAGAATAATCTCGACACCTCGCTTCACTGTGAAGCAATTACAATGCAAATACCCGGCTACAAAGCCCGCTAATTGGAGGGAATGGAGAAGCGGGGCTTCGTCCGACGGCGGGGCCTCGCGTCTCCCGCCCACCCCATTAAGGCAGGTTTTTCCGCCAATGACTGTAGAACACCTCTTATCCCCTGTACCGTGCACGCGGTCTGTATGAAAGGCGTGCCTGACTGCAGCGGTAAGTGCTAAACGTTTGGGATGAAGGAGCCCTGAAATACGCTCTCGCCAATTAGCCCAGTATTCCAGTCTTTTGACTTACCTGTAAGTACATTCACCCACACACTGGAGGTCAAGCTAGATACTCCACTGTATCTATATTACCCACAGGCACGGTGTACTGCGCAGACAGAAGCCTCAGAGCATGCTGGTACAGTCTACGGTCATTTGTACAGTGTGCTCTGCATTGTACTAGTGACTGACATGCCGACAAAATTCAATTCAATAAGCATTAAGATGCAGTCTCATACAAATTGTTTAGGTTGTGTTTCCTTCACTTCAGTTTAAAAAATAAATGAATAAAATAGTCCTTTTTACATACTTTGGTCACACACGTGTGTGTTTGTTGTCACCCAATAACGCTAAATTAAATAGTACAGTAGCATAAATTGTAGAGTGAAGGAGATCACATACATTGTGTTGGAATTACTCTTCACCCCCCCTTCCCCACCCCCCCCCCCCCACACACACACACACACACACTTGCATGTCCAAACATTGGTGAAATCGACAGGAGCGCGTTCAATCGGGAGGGTGATGTCTTTGGTGTTCTGGGTGCATGGCTGTTTCCTGTCCCTAGGTTTCACACCCGTGGACCGGCAGCTAGTTATTTCATTTGCTTTCCCCACTTTTCCTTTCCCCGTTCAAAAGAAGTCCCCATTTGTTCCCCTTTGATCAGACTCAATGGGATTACAACTGAGTTAATCATCCCGGGGTTTGTCTGCTTAGCACAATCTGATCTCCCACCGGCTTCCTCATTGTTTTTCGGGCCCTTCCATAAAGATTACCCTGCTTTCAGCGCGGAATTGCCCTATTGTATCTGCTTGAGCTCCGCCGCCTAATAAAAGCCGAGTGGCAGGCGCACAAAGACCGCCGTTACCGTGGCGAGGGGAGGCGGTGTGCAAATTAAGGAGATGGCAGGGACCTGCCTTTGAAAACAGGAGCGCGAGCAGGTCCGCGATTGAGCTATTAGCAGAGACGTTTCTTTTGTTTGCTTTTTGTTTTTTTGCAAAATTTTTTTCAGTTTTTTTTTTTTATGTATATATGTATGTGTGTGTGGGTGTGTATGTATGTGTGTTTTCATGGGTGTATGTGTGCGTATGTGTGTGTGTGTCTGGATGTGTGTGTGTGTGTGTTTTTTGTGGGTGTATGTGTGCGTGTGTGTGTGTATTCTTGGGTGTATGTGTGTTTTTGTGGGTGTGAGTATGCATGAGTGTGTGTGTGTATCTTTTTGTGTGTGTGTGCATGTGTGTGTCTGTGTCTGTGTCTGTGTGTGTGTGTGTGTATCTTTTTGTGTGTGTGTATGTGTGTGTGAGTGTGTGTGTGTGTGTGTGTGTATCTTTTTGTGTGTGTGTGTGTGAATGCAAGTCTGGAAAGTAATGAAGATGGCAGCAGGATGGGCGGAGCTGAGAAAATGACCCAGACTCTGTGATAATGGGTCTAAATACCAATCGAGTGAAGACGACACCTCCCCAAAAAAAGAAAATCTTGGTCAAAATTTGGTCCTGGGAAATTAGGCAATGAATTATTCTGTGTGATTCGGTACTGTGAATGGAACTAATTTGCTTTTTTCAGATGTGGAGGGGAGGCAGGGGATAACCCAGATTTAGGATGGAAGTCTCTGGTGTGCGTGCTTCATATAGCGTGGGTTATACCTCATCAGTACAGGGCCAATGTTTCTGGATCTCCTGACACAGCTCAACACTGTAGTTACATTTTTCACAACACGACAGAGGAATGGGGGCTTATTTCACGGGCTTTTTTTGTCTTTCCGAGGCTCTTTTTTCTCGTCGAGAATTCAGTAAAACTATATTTTATCTGTTATTCAAGTTTTCTTTTTATTTGTAAACTGAATAGGGAGGCTGAATTTGTTCCATTTAGATTAACAATGGGTCTATCTTCCCATCAAGGACCGTATGTTTTCATGGCTGAGCATTACAGGCAATGTTTTTTTCAAATTTTTTACAAACACTCACAGCTTACCATGCAAACATTTCATCTCTGTGATATGAAACATAAACATCACACAGACATATTATCAAACAGCTACATTGTCACATTATTAATTGATAAAATCTTGCTTGTGTAATATGCTATATAAATATATAAAGATATATAAAGCTTGTGTGTTTAATGTGTCAGTATAAAAATCTGTCACATGTTGAATCATGGAGGTATATCATAGTATATTTTTAGACAGCAGAATAACAGGGGCCTCTGCGTGGATTCTGTAAAATACGATCATTCTTCATGCCTGCAGCTTGGTGTTGGAATCCTAGCCATGCCATCAACAGCTATAGACAGAGGTTCCCATGGTTCCCATTGGCGAGGCAACAATTGGCCCAGCCTTGCGTGGGAATGGTAGAGGTCAGGCCAGTTAATTTTGTTGGTCCCAGTGCTCTCTAGCGGCCACTCCTGGCCAGCCAGGGGAATTACAGAAGCACCAAGCACACATATTCTGGCTTCCTCATCCTCAGACAGCATAGGCAGGGTGTGATTGGTGGTGTGTCTGCAGCGCGAGAGTTGTCATCTCATGAATCAAAACAGTCACATTCTTCAACTGCCTCCCGAAGTTGGTGGCATTACTCAATGTTAAAACATGCATAATGTAACAATATTTAAGCACGCAGTAGCTACACTGTATGCAATTCAGTAGTTACAGTGTGCCTAGTACATGGGTATTAGGGCCATTTAAATAATGTGGAAAAAAATATTTTAAAGTGGGAGTGAATAATTAGTTGAATTGCATTGTTAAGCACCGTGGTTGGACCAAAAGCCTGTGTACTCAAACTGCAATGTTATTGCTATGTTGTGCTACGCTAAGCTATGCCACATGCTGCCCTCTTAAGTTTTTAATGCATGTGACACCTACCACAGACTGTGAAGGTCAAGCATGGGGGGGGGGTCAGTGCTGAGGGCTTCATGGGGAGGCTCACTCTTTAAGGCCCCTTCAAATACCCCCACGGCATCGGCATGTACTTGTGTCACACCGCTCTCCACAGCAATACCAGGACTGACCTTTCCGTCCAGAGGTGACCGTGACACCCCCCACTTCCACCCCACCCCCACCCCCACCCCCAGCCCCCCCACAAACGGAGAGAAAAGGACAGTGAGCTAATTGCGGCCTATCGCTCCCCTTCCCTGGCCATATGCCACAAAGTGGATACAGGTACATGGTGGGAGACGGTCTCTGCAAATGTCACACAGGAGGTCAGATAAAGCTTCTGACCTATAACTTCACAAGTTCAAATGTCTCCCGGTAAAACAGGTCGCAGACAGGCCAGCAACGGAGAACTGTAATTTAAATCATACATGAAGGAGAGCACAGACTATAATTTAAATCATACCGGACCTGAAAAAAGAAAATGAAATCCATAACCAATTTACATTCATCAACACTGAGGACAGCTTGATATTATTTTGCACATTTATTTTTTGGCACATCCTTTAAAAAACACGTTTGAATATAAAAATGACCTCTTGACTTTGAAGGGTCACATTAAGTCATGTTTTCAAGCCGTAAAGTATCTTCACCATACAAACAACCCTCATGGACTGCAACCCCCTCTGCTGTTGAAGTCCTCAGATAATTTTAAAAATAAAGTCTTATTTTTTTTCCAACCAGGTATGTCATTTTTTGATTATAAGGTGGACCAAAGTTGTGATTTTAAGCCCTGCCTTAGGGTGGGATTAAGTCAAAACTTTGACCTAGTTGTTAATCACAAATTACAGACCGAATACTTTGAGCAAGGAGACAAGGTCTGCAGGTGCACTGTTTGCTTCCAAACGTCAATCCTGTCCCCGGTGGTGTTCCAAACGCTCTGACACACAGCTGGTGGAGGGAAACAATCAGTGGAGAGGCTTCTGCTCAACAGTTAAGGCCTGGATTCAATAAAGAAATGTCCAAAATTGATTAGATACAAGTACAAAAACAAACAGTTGAGAATCTAAGTCAAGGACAAATGTTGTGACAAACTTCATGATTGATATTTATTGAAATATAATGAAAGCTAATAAGATGCACAAATAGAATTGTACACAAAATCATTTTAAAACATCACACAGAAAAATAGTTTCTCCATATTTCTACAATAATGACACATTACATTAAATTGACACATGACATTACATTAAATGCTTTTAGATAAGCATTCATTTTTTAAATTTCCCCTTTTTCTCTAATAGAAAATAAACCATGTTATCATCCCCTCCCACCAAAAGCCTGCCCTATGGACTAATAAGAAAGCGGCAACACACACGTGGTTCACTATTTTTCACACTGCAGATCCTACATCCCACATCGATACTATATTGATGAAGCCATTGGAGGAACACATAGTCACAACATGTTCCACAGACCTGCAGGCACCCAGCCATCCAGGAGAGGCCACTAGAGAGCAATGACACTGATGAGTTTAACCACTTTACCCATAATTCAGCTCAGTCAGGCTGAGCCAGTTGCTGCCTTGCCAGTAATGGGTCCAACTTGTAGCTACAAGACACATAGTTACACCACAAATATCTGTCTTTATGTTCCAGTCCAGCACTGAATAATGTAAGGAAAAATTACCTTTTAACCGGATCATCTGTTTTAAAACCTTTCATTAATTTTCACATTAGCTTCTCCACATTGATTTTCACTGTTAATTTACCCATTGGCTTCAATTATAAGTAAAGGCTGTCTACAGAATATTGCATTTTCTACCCTCAAATTTTCTAAAAAATCAGGAATGCAATTTCTTGTGGCGGAGGAAATACTGTGTGTGTGCGTGTGTGTGTGTGTGTGTGTGTGTGTGTGTGTGTGTGTGTGTGTGTGTGTGTGTGTGTGTGTGTGTGTGTGTGTGTGTGTATTTATTTATTTATTTTGGCGCACCATGCTGCCGGTGAACTCCCCTATTGCACCGGTGTCGAATTTGGCTGGGGCCCAGCCGAGAACCCCCCATCTACCCTCACCTACCACCCCATGCTCCCTCCCCCTCCCTCTCAGGGGAGCCCCCTGTGTCTGTCAGATCAAACAGCTTACTGGCAGTTCGATTTGAAATCAGGAGGTGGGGGGGGGGGCTGGTTCATTAAGGTAGGCCTTTAATCCTGCTGCTTCAGGCGGGGAGGGGGGGGGCACCTGCTCTAATGGGAGGGAGGGGAGAGTCCGCCATATGCGGGGTGCGGGGGGGGGGTTTTGGGGGCGTCTGGGGGGCTGCGGCAGCTGTGGTGGGCCTCTCTAAATAGCGAGCTCACCGGGGAAGTCCGGGGGAGTGGAAATGGCGGGTGACAAGTCAGACCTCATTTCCAATACGTCTCGTCCTCCCCATGAAAACAAACTGGCTTTGCGCCTCGTGGACCTCATACAGAAATATCATTTGTTGCCTTATATCGTTTACTCAGCAGATGCCCTTTTCTAGAGTTTTTTTTTTCTTCTTTCATACCCTGTCCATGTATGCAGCTGGACATTAACTGGACTCTGTCCGTACTTTGCTCACGGGTACAACAGCAGTGTCTCACCTGGGATTTGAACCTGCAACCTCTATGTTCTGAGCCCAGCCCCCCTGCTTGAGTTTTGCTTTGATTGCTTTGTTGCAAGCTGACCAACAAGGCTTTACTAGCCAATGGCCAACTAAGAGGGGCAATAGTTCTACTTCAGTTCTATGATTCAAGAAATCAATTGAAGTTAAAATTCATGCAGATTTTGAATTAGTTCATTGAATTTATATTGATTTCTTTTAACTAAACTGAAACGGAGTGGACAATTCATGGCCACTGCCCCACTGGACATCAGTTGTAGAAGATTTACTTTTGCAGCTAAATGAATGAGGCATTAGTACTCTGTTAGGGATAAATTCGAGCACAAGTAGGTTATTGTTGTAATGAATTATATATGCAATTTATAATAATTTGGCGTCGAGCCCTGGAGTGCTAAAATAGGCAGAGAGAAGCAGATGGGGCAGTATATCTTTCTATCAGGGTCAGAGCAGTTTGCAACCACGAGTACTCGCCAAACTTCCGTCCAAGTATCGAGGAATATTTCCCTTAGGTTTACAGTTACATACGTGGGAAAAAAAACTTTTGATCAACTAAGTATACTTAAATCATCAACATCTGAAGTCAAAAGTGTCTAAGCTCAAGCCATTGGTCATGAGTGCAGTAGGAGGGACTGGTGGAAACTCATGGTGTTAGTGGTGTGGGGAAGAAATACAGCAGTGGTACTCTTGGTTGATCTTGGACAGATGCAGGGTGTCCTGGTGCCTGAGGTTCTGAGATGATTGGGTCAAGCATGAAGCACTCTGGGAAGTAGATCTCCAGGATGGAAGTTGGGGATCCCTGCTTTAACTAAGCCCTGCTTTTCAGAATTGGATCATTGTGTCAAACCACGTGATGTGATATGTCAGCAAAAAAATTAGTCAAGTAGGCTGGTGGTGGTATCATGAGGGAGCAATGCATTTTGCCCACACACATTTGGTTTTGTTATCTAAAAGACTATAGTTAGCACAAATTGAGCCATGACTGGGTTTTTTTTCCTCAAAACTCAGCATAGCATTAACCGTGACATCCCCCAGAATCAAACCAGAAATAAATGTTTTGTTTGTTTTTTTTATTTTAATAACATTTAGTTTCAAAACCTCTGAAGCTCCACAGAAGAATAAAAAAGCTGTTACCATCTCTAATTCCAGGTGCCTGTGGTGCAGATTCAGAGATTCATTCCACAGCCCCAGATGAGTAGATAAAGTGAGCTGAAACAATGGATCAAAAAAAACAAACAAAGTGTTGAAATAAAAGCATGCCGGGGTTGGGAATCAAACGAGTGATAGTATCTTATTGGGAATTAAATCAGAACCTGCATAAAGGTCAGTCGCACGGCTTTTGTAACTGATAAACCACCCCCCCCCACCCACACCCCCCGCCTCCCCACCCCACCCCACCTATGCAACCTTGATGTCCTTAAGAAGAAAAGAACACAAGCGCTGCCATGTTTTTAATTTGTCCACAGTAGAACACATCGCTTCTGTAGTCTGGACGCAACACGAAGGAAGGTGAAACAAACGCGTGCTTGCCAATAGGAAAAGGTCAAACTTACAGCTTTGCTTTAAAAAAAAAAAAGCTTTAGTAATATTTTACCTCTGCCATGTGGTGGGGGTCATAGAGGGACTGTCAGAGTAGTCTGAAGGCCTCCGCCAAGAGAGGGCAAGCAACCTTTAATGTCCTAACATTGAGGAGCATAACCATCTTCACCTCACCGCTAAATGCCACCCCTGTTGTTGACTGCTCGGTTTACCCTTTGGTCTCTTCTCTCTGGGGTGCGCGATGCTGGTCTGCTGACCTGAGGATCTTGGGAGAGCCTTGCATTGATGCTCTTTTGGACTGCTAAACAGCACCGCAAAGACCAAAGGAAGGGCAGGGCTCAATAAAAGAATGTGCGTGGACATGATATAAAAGTTAACAACACGGCACTTTTTACGGTACAATACTATGAGTAGCACTTTAGGTTATTGTAGTTATAAATACTTAATAAGTTAGTAATTACTGATTTATACATCATTTAGAAATCCTTTGTGGATGTGTGGTTAGCACTGATAAATAGTAATAATTGTGCTGGGTTGTTGTTTTAACCCCTGTAATTCTCTTTGTTTATTACTTTATGCATACATTAGTACATGTACATAATTAATGTGATGGGAAAAAAGAAGCAGTATACTAGTTGAGTTCTGTCAGCAGATCAAGAGGACTTCAGTTGAAATTAGGTAAATTTTGCACTGATAGGAATTACATGAGTTTTTTATACACAATGACCTGTTTATTAAATATTCACAGAGACTTTTGAGCAGAGACTCAAGCGTTCACAACCTATCCTAAGTGTGTGCTGATATTGGTGACTTCACTGCAGAGGTGAAAATATGAGCCAAGAAGGCCTAAACGGCCTGCTCCCATCACTGCACTTTCTTATACTCTTATTAGAAGCCAATGTCACTGTAATTAATGTAGGAACCCAACATTAAGAATTAGCCTACAGCTCAATTAGAACTAGGTCAGCATAAATTGTGCTTCAGGGCTTAGTTAACACACTTCAGCAGGGCAGAAAGAGGTTACGTATAGGTAAAATGTAAGGGCTAAGTCTTCTTGTGTGAAGAGCTTTATACAGTGTGTGAAAACATGGAGCTGAACAGAACAGCGAATATTCTAGTTGAGATCATCATAATAATGCAATTATTTTGACTGGGATTCAAACATCATCTGTCCTTGACTTTGTTTCACAATTACATTCAAGTGCTCAATACACAGTAAGTGTAGATATTGATATACACTAAGCTAGACTTTTACACTAGTACAATCGTTTCTTTGTTCAATGAAAACAGTGCCACTGACCTCTCAGTTTCTTTATAAATAGATCCAAAGACAGATGGGATGCTTCAGACATGTTAAAATGAAAATAAGGAAATATATACAAATAAAATCTATCATCAACATCAAATAAGAGCATATTGTAGTGAGAACAGGTCATTCACCCATCTAACCTCACCATTTTATCTAAAGAGTATCCAGCACTGCATCAAGTCTGGACCTTAACACAGTAAGGGTCTCTGCCTCAACTACATGACATTGCAGCCTAATGCTGACAACAAGCTTTTACAATTCTTTGTGTAGAATCGAATTTCCTGATATCATAACTGAATTTACTATTTTTATTATTATTTACTCATTTCTGTTTCTGTATCCTTTGCTCTAGAGACTGCACTAACCGTAAAATTTTATTGTTATATGCCTTAGTGAGCCCTTTAATACATTTAAAAGCCTCCATTAATCTTCAGCAAGCCTCCTTTTACTGTGACTGCTCTTGGATTCACAGATTTTAAGTTTCATACCAGGAACCAATTTAGTTGCCCTTCTTTGTACTTTTTCAAGAGCCTCAATATCTTGCTTACAATGAGGTGCCCAGATGCAGTAGTCCATGTAAGGTCAGAATAAAGCACTGTTAAACTTTAATATATCCTTTTAAATTATAATCAACACTCTTTGCTATATATCACAGCATCCATACATATTGCGTGTATATTGCTGCATAATAATTGCAATAATTCACTAATAATTAGTACACATACTGTCAGGGCGCAGTATGAACTCAAGTGCAGACAGGATGAGATGAACCAGAGTTTATTAAGAGGGCAAATCCAAAACAGAGTCAAAACAGGCACAGGGTCAAACCAGAAGAGCACAGTGTCAGGGCCAAAAACAGAATCCAAAGCAGTAGTCGAAAACAGGCAAAGTTCGAACCAGGTAAACACAGCAATCAGGCAGAGACACAATCCAAAATCAGAAATCGGGGAAAACAGGCAAGAATCAAAAACAGGCAGGTCAGAACAGGAAAAGGCTCGTAGCGCAACTGATCACAGGGAATACAGAGACGAACTTCGCACAGAACAAACACAAGACAGGGTTTAAATGCATAGACTAACGAGCCAACGAGACACAGGTGCACAATAGGGCAGGTGAAACAAATGGGTAATCAACTGGGAAGGTAACAAGGAGGGCGGGGCAGACACAAGGGAAATGAAAACAAAAGCACATGGACAGGAACACAAAACAAAAACACAGCATCAGACAGCATTACTGACAGTACCCCCTCTACGACCGCCTCTTGGCGGTCCAGCAGGCGCTTCAGGATGACGCTGGTGAAAGTCAGTAATGAGGGAGGGTCGAGAATGTCCCGAGCCGGGACCCAGCAGCGTTCCTCAGGTCCATACCTCCCAGTCAACGAGGTACTGTAGCCCGCGCCTCGACGCCTCGAGCCTCCAGCAGGCGGCGGACAGTGTATGCCTCAGAACCCCAGTCAATGAGGCGCGGGGAGGAGGGGGCTCTGGGAGCTGGGCACAGGGGCTGTGGCGGACAGGCTTGATCCGAGACACATGGGCGTTGGGTGGATGCGGCGGAGTGTGCGGGTAACTGGAGACGGACAGCAGCAGGACTGATAACCTTTGCAATGGGAAAGGGGCCAATGAACCGTGGGGCCAGCTTACGAGACTCCACCCTGAGGGGAAGGTCCCGGGTGGACAGCCACACCCGCTGTCCCTGCAGGTAACGCGGAGCTCGGGAGCGATGGCGGTCAGCCGCCTGCTTGGTCCGGGCGGGAGGCCCGTAGCAGAGCTGTCCGTGCGCGCCTCCAGGTCCGCCGACAGCGACGCACAACGCCTCTGCTGATGGCACCCCCACCTCCTCCTCCTGAGAGGGAACAAAGGAGGTTGGTATCCCAAGCAGCATTGGAAGGGTGACAGCCCAGAGGATGAGGAGGGAAGGGAGTTGATGGAATACTCCACCCAGGGGAGCTGCCGACTCCCGACCCCGGTTCCCGTGATGTGAGGCATCGCAGGACCGTCTCCATCTGCTGGTTGGCCCTCTCCGTCTGTCCGTTAGGACTGGGGGTGGAAGCCTGAGGAAAGACTAACAGACGCACCCAACAACTTGCAAAACGCTTTCCAGAAATGAGAAGTGAATTGGGGCCCCTATCAGAAAACCACATCAAGAGGCAGTCCATGTAACTTAAACACATGCGAGACCATTAGTTCAGCGGTCTCCTTAGCTGACGGCAATTTAGGGAGAGCCAGGAGGTGAACCGCTTTGGAAAACGGTCAACCACAGTCATGATAGCAGTGTTACCGTCAGATGGGGCAGACCAGTCACAAAGTCCAAGGCAATGTGTGACCAGGGCCTCCTTGGAATGGGCAAGGGGTGCAACAGACCCGCAGGGAGGAGCAGTGGAGGGCTTATTTTGGGCGAGACAGGGCAGGCAGATACAAAGTTGCGGATGTCAGCATCCATTGATGGCCACCAGAAGCGCTGGGAGATGAGGGCCTTAGTGCGGCGGACTCCCGGATGACCTGCCAGCCGAGAGGAATGCCCCACTGCAAGACCTGGGAGCGGAGCGGACTGCGGAACAAAGAGACGGTTAACAGGACAAGCACTGGGAGCAGCACTTACCCTCCGCGCTGAGCGAACCACCGCCTCAATGTCCCACAGAGCCGCCGACACCCAGCAGCGAGGGGCAGGATGGTGTTGCCGTCAGCGGCCCCTCTGCGGCTGTGGATTGTCTGGACAGGGCATCAGGTTTGCCGTTCTTGGAGCCGGGTCGGTAAGAGAGGGTAAAGTCGAAGCGGGCGAAGAACAACGACCAGCGCGCCTGGCGAGGATTGAGGCGTTTGGCTGACCGCAGGTACTCTAGATTCTTGTGGTCAGTCCAGACTAAGAATGGAACATCTGCACCTTCCAGCCAGTGCCTCCACCTCCAGAGCCCGTTTGACTGCCAGCAACTCTCGGTCCCCAATGTCGTAGTTCCTCTCCGCAGGGGTCAGGCGGTGCGAGAAGAAGGCACATGGGTGCAGCTTGCCATCTGTAGGAGAGACTTGGGACAATACAGCTCCCACCCCCACATCCGAGGCATCCACTTCCACCACAAACTGCCGCGAGGGGTCTGGCTGGACCAGGATGGGGGCAGTGGTGAATCGTACCTTTAGGTCCCGGAAGGCAGCTTCAGCCGAGGGGGTCCAGACGAATCTCCTGGTGGTGGCCGTGAGAGCAGTGAGTGGAGCCGCCACTGAGCCATAGTTCCGGATGAAAACGGCGATAGAAGTTGGCAAAGCCCAGGAAGCGTTGCAGATCCTTGCGGGGGTCAGGTCGGGACCAGTCCATCACCGCCTGGACCTTCCTCTGGTCCATCTGGATGCCCCCTCTGCGGAAATGACAAAGCCCAGAAACGAAACAGAGGTCTGACTGAACTCACATTTCTCTGCCTTGACAAAAGTCGATTCTCCAGCAGCCTCTGCAGCACGCGGCGGACGTGGCGGATATGGTCAGCGCTGGATTGGGAGAAGATCAGAATATCATCAAGGTAGACATACACAAACTGACCAATCATGTCCCGCAGGACATCATTAACTAGGGCCTGGAACACCGCTGGAGAATTGGTAAGACCAAACGGCATAACTAAGTATTCATAGTGTCCAGTAGGTGTATTAAAAGCCGTCTTCCACTCATCTCCTCCCGTATGCGAACCAGGTGGTAAGCGTTGGAGATCCAGCTTTGAGAAGATGGTCGCCCTGAAGAGATTCAAAGGCGGTGGACATCAGAGGTAAAGGATAGCGATTCTTCACCGTTATAGCATTGAGCCCTCTGTAGTCAATGCACGGTCGCAATCCCCATCCTTCTTGCCAACGAAGAAGAACCCGGCCCGGCAGGAGAGGAGGAGGGTCGGATGATGCCCGCTGCCAGTGACTCTCGGATGTACTTATCCATGGCTTCAGTCTCAGGACGAGAGAGGGAGAAGAGTCGGCCCTGGGAGGTGATGTGCCCGGCAGCAGCTCGATGGCGCAGTCATAGGGCCGATGTGGAGGAAGCGATGTGGCACGGGACTGGCTGAAACCTCCTTGAGGTCCAGGTACTCGGCAGGCACTGCAGACAGGTCTGTGGTTCCCACATCCGGAGCGGTCGCTGGGATGGCAGGAATCTGAGCATTTCGGAGACAATTAGCTAAACAAAAGGACTCCACTCCAAGATCAGATTTTTGGCCCAGTCAATCCAGGGTTGTGCTTTGAGAGCCAGGGGTGCCCCAACACTACAGCAGACTGAGGAGAATGGATGATGTAAAAGATGATGGTCTCATGATGATTGCCGGACAGGGTGAGACTCACCGGGGGTGTGGCATGGGTGATGCAGACGAGAGGGGCCCCCGTGATGGCTAGGGCTTCTAGAGGGTCTTGTAGAGGAAGTTGTGATAGCTGGAGGCTGGCTGCGAAGTCAGCATCAATAAAGTTCCCATCTGCGCCGGAGTCTAGGAGGACTGAGACCACGTGGGGAACACCCTCCACTTGGAGGGAAGCAGATAACAGAGAGCGCACATTAGATGACTTATGGACAGGAGTTACGCTCACCTGCACTCCCCTGGCCATGGGTTGAGCACCAGTCTTTAATGGGCAGTTCCTGATGAAGTGGCCAGGGGTGCCGCAGTAGAGACAGGCACGGGTTCTGATACGGTTCTGCCGCTCTGCAGGTGTGAGGTGGTGCGGTCAACCTTCATGGGCCGTGGGGAACTGGGCTGCAGCCGGGAGTCTGGAGGCAGGGCAGACGGAGGAGTAGCTCCTAGAACTGGATCAGTGGATCTGCGGTGTGCTGGGGACATCTCCAGTCTCTCTTGATGACGGCAGGTGAGGCGGTGGTCGATGCGGATGGCCATCTCTACCAGGGCATCAAAGTCGTCCGTAAGTCCCTCGGGAGGAGCTTGTCCTTGATGTCATCAGAGAGGCCATGGAGGAAGGCATCATACTGGGCATCATGATTCCAGCCACTGGTGACCGCCAGGTGCGGAAATCAATGGCGTAATTGGAGACTGTTCTACTACCCTGCCGACTCTGGAGCATCTCCCGGGCAGCTTCCCGACCGTGACGTGAGCGGTCAAAGACCCCTCATCTCCTCCATAAACGAGGTGAGGGAGGTGCACACAGGTGTCTGAGCCTCCCAGACTGCTGTCCCCCACTCTGGCTCTGCCGGGTAAGTAGGGTGATGATGTACGCAATCTTGGCACGGTCAGTGGGAACATGGAGGGTTGGAGTTCAAATGCCAATGAGCACTGGGACAGGAAGGAGCGACAGGTGCCTGGCTCACCAGCGTAGGGCTCGGGCGGAGGCAGGCGGGGTTCTCTGGTAGGAGGAGCGGCTGCGGGGATCAGAGAGGGTGTCACTGGAGCAGAGGCAGAGGCTTCTCGCTGGAGTTGCAGTTGCTGGAACTGGGCAGACAGGTGTGGTTCATGTTCACGGCGACGATTTCAATGTCTTGCTGACAGATTCCAGTTGAGACTGATGCTGCTCCAAAAGTACTCCGTGCCAGTCCGCCAAGGATCTCATCTGACCGCTGTCTGCTGAGTCCATGTCGGGCGAGTTCGCATGTCAGGGCGCAGTATGAACTCAAGTGCAGACAGGGATGAGATGAACCAGAGTTTATTAAGAGGGGCAAATCCAAAACAGAGTCAAAAACAGGCACAGGGTCAAACCAGAAGAGCACAGTGTCAGGGCCAAAAACAGAATCCAAAGCAGTAGTCGAAAACAGGCAAAGTTCAAGCACATGGACAGGGAACACAAAAACAAAAACACAGCATCAGACAGCATTACTGACACATACAGTCAATTGTATTTTACATTATATGTTTTAAAACATGTTGCTGTGGAATATATTCTGCCCATTTAATATAAAGGGGTTTAAATTTTTGTCTTTCATGCGGTGATAGCATTAGCAGCCAAGGGAAAAAATAAAAATGGTGTAGAAATTTTTTAAAAAGCGTGGCCTCCCATCGCCTGGACGGCAGCCAGATCGATTAACACAAACACCATTAATCCTTGTCACCTGTCAGTCCTGTGATTTAGACGATTGTCTCCCCTCCTCTCTTCATTAGCATTAATACGCAGTGAGTTCCGTGAAATGTAATCAGCCCGAGCCACTTTCAATACCAGAAACGCCATCCTGTTCTGGACAGCACCGCCGCTGTCATCTGTCTCTCAATCAAAGTCCCGGCAGCCCCCAGCCGCGGGACCGGGGGAGATGCTAACTGATTGCCGATGAATCGGCCGATCTATCAATCTCCTCCCCCCCGTCTTCCTCCATATGGACCCGCTAGCTTTTGGATAACCAACGGTCTGGCCAATTACATTACATTTTAAGTGTTTTGCTGACGCTCTTATCCAGAGCGACTTACAACTCAAAGAGCATTACACAATTTCCGTAAGAGACTAAAAATCACCCTCTGTTACTACACCTAAACACATAAATACTGCTATAAATTTACAATAAAGAAATTAGTAAGCTCTCGATCCTTTTTTAAAAGTCCCCTGCTTTGTTTTGCAGGTGTTTTCTCCTTTGGTTTCGCGGGTCCTGTGAAGCAATCCCCTGCAATAACACCAACTGTAGCTTTACTGAGTTCTTGATCTAGGAATGATTTATCAGCCATGTTGGACTCCACAAGCATCAGCTAAATTCCTAATTATAATTTCAGTTGTAAGCATGTTACTGTACCAAGCGATACACATCCACATGACAAATACTGAACCGTTTAGCAAATCACAAACTGGGTCCCCCATTCAAAAACTGAACTCAGAACTGTGTGGAGGCAAGGTTTGAGTGGTCGAACGGACACTTACGAGTGAACAGGGTTCACACAGTTACATCGAAAAGCCACTTCTGCTTCAGTTTCAGTCAAAAGCCTCACAACATTGAGGTTAATTTCTTTCCCAAACTGTGGTGATGTAGAGATGCAAAATCTGGTTAATCCCCCCCCCCGGTTCTTTTTTTGGTCTGAGATTCCATGGCAACAAGTCGTGCGCAGTCTGTACTTTTGGATTCACTTGAGTTTTAAGATGGTCCTTACTTTTAGTGGATGTTACGATCTAATTTTGATATTGGTTAGACAGACAGTATGCAAGTTCATAATGATAGAAATTATTGGATGTGAAGGTTAATTCATTTTCCCCATGTGGAGGTAATACTACGGAAGCCTGAGAGGGACACAGTACAGTAAATGCTATTGGTCCTCAGTGTCCTCACAGTACACCAACAAAGTAAACATAATGTAGCTGACCCTGCGTTGGCCTTGCATCATTTTTAGCAGCGGGCCAATAATAGGTCTGCTTGTTAGCACCTCAGCGGGTAACAGGAATTGTTAGCTGACTGCCTTATTCAGAATGGCTAACACAACATACATTTTGACACACTCCCCATTTATACACCTTGACATTTAAAGTTCAGGTAACATACACGTTGCTCAAGGGTGCAGCAGCAGTGAGATACCAGGAAGTCCAACTTGTAATATCTGAGTTACAATTAATATGTATTATAATATATTAATTAATATGTTACCCTATTACTATTATTATATCACTGCACTGCCATCTAGAAGATTTGGCCTAAAAGCATAGGTATCTGATGGTGTCAATCAACTAGATCAATTACATCATCAGTTCCAATGGATGGACTACATCACAACTGCATACTTTTAAGACATAAAACATAATATTAATCTGCTTAGTTTAAGGCCGAGGTCATCCAGGCCAGGCCAGGGACTAAGGCTTGCTCTGATTCTCGCTCTGATTCTGTTCACATTCTGAGCTCCATATGCGGTCGCAAATTTCAAATGAATTGTCAGCAGCAGCCAAGGATCGGTTGGGTTGGAGATCTATCAGTGAAACCAAACCTCCAGTCAGGAGCCAGACATTTTGGAGACACCTCTCTGATCCCTGACCCGCTGGAAATGGGATATACTCCAGTACATTATAAATATATTGCACAATTTATTCACATCATGGTGCAGTATATTCAGTTCCTGTAAGGGTGAGGTCTCACCAGGTTAAACGAGGGTGGGTGAAAACAGGGCCCTCTCCCCCTCTCTGTCTGACAGTCTCAGGAAGGCACACATATGCTCCACCTGAAAGTTATGTACATTCACATGTAATGAGATATTCCACATACACGACTCACAGATTGTTGAGAAGCTTCTACAAGCATATCCAGAAAATGATTTACAATAATAAGAAATGTCACAACATGTTCACTTTGCCTTATAAATGGCCAATCAAAAGCTAGTTAGTGTCCACCTTCTTAAAGGGGAGTAACTGCTAGAAATTCACAATTCTATTTTAGGTAAATCACAGTTAAAACAAATACATATACGTGTATAAGTATGTGTGTAACAATATAAATAAATAAGCACCCGTGAAGGCCTTAATTGCTACACATTGTCATCACTCCCTCCAGTGCACGGTTGTGACTCTGTTGAAGTAGGACACGCTTTAGAGCTGTTATCTCTCCACAGTGAAACATGAATGAGGTACCTGAATAGCCGCGCTTCCTAACAATGCCTGGAGTCCTCGCCGCCGGCATCCCCTTTTTCCCGCTCCTTTTCTGTACTCCATAACTCCCGCACCTGGGCGCTCCTCGTTTTTTTTTTTCAACCGCGGTCGCGCGGTATCAGAGGCGTTAAACATCGGCTAAGGGTGCGAGAGTGACGACAAGCAGCGCTGTCACAGGCCAGCGCAGATTTGGAACTGAATTAGACTGCATTTTTGGTTTCATGTATAGGTCTGATTAGCATCAGTCTGATTAGCTCGTTTTCATGCATTGTCCGTATTACACTTTCATACAGATAAATATAGAGAATCACCAAAGGTATGTTGTACTAAAAATCAGATTACATTTGTTGATAATACTATTGAATCTTATTGTACATTAAATGAAAAATGACAGACTGATAGATAGATAGATAGATAGATAGATAGATAGATAGATAGATAGATAGATAGATAGATAGATAGATAGATAGATAGATAGATAGATAGATAGATACATAGATAGATACATAGATAGATAGATAGATTAAAAATGATGTAAAATGGGTTGATCTTTATACAAGTGAACACTGGGAAGAAAAGGGTTGTTCCTGTAATCATGTCATATTACTAGTGATTTACTTATTTTATCATTATGTTACATCTGGTTGACGGATTTCCTTAATCATGTTGACTTATATAAATAAGTAAGCGGTGCGTATTGTTCATTTGGACAGATATTGGAACGTGCAGGTCCACATGTGAACATACCGCGGAATCCTGTAGAGTCATTTACAGCGTTTTAACAGTGTGTGGGCACAGTCGGGATTCATTTATTTCTTTGACAGATCTGGTGATACGGCATTACAGACATTCACTGGTAATCAGATATTAACATGTCCACATCAAATTACCCTAATTAAACGTGTAATTAATGTCACTGTGATCTTGACGCGCTCGTACATTATATGTACGCCGATGCAGAATGTGAGAGAGGCTCTGTGTGCGTTCTCTCAAGTGTGGGCTAATGATGAAGCGAACAAACAGCCCTGTTGACCATTAAGAGAGGCATTTTAATTAAAAGCGTGACATCGTATCATAAAAAAGAAAACTAATCTTGATCGAATAAGTATAATGTAATTATCGCTGAAGTTATAAATAGCTTTAATTTCATGCTTTTGCAAAAATGAAATGAAATTGCATCAGCGTGTTTACCAAGCCACTTGCCAAAGACGGGAGCCAAATCCAATCTCTCCTCGCTGTCAGTCTATCCGCCTATCAAACATATCTATCATTGTTATCTTTATTACTGCATCTTGAGATGAGAGGGAGATCAGAGAGAGACGAGAGTTTGAATTTAAAAATAAAATTGATGCTTTTTAAACAGAATAACCTTATCAGCCTCGGTATCCCTGAGTTTTCAGACACTGAACAGATGGAGGGAAAAAAAAAAAATTTTACACCCACACAACAATATCATATTAAGCCAGAATAAATATAAATGGAATGTAAACAAATATCAAAGAAAACTAAATGAGGTACATTTTGAGATATCATTTCTGTGGAGCATAAATTGTACTAAAACCAGACTGGATATGAGGCAGGGTAGAGGGGGTGGGCGAGACGTAACACAGTCCAATGCAGGATAAACACCACTTTCAACAGCCGCGAGAATGAAGAGGAGCAGGGCAGAAGACAGTTTGGACTGTGCACAGTAAATGAAAGAATTTAGGGAGAGCTGGGGTGTAGCCTCAACACCAGACAGCCATTCTCTGATAGAGAATCTGGAGCACATGCATTGATTTCTTTGGCATTGGCTGCTTGTGTTGCTGCCCTCAGATTTCAGGGAAAGTTTCTGGCTCAGGTAGTTGCTTTAAACAGGAATCCAGCCTATATCAGAAAAAAGAAAATAGTCAAAAGTAGTAACTGACTGAATTAAGCCATAATGGAGACAGTAGTCTGTAATACTCATAGTTATGTATATATCCATCTATACATGATCTATAAATTGTATTACATTACATTACATTACAGGCATTTGGCAGAGCGACTTGTTCAACTCAAAGCGCATATGACAGGATAAGATTATAGTTCTATAAGTCTTAGAAAAGTCTTTGTAAAAGTTCCAAGTGCCAGAAAGAATAGCATAAGCATAGAGTACAGCCCCGTGAATGACCAAAAAAATGGATTAAATGGAGTGCAGACACATGCCTTGGATGGAGAGGTAAGCTGTGTGCGAGTTACAGCATTACATGTGTAGTTCACGATTTACAATGACCCAAACAGTTACCCATGGGGCACACCAAGTGTAAGTCCATCAGAGGAGATACTGTACAGAGAGCCAGAATAATGTTTGGGAAATATGTTCAATTAAGGAGAGGTGAGACAGAGCCTCAGAATTATGGGGCCCAATGGGAAGAGTCCAAAGCAGGATGAACACTGCTATAAAACATGCAGAGAGAATGGGATTACCCATTAATATTTAAACAAAAAGAAAGGATTACAAATAGAGGATAGTATTTTTATTTAAAATAGGTGACTGCCTTTTGATTCATGTAAGAATGATTGATTGATTGATTGATTGATTGATTGATTGATTGATTGATTGATTGATTGATTGATTGATTGATTGATTGATTGATTGATTGATTGATTGATTGATTGATTGATTGATTGATCATGCACATACAGGCAACATTTTGAGTTCATGTTTTATTATTCAATGTTCTCATGGACACAGGTTCAAAAACTGTACCCAGTCATGTAGCACCTTTTACCTATGTGGCTATAGATTTACTGTCCTTTAAAATGTTGTTTCCGATGTTTAAACCAAGATTACATTGATATTAGGAGATATATTAAGCAGACAAATCCATAATCACATATTTAGGAGCATTTGTGAAGGACAAGGTTTAGCAATGACTGAGGTTCTTTAAAATAATTGGTCTTTTTGAGTTTTTTTTTTTGTTTTATTCAGTCACAAAATTGAGTTTGCCTTTTTGTACTGAGAAGTTTAAGTGAACAAACCAAAGTACTTAACTTTGAATCACTGTAGAGCTGATACATATTCATTAAACTATTTAAAATATATTTTGAAATTCATCAATAAAATATTAATTATCTAATACAGAAATATAGCTCTGCTGAAGTTCTTAAATTCTTAAATAAAAGTTTTAGTTTCACCTTATCACACCTTAAACACAACCCTGTACTTTCATTCTGAAACAGTTATTGTTAAGTACACCTTTGCAAACTCTCTTACACAATATAAGCATAGAAATGCAAAAAGTAATCTCCCTTCTCAGTAGCTCAAACTAACTCCCAAATTGTTCTCTTTTAGCCTGTCTCACCATTCCCTTACACTTCCATGACTCTGACTCCATTTTACAACGTGCCTTTCTAAATGGTTATCCAATCAGAACAGCCAGTACCAAAAGTAACATGAATTTATCCTCCACTGAACCAATCCCCTGACCCTGCACTGGTGATTAACCAATCAACACTGAAGGACTGGAAAAATGGCAACCATCCTAGAAAAAAGAAATTTTCTGGCTTCAGACTTTAAAATCAACTTCCTGAATTATGATGCCATATCCTAGTCTATACAAGTCTAGTATTACACAGAGAATTCAACTGTATTATGAAATGTTACCAAAATTTAATTTTCATCTGCACTTGAAGCATTTAATGAAGTGCTGGGAAACCCAAAACTTGACATCTGATTCATTGCAGATTCTTTCCAAACACTTTCATCAAACACTTTCAAGTGCACAGCAATTATATTTCAAAGCTGGTTCCAAAGTTATGCAATTTTTCAAAGGTTCAAAATAAGTAATATTTGGCTTAATCGCTGGTGTATGCTGTTAAAGTATTGGTTCTTAGCTCTTAGTGCAGTGAGAAGAGCCTCATCTCCTGCCAATACCAAACCCAACAACAATCACACAACATCCTCTCGTCTCACCCTGTATGAACAGTGTAGTGCAGTGCAGCCAGTTGTTTACAGATATTCATCGAGCAAAAGACTGAGCTGGCTGATCAATTCAATGAGTACACCCACTGGTTTGAAACTTTACAGTGACTAGTCACAAGTTTGTGGGGCTTTTTTTTTTTTTTTTTTACCAGCGCTTTGGTTTAACATCTGGTTTCAGTACATTGAGTTTAAAAGTCATCAGTCATTAGAGCATTACTCCACAGTTCACACCTTGTTGTGTCGACCGGCACCCACTAGCTCTTAGTTCTATAGTCCATTTCAATATTCCACATATTTAAACACGTGAGATTCCTGTAAAGGGATAGCTAAGATAGCATGGGCACCCTCACACCTTCCCAGCTATAGTCTCCCTGTACAGAAACTGTGTGGCTCTGGGAGTTGCACAATGGAAACTGACGTCTGGAGAAACACATTTCAGAGTCTGCTAGCGTTTCCATCTCTTATTGACATTCCATTGATGGGACTGAAGAAAAGTAGGACAGAAATGTGCTGAAAAAATAAAACCATCAACAATGTATTTTCAGTGTCATATAATACATAATACAGTGGTTTTTTAAAGAAAAATAATATTTGTCACACAGTAACCTTTCATCTCTCCACCTCTTTGAAGGTGGAAAGATGAAAGGTATCTAAACGCACTTTCACAAACATCAAATTAAAATATTATTTATCTGAAAATATATTCCAACTACTCAAATGCTTTAAATAGATATTTGATTTTGATTTTCAAATACATTTAGGCAGTAAATGAGACACATGCCTTAATTTAAATACTGCATATTTAAAGATGATATATTTATAATGTAAATAAGGATAAATATCTGAAGATAAATATTTGACCTGGTATGAACTTGATTCAAGCCTGCTTGAGTTCAGTCTTAACAGCACAAACACAGGATACACTGGCATTTGCCTCATCTTATTCCCCAAGATATCCTGCAATCCAATACACAAATATACAGAACAAATATCATTTTGCAAGTGGACATCATGAAACCAAGCATATAAATGACATTAAGCTTAACCTGTTCTGAACTGGTGCATAAAGCTTTAAACTTGCAGATACGTATTGCTGCTAGTGTTGTGTTTGTAGTGTAAGTACTATCCTCCCTCTCTGTATTCTCAGTTTTATCTCTAAATTTCCGAGGCCCCCGCGCACGCTGCATCGCGGCGGTGTGCAAGCTTCCTCCACAGTGACATTCTGATGCGAGCAGAACAGATGGAAATGCGGGATTGTTCTAGCAAATTTATCATAAAAAATGCATCCGACACCTGTGTAATTTGCCTAATCATTTTCTCCTAATAAGCTCCCCGCCATTAATTATGCACGATTTCCACAATGCAATCAAGATAAAAGTAAATCTGATGACTTAATACCCTTCAAAATAATTGGTTCAACCCATCTCCGGCACTCCTTTCCCTTGGACTCCTGTTTCTTCCTCTTCCCGGATTTTAATTAGGATGAGAGCACGGAATGTGCGCGGGGAGCGAACGGGGGCTGCACCCGGCAGGAACGGTGCCTTGGAGTTGGTGGGGAAGAGGAAGCCACCCTGCTGGTGTTTTGGGCAGGAGTCAAGGATATAAGCTGACAGAAGAGGAGCACATGAACCCCCCCCAACTTCCCCCTTCTCTCCCCCCCCCCCCCCACCATAACTCTACCCCTCCCTCTCTCACCACCCCCCCCCCCCCCTCTGCTGCCACCTCCTCGCGGTAAACAGATGCGATTAGCGTTCGGCAGCCATCAGAAACTGACTGTGGGACTCCGTGGGTTTAATGAGAATCAACTTTTTGCGAGCCGGCTGTCTTGCGGTGGGTCCCACCTGTCACATCATTAGAGCCCGGGTGTGCGGCGAATTCGCGCGCTAAATGAGCAGCGGAAGGGGTCCGCTGTGGAGGAGCCTGTGGTGAGAGCAGCCGTGTTAATATGCCTGTTTTTTAGTTTTTGTTGTTCGCTTTTTTTTCTTACTTTGACTTTTTTTATTGATAATTTAACATCTCTTCTAAATCACAAATAGAGCACTGGCTGAGATTCAAGTGGAGGTTTTAAAGCTTTTCCACGATAAATCATTCACAAAATGCTTTGGGCATGGTTGTACATCATGATTTTTATATGCATTTATTTGATATAATACATATTAGGTGTAGTAAGCCTTTTTACACACACGCACAGACACACACACGTGTTGTGTCAAGATGAAATACAAAATAAAATTACACAAACAATTTATGAATAGTTGAAAGAACTACTGTTACCAGGCCTCATACTTAATCTTAGCCTTTTATTGGATTAGAAAACAGGTATGTTTACTCAAATATTAGTGCTTAATAGATTCACATTCACTCTTTGTGGTCCCCAAATGATGCACTGATTATGCCTGACAGTGTGCTGAAGGACCATGGGAAACGTAGTCTCGATTTTCATCTTATAATCTCTACTAACACTGTTTTGAGGGTGACTATGGGTAAGGCAGTAATAAGTTTAATATATTGTTTATTAGGAGCTAATTAGTCAGCGTCTTAGCGCCAAAACCACGGATATTAGACACTTGTTAGGATTTCTCATTATCGTGTCTCATGCGTACACATTATTAAGACATAATATTATACATTCAGGGAAGAAACAGTGTTAATGATTTAAAAGCCCCTTGTTACCAGTCATAAGCAAGACATTATTTGTGGTTAGCAGGGCCGGTAATGGTGAAACCCATTTGATTTAGCAGAGGGTAATTCATCATATATTTGGTGTGTGCAACATATACAGGTCTGCCTTCAGTGCGAAATGATTCTTGAGATATGTGTACTTTTCAGTAATGTGACCAATTAGCTTGTAACTAGCTGTCAGCAAGTGAAAACATATACTCACTTGAGAAAAGACCTGACGTGTCTTCGTTGTTGGCTTGGCAGTGCCTTACATAGTTATACTTATTGGACAGAATGTAAAAAAAAAAAAAAAAACAACAACAATTTATCTGTCCCCCTTGGTACAAACCAGTTGTTAAACTTTTACACAGTATGCACATAATACGAGATAAATGGCTAATACTATAAGTCATACAAGTTGTCTGTTACTGGCCTTAAAAGCTACTTAACAGCATCTAAAAAGACAATGTTCAAGTTTAACAATGCTGTTTTTGCTCAATATGTGACTAATAAAGTACATTATCAGGAAATGTAATGAGGCAGCCTAACTAGCACGTAAAACACCCTCTTATTAGATGATAATACATAGCCTAACTAGCACGTAAAGCACCCTCTTATTAGATGGTAATACATAGCCTAACTAGCACGTAAAATACCCTCTTATTAGATGCTAATACATAGCCTAACTAGAACGTAAAACACCCTCTTATTAGATGCTCATACATGCTGGATTGATGGCTAATGAGCTGTCAATAAGCACTTAATTAGTGAGTGATACAAGACCACCCCAAAATCAAGAGTTAGCATATGCAGACCTACTTTATAAGTGATTTGCTGTTTGAGTTTCTCTTGTTGTTGGGTCAGATGACAGGATGAATCCTGAACGTTTGGGGTAAATGATAAAGCAGGAAAATACTGCACTTTTGTACTTGTTGAATTATTTAAACTACGGTTTTACAGCACTCAAAAACTATTTGAAAGTGTTGTAAGCAGAACTGGAACACAGCTCTGTACTCTGTAATTTTTAAGCATTTCATAGCTCATAAATACACATATAAACATTGATTATTAGTCACTGCTCTCTTTTCAATTATGGCGAGCACAGATCTATTGGGCCACCAACTCTATTGTGGTAGTTTTCCCACCAAGAAACAGCAGTTTTATTTTATAAGAACTGAAGGGAAATTTTTTAATGAGAAGACAAATAATAATTTATAATAAGTAGATCTCTGTCTCCATCCCTGCCAGGTTGTGGTGATTGCACAGCCTGTTCTTCTTAGCTACCATGGTCTTTTTGTGGAGGGTGGTGTGCCTTTGTTTTTGGTTTCCTGCTAGGGAATAGGCTCTATTAATTGCCCAATGTGATTCTAATTTGTTGTTTAACTTTGTTTCCTCAAGCCAATGAACAGTTTGTACGCTTTTTGTTCGATCTGGTCATTTTCTTTTTAAATTGCAGCAGGTGTAATACTAGCTTTTAATGGTCAGCTGTCCATGGGGGTTCTTTCTCTGGGTAGAGCTGGTTGGTGTTTCAGGGCTTTGTGTTGGTAGCAGAGTGGGTTAGCCAGATGTAAGAGAATCCAGAACTCTGGTGCTCTTTTTTTTCTATTGCCAATGGGAACTGGCCCAGTTTGACCTAGAGCTTATAATTAGGGACATTTCTGTGAATGATTTATACTTAAAATTTTTCAGTTTGGTTTCCATCCCATGTTTTACTGTTCGTTAATAATGGAGGACCTAAAATTTCGCTCCTATTACAGAAAGACGGGCTGGATAATGCAGTCAAATATAGTTATCCAAATTTTAATAGAAGGGTTGAATTTGGAGCATGTTTTTGTAATGGCATAGTATGCTCTGTGTGCTTTTCCCTTAATGCATTCATTACCATTTTAAAGCTCCAAGAAGCCTAATCACTAGTTAGGTGTAGCCGATGGTGTTCTCCTGAGTGCTGGCTCCTATGGTGAAATGGTGTCCGTTTCCAGTAGATTTGGGATTTGTCTGGAAGGCCATCTTTTTGGTCTTGTCCAGATTTACTGTCGGCATCCAGGTATGACGGTATTGCTCTATGTGTGTCAGGTTCGACTGTAACCCCTTGTTCTGTGGGAGACAGCAGAACCAGGTCGTTCACATAGACTGATTTCATAATTTCTTTATGACTAGCGTCAGAACTGGGGTCAGCAGACTGTGCCAGCTCTGGTGCCAATCCGCTGATGTAAATGTTGAATGGGGTCAGACTCAGAATACATCCCTGTCTCACTCCTTGCCTCTGAGTGAAGAATTCAGTTCTTTTTGTTCCAGTTCTGATACTGTACTTATTCTCAGCATAAATTGATTTCATGATGTCATAGAATCATAAAACAATTCCTCTCTCTCTCTGTTTCTCTCTCTCTCTCTGTTCCTCCTCTCTCTCTCACTCTGGCTCTTTCATTTTCCTGTCACAGAATGCTATGATCATTACTGCAACACGTTTGGATTCTCATGGAAAAAGGCGTCCGCGTCTGCGCTTCCCGGCGCGCCGGCTTTGATCCGCCGATCGTGCTCCCGCCGCGAAGCCACCATTAATGGGCGTAAATGTTTATCTCATAGTTGTTACCTGTGGTAACTGTGTGCTAAGCTCACATCAATGGTGATTGTTTGTGTGGAGGCCTGGCTGCGCACACTCCAGGTTGACTTTCAGGATCGCATTTTCAAAAGGCCTCACCTACTGTGCGCTCACCTGTATGCTCCTCACTCTTTCATCTCACCTGTGTGTCAGCTAATGGCAGGTGAATGAGGATTCATGAACCTCATTTTGGGTGGAAGAGCAATCATCAGTTTGCCAGCACCTTGATTCAACCAATCAAAGTACAATGATTGGTTCTAATCAGAATGTTACTGACACCATATGGTAGCTTCACCCATTTTTGGTGCCATAAAAATTCCACCTACTCTGCATGAGTGTCAACCTTAATGTGAAATTGCATGACTGTAGCTCAGAATTCTTGATGGCTACTAGAATTCTATGTCATTATTAGGTCACACCCAGTTGCAGCATCATAGCCCGTTGGCATAGAAACATGTAGAAAGGCATTTAAAACTCCATGCGACACATTGTGTAGCTGTTTAGGGGGTTTAACAGCAAGTTTAGGTCAAGCCTGGCCTTTGAAATCAATGATTAACCCCAACTCATGAAAATGCCGATAGCACGGTGTAAATGTAGCTTGTGAGTTGGCAACACTGAAAACCACCGCCAGAATTTTCAGTTTTAGTTCTTTACATGACTCATATGACGTGGGTTCAGGAAACAGGAACAATTCTGCATATTTAGTCAGATGGGTCAAATTAACTAGCTCTAAAAGCTGTCAAATTAAAGGTTTACCTTTTAGACATTAGCGTCTTAAATGTCAGAGGGTATTTAGAGTGCTTCCACCTCCCCCGGTCCCTTCCTGCCCCCCGCCTCCCCACCTCTTCCTCTCTCCCATCGAACAGCTCATGCTATCACACCTGCGTACAAACATTAATGCACTGGTGCACTAAGTATCTGTTTACAAGAGCTTTTACTTCATTAATTTGGCATCTGCTGAAGTGGTAATCTATGTTGTTGCCGTGGATACGGAGTGAAACAGCTAGCTCTGAATGCCCTGCTAATTGTGCTTTATTGTTTCAGGCGGGGAGAGGGTGCGGGGCCTGGGCTCAGCTTGAGCTTTTGTTTAGATGACGATGTTCCCCATTTCATTTTACCGGCTGGCGTCCAACTTATTCAGGGCTGTTGCTTCGATGAGCAATTTGCAAACCATCAAAAGCAGTCGCTAAGCGCTAAGCACAGTGAAAGGGGGAGAGAGGGAGCGAGGGAGGGAACGTAATGCTGCATTGCTGTTCATTTTTCAGGGATTTTGTATGGATGCTGGAGGAAATGCTGGACGGCAGCTGGAAATGTGGGACTGTGGAGAGATTGTCTGTGCTGTTGCTAAAGCTGATACATTTGTGTAGCTGTGCCTGTGGCTGTTTGTGAGTTAGTGAGTGTGTGTGTGAGTGTGCATTTTCTATTGCCACTGTTAAATACAGGCCTCTTACTAATTTGGATATATGGGAATTTTTGGGGCCTTGTGCACTTAAAGCATATTGGCACTGTAAGTGCTGCATGCCTCTTTAGCGTATTTCATTCTGAGGACAGGCAGAGCCTTGTGGCGATCATTGCTCTCTCCGGGAGCTGATGTGTGGCGCAGTCATGAGGACTCTCATAGTGCCGGTCGGGTTCATTAGTCCCAGTTAAAATGGTGGCATCATCTGTGCATGGGTTAGGAGTACCCATAATGCAGTTCTGGCTGCAGGGTCTGCACATTTTCAGCGTGTTTCAGCATTTAAGTGCTTAATTTAAGTCAGGGATTGGCCAGGGTCCACACGCAATGTTTCCAAGGATTAAATTGGATGCTGATTGAAAGGAAACCACAAAAAACCTGCAGACTCCGCAACATTCCAGAACTGGAGCTTGACACCTCTGGACTGTAGGCCTTAAAAATAGTTTTACATTGGAATATAGTTTTCTTGGAGATTTTTCGAGTTTTTTGAAGACAAGCAAGCATGACTTCTGAGGTTTGCACTTTTATTGTTAAACATACTAGACCAGGGGATCCCAGACTTTTCTCAACCATGGCACCCCTTTATAGGGGTTTTTTCCCAAGGCACCCCTACCCACAAAATGAAAAGAAATGTTTGCATAACACCTGTGTATTAATATCAGCATTTGAGTCAAGTATTGAAAACTTATAATAATGGTTACCTCAAATTGTTACAAAATATGCACCTATTATTTGTTTAAGCAAACAAATGTACCAAACATGTATATGTACATTTACCTTAGTATTACAGAAGTCAAGCTATGTTGCATTTTACTCGAAATAATTAAATATCTTTAAACAATAACTCATAACTGTAATGGCATTCTCTTGCTGACGAACAAGCTAATGGCTGAAGCAAGCGCTGGGATGCTGGCTAATTAAACAAATAACTCATAAAATACAAACAGACATTTATAAGGCGTTTCAACATTTTAGTTATGATTATAGAATACCATAGTAAGGTTTGGGAGTGCTCATATGACATCCGTTCACCTGAAACAAGAAAGAGTTTTAGCGGTGAGCTGAGCTGGGATTTCAGCGGTCTCCTCAACGGTCTCGATTCCAACGGCCAACTGAAGAACCCAGCCCGAGCTCGCCGACTGCACCCGCCACCAACCCACAGCGCGTGGATGAGAGACATAACATACAACTATACAGTACAAATAACTGAGGGTAAACGTACAATGTATAACATGGATATAAATATTCCAATTCACATTAATGCACATAAAAGCCTATGTGCCACATATGTTTAGCTGTTTTAAAGCTTGTCGACTCGTCTCCAGCTGCCAAACCGTCAGAGATCACCTTGGCAACAGGCACACGGTGAGTTTTGTTGTCTCATTTCGTACATAGCTGCTGAATGAGGTGCAGTATTTTTAATTAGGCTATATGGATTTAATCAGTGTTTATTAGCGAATTTTCTAAGTTTCTACTTCTACGCTTCATTTTAAAACGTTATTTGTTTATATGTGGCTGAAGGTTAGGCTCAACAGGCAATTCTGTGAAAACATGTAAATGAGCAGAGATTCTGCACAGCACCCCTAGCCTGTCATCATAGCGCCCCAGGGTGTCGCGGCACCCAGTTTGGGAACCACTGTACTAGACTATGTCTTTGAAATGTGCACCTCAAATATGCGGTGCATATTGTTGAATCCAGCCCATAATTTCAAGGTTTTTAAAAAAAAAAAAAAAAAGTTTCTAAAATGAAGACCTTGGATGATAAAATGTGGGTTATTGAGGTACAGTAAGAGGGGCATTTTTTTGCACAGACGGAGAGAGAGTGAGAGAAGGGGAGGATAAGTGAAATGTCCATTCAGAGATAAAGGGCATTGTGAAATGACAGTGACATTAAAGGCTGGGAAAATTAATTTTCCAATTATAATTTGAAAGGTTGCAAAAAATTGTATATGCCTAGATGGGATTGGTTGAAATGCAAGCCGGTCTTATAACATTTATATTAATCTTTGAACCCCGGTTTGGAGGTGGGCAGTTCTGGTGGGTTTAACCTTTGAAAAACTGCGTTTGTACAACCCTGTAAAGGTGGGGGATAAAGAGAAATCATTGACAATGAGCGGGAGACGAGTTTTGTTTTTTTTTTTTTTTTTTTCAAAAACATCCCTCTGTACTTGTGATGAGGGGATGGGGATTCATGAAACTGAAAATGGGCAGAGCTAACATGTACTATCTTTGACTCACTGATTCATGAGCAGTCAGATTCCTGACTGACAGATGATTGTAGCCCGAGGGTTCATGAAAACTCAATCTCCCATCACTACACTGCACACCCACTTCATGTCCTCTTTGCGATTGCCTTGGTAATCCTAGTCACAAGTTTCTGCAGCGAAAACCTTGTACTGTGTTCCAGTACAGGAGACAGGCTGTGGTAAAGAGAGAGGATTACCGGGATGGACAGAAGATATCTTGCACTGACACTGTACTCAGTGAGTTAATTTTGACGGTACTTCAGCAGAGATGCTTACTCTGTTCTGGGCCCTAAAATGTCACCCAAGGTGGCAGAAAGTTAGAATCTCTGGCAATATTAAAATAATAAAAGTGGAGCAAGTTCAGAACAGTTGCAGAACAGTGATGGGAGAAATGAGATTGCATGACACCAACACCAGGTGGCACTATCCCATGTTACCAGTGACTCACACGATTGGACCAATAGTTGTGTTCTGTTGAGAAGAGTACTGAAACTTTTTCATTGGTTGAAAAAAATAAACAATTAGGTGCCAGTTGGAGCTCCACCCATTTCTGGTGTCATTATAACTCATTCAGCCATCACAACATGAGCAAAGAGGTTGACCACGGTATTAGCTAGTCACCCTTGTTCCTGAATCACGATGAATGGCCAATATCGTGATCAGCCTCTTGGTTCATGTAGCTCAGAGGTGGACAACTCCAGCTTCAGAAAGTAAAAGTCCTACCATGAATTTTTTCTGCTTATTCATTAAAACCTGCTGATTCTAATCAGCACAGATCTTCAGCCACGTAGATGAGCTAATTAGTGAACTCACCTGGTTTTAGTGAATGGGCAGGACAAATACATGGTAGGACTTTTTCTTTCTGAAGCAGGAGTTGTCCACCTCAGATGTAGCTCAGGGCGAGTGGTGAACGTACTGGTTGGTTGTCTATACCATGAGCAACGTTGAGCAGCGCTATTTATTTTTCGATGTGATAGCGGCGCTGCTCACTGTTCCTGAGGGACTGCCTTCACTGTGGCTCACGCTCTTTTGCATTTAGTTCCCTCTGGGGAAATTTCCCAGGGTGCCGTAGTGTAGGGCGCCTGAGTGATGTGAGCGGGACTGTTTTCAGACAGCTCGGGCAACCCCTTCCCAAATCCACGTCTGACAAGATTTGCTTCAGGAGAGACGACATCTCCGGCTTCACAAGGCGGGATGCTGTTTCACTACACCGCCGTCGGCTTCAAGTCTGTACCGTCATATGAGGACCCCAAACTCTGACTCCCCCACCCCCGCCCACCTGTACGCACCAACATCTGATTTAAGGATACTTTGCCAGGCGAGAACGCTGACAGTCTCTGCACTGTTTGTTTGCCTTAAACACCCTCACTGCAATGCTATATTCTGTAACGAATCCTTGCTCTGGTCCCTGCCGTGAAGCGCATGTATTCTTTACCTACTGAACAGCAGCAGAGCACACAGAGTAACATTGAATGTTAGCGTCATGGTAACCACCCCCCCATACCACCCACCCCCCACCACCAAACACCCTCCCAAACTTGATTGTTTCTGTCCTGAACCTTCATAGCCTCACTGAAGTTTTGGAAAATAACTTAACTCATAAAACCACCTGTAAAAGTGGCAATATTAGTAACATTTCCTGTTTCAATGTCGGAAGTGTTTCCTGGTTCCCAGTATTGGGGGGGGGAGCCCGGAAAGAGTGCCATCTCCACAGTTAAATTCAATGGTTCATTCATTTTATTAGTTTTTGTTCATGTAAATGATGGCAAAAGAGGAAATAGAATCAGTTTTAAATTAGGGGAGCAGTGTGGGGGAGGGGCGATATAGTGAGGGGTGAAATTTAAACTTGGCATGCCTGGTTTTTTTTTTTTGAAAGAGAGAAAGCTCACCCAAAATGATGTCCCTGTGGCCAAGTTATATTTTTATTACCTTATCACAACATGAAAGTAAGCAAAGGAGAGAAAAGGGAAGGGGGGGTACCTTGGAAGGAGATAAAAGACGTTGTAGTTCAAACTAACCCTCCCCCCCCCCCCCGCACCTCATCACCACCACCCCCGCCCATCCAGTCGTCAGAGGGGTGGGCCTGGGGAACCGCGGTTTTTTTCCACTACCGTAAAAAGGGACACCGCCTTCTTATGGAAATCTGCCACATGTGAAGTCTTCTCTTGGGGGAGAGGGAGGGGAGGTAGAGAGGGAAGGAGAGGTAAGTGGGGTTGGGATGGTGGTGGTGGTGGAGGGTTTGGGGCGGAAGGGGGTCTTCACACACGCATCTCCGGTTTGAACCTTCACAGGAGCTAATTTCACCGGGGCCTAGAGAGAGGAAGAATCTACAAAGCCACCGAGGCCACCACAGGAGTCTGTGTGTGGAAATGGTAATAAATGTTATCGTTAGCCCAGACTGCCCCAAAAAAAAAAGAATAAAAATGGTTATTTCGCTAAAAAAAAAAAATTAATAAATAAATAAAAAAACCTGCTGTTTGTTGATGCAGAGAATTGTAGGGATTGCTCGATGTATTTAAAACCAGATGTAACAGGGGTGGCCGAGCTAACGGGGTGAAATCGTTTTGCCAGGCTTTGGTACTCAGGGCGCTGGGGCTCCACCCTGCCCGGAGTAACAGCGAGAGGCAGTTTGCTTTCCCATCATACCACGTATCGTCTTCAGAAAACCATAGATTTAAAATCTCTAGATTTGTTGGCGGGGTGGGGGGAAAAAAAGGGGTATGCGTTTTTGATGTGCACAGATCTGTCCCATACAAACGGGTGCGCTGAATTAATGTGGGGAGGGATAAAAAGAAACCTGCCCTTTCTGGATTAAAAACTGTGTTTTTATTTTTGGTCAATTACATGTGAATAGGATCAAAGACACAGGTTTTATGTAATCTGTCATGAACACAAGACCGTTTCATTCTTTTCAGGAGAATAACCATCAATTTTTGATTACCGTAATCGTTCTGGTTGTGCTTCTTTGTGGTAAATATATAGAATCACTCTAATGTTGTTATAGGGAATATCCAAGGAATAAAGAGACACCAGTAGCCTGAAAAACAATCAGATTTAATAAAAAGTGATTAGTAGAAGAACATGTCCATTCTGAAAGAGACCATGTCTCAAGGACCTGTGTAGATACACTGCAAGTACCCTTTCCTTATGCTAAAACTGGCGTCACGTCATGTTAACATTGCACCATCTTAACCTTGCATCACCCCTAAGGTCAGGAGTTGAAATGAGAGCTAAAGCCATTTGTGGAAAGTGCTTGAGTTCATGTTGGAAAAGTTATATTTGTATTTTTTAAGTATATAATCACAAAAGGTTTTACAACCAAATTTGTAGGCCTTTTGGTGATGGACAGAGTACAGGCAGATGTGTGTAGATGTGTGGGTCCCACAACAGGGAGTGAGCTTTCGTACCCAAACTCAGCTGGGTAATTGCCTACAGTGTTCCTTTCCTGCCAGCTCAGGAGGAGCTGATCATGTGATCAGCTGTGATCACATGATCACCCCCCCTTCTTTCAACACTGCAGACACACCACCAGTGACATAATGCTGATGTCATTGGATGAAGACAAAGTCAGCATACACCTGATTTGTGCACTTAGAAGTACTGAACAGGAGTGGCTGCTAGAGAGCGGTGAGACTAGCAAACCTATCCAGTTTAATCCCAATCTTTCCCCCGCCGATGAAGACCTCCACCATAGCCAGTAATGGCACGGCTGGGACTTCAACACCCACACCCAGTTTTAGGGTTCATGTGCCTCTCAAATGTAGATCTTAGTGCATGCTCTAACTGCTCACACTATTGCCAGCAATTGGCATTGTCTCAGCCCTGCCAGTATAAACAGTGGGCAAGCCAGTTAAACTCATTATCACTCTTATTATATATTATAATATATATATTATAACACTCTTATCACATGCTGGGCAAGTAAAGCATCATAAGCTAAACATGACTGCAACCACATCATGGTTGGCACACCCCCAATGGACATATGCTAAAATATTTACTTACATCACTGAAGTACAGAGACCTAGACAACTTTGTATTGGATCTTTTTACTCAGAGTCCACCGTCACCATACAGGTATCATGCTTTTATGCCACAGCATGGATAAATCCAGGGGTTTTTGTTGGAAAAAGTTATCAGTCTATCTACAGTTCCTTGTTCTCTTGGGATGAAGTAAACCCTATGTGTCCTTCACAAGTAACTGCTCTTCGGTTTGTGAAAGGGAAGGGCACTGTGTTCTTTTATGTGATAGAGACAGAGAGCCCCTCACAGCGAGAAGGGGCTACACCCTCTGTGTGGTAATGCCCCACACTGTAGGGGGTCCTGCTTTCCATGTCAAACCTCTCTGTCTCATCTGCAAGTACTGATCCCAGATCAGTGAGCTGTAGGGTGCTGTACTGAGGGGGACAGGAAGGCTCAAGGACTTCCTGGAATGTGAGAAACACTCTCACTCTCTGCATTAAATCCTGCATCTCATCTGCAACAACTGATCCGAGATCAGTCAACTGCAGGGTGAATCCTGCATCACATCTGCAACAACCGATCCAAGATCAGTCAGCTGTAGAGTGAACCCTGTGTCACATTGCAACAGCTGATCCTTGATGAGCCAGGTGTTTGATGAATCCCTGTGTCTCATCACAACAACTGATCTGAAATCAGTAAGCTGTAGGGTCTTGAGTTGAGGAGCGTAGGGATGAAACAGAAAAAAACAATCTTACCCTTACTTCCCAACCTACACTGAATTCCATGTCTTATCTGCAACATTTTCTCTGAGAGATTGTGCAAAACCACTTTCACAATACAGGATGTGATTTATAGCCGAAACAACGAAAAGACGAGTCAAGTGCCCATTCATATCGTCACCTTTCATTTCAGACCACGGCCTTCTGCGATGAGGAGAACAGGGCCCAAAAGGAAACGGCAGTAACTAATTTCTCAGACACCGAAAAGTATACATACCACTGTTAACTGCATCACAGTGCCTTGACACATTCAAGGCTTTTTCATAATCTGGGTTCAAGCGCTAACACTACGTATCCTTGCTTCTAAAAAGAACCACTTCAGCAACAACAACACGGCTTTCCCTCGGTTAAATCTTTTCTTCTATCTCCATCACATTCAATCTCACACTCCCTTTCTCAGAATCAGAATCATCAGAAAAAAAAACTGCTAATGGGCTTTGTTTCCAAGAAAAGTGTAAAAAAAAAAAAAAAAAAAGTATGGAAAAATCAATAGGAAGTTTTAATGGGTTGAATGCGTCTAATGATAGTGGGGGTGAGCGGGTCAGAGCACAGGTTAATAGCGCTATCAGGACTTAGACAAAGTTAAGTGTTAAGGAAAGGTCCACCACAAGAGGTTAATTAACCTTTATAGACCCTGAGGTGTCGGCACACACATACATATTGAATGGAAGCTGCCACAAAAAACCTGTAGGTCATGGCTAATACATTCTGAACGCTACAATTAAAACATCATCAAACCACTCCAGATCTCGATTAAGAGCCATTTATGTGGCTAAATTCAGCAGGCAATTTATTAAAGTCAAAAGCTTTTGAAGAGAGGGGCAGCCGGGGTCACTAAATATATAATTTAAGACAATAGCACTGAAAGTGTGGTCAAAGCAATGCTCGTGATGCAAGCCCAGACATCCTGTTTTTTCATTTAGTCTCCCGCCAATATACAGTATGTTTATATATATTTATTTTTCATTTTTTGGCATTGCGGAGCCATGTGGAAATAGTAAACACAACAACGAAACTACTTCAGTTCAAGTAAATCAGATTCATGCAAGTGCTCTGTGAGTTTTATCAAGGCAAAATGCTTTTATGAATAGAGCTCTGCTCTGTGTTTGCACTTTCTGTGCACCGATCAGCTAAAAACTCAATCATCTTGCATGTCTAGACAGAGTACAGTGCAGTTGGCCCAATATCTTAACAGATATTTTTCAAGTAAGAAATGTTTGTGATTTGCAGTTTTCTGAAGATGGACAGTATTTTACCCTTTTTTAATAAGCCTGAACTTGTATTGAATTAATAAAAATGGTATTGTTAATATCCTGTTATATGAGCTAGATACAGTGCTCTCTATATCGCTTTATTTACAATGGCTTTTTTTCTGCAGTATGCTTAAGCTTTCAATTGATTTAAAAATTTTAAGCCTTTTTCATATTAAGCTTAGTATACAAAGAGGGAATTCTGTTGATCTGTTAGTGATGCTGTCGAAATTTTATATACAATCATAGGAATGTCCTGGAACTTTATGTTATCAAACTTTAATGAAAAAACTTTTGGCAAATATGAAGTATTGATGCTTTGTGATCTAATGTGCAATATTAACTGCACCTACCTTTGTGAAAAAGAATTGTATGGTTACATATTCTTATTAGTTCATAGCATAAAATAAAAGTTGGCAGTTTATGCAACAGCTTCAGTCTACATAACAGTCAAGCTCCAAATTTTAACCAAATAGGAATTTCTACATATGAGCTCGAACTCAAAAGTCTAAACCAAAAAGTTTTTGTATAAATTATCCAAGTTATTTTATGTGTCATCAGAGACTCATACAGAAAATGCTAGCAGATACAGAATACTTACTTTTTTTTGCTTTTATCTACAATACAGCTACAGAATATGGCTATGTTTCCAACTTAACAGAAAAAAGTGAAACATTTTTTTTTAAAATGAAAATGAACAGGAAAAACAGGAAGGGGTATCCCCCTGTCGAATCCTCCATTTTGAAACCCTCCCAGAGGGAGAGGCGACACGGTCACGTGACGACACCGAGGCGCAGCTCAAGACGAGGCTTAAAGGAGTTGGATTCCAGAATCTTCCGTTGCTCCCAGTTTCACGTTTGCTCCAGGGGGAAAGAGAATCGCGGATGCAACGTTCCCTTCGCTCCCCCTTTCCCAGGGGCATGCCAATCTAACCCCCCCCAACCCCCGACAAAAACAACAAAACAACTCCCACTGGAACCTGTCCATCACCGCCATCCTCTTCACCACCGTAATTTAATGAACCTGTGCCACGCTTCTCTCTTCCCTTTCTCCTTCCACTGTTTCTTTTAATGCACTCCTCTTTTTTTCTATTGCTCCTCATTTACTTTAGATTTGGAGATGATTCTTTTGTACATTATATATCCCTGTGGTGCCCCCAGTTGTAAAAAAGCAAAGGGAGGGAACTTCTGGGAGGAAAAAAATTCCTGCTGCTACGGCTGTGCACCCACTCCGAAAATGAAACCGTTTTCTCTCTGGCCTGATTTCTAGTAGCATGGCAGCTACGCAAATGTACAACAGCCAGTAAAAGGGAGTTTGAGATTACAGGCCCATTGGAGTCATCCTGATGTTTTTAACTGTACCTTATATACTGTAGATGGGAGGTGGCACTGCACAATGATTCAGGTCTGGAAATCAGTGAAAGGATTTGTAACCAGACAGTAAAAGTGCACTTTCTCCAAACACCCGCAATGATGTGTCTTTTTGCGTATGTTACAGATGTGGGGAAGCCGTCATGTTTGGGTTACTGCACAAATGAAGGGGACTCACTCTCTGGTTGACAGTATGGAGCAGGCCCTTTAAAACACACTGGATGAATAAGGCTGAAACTGGAACAAAATGGTGGGAAAGGGGGCTGCTGTTTCTTATGACGCTGAAGACATCACAACTGTGACAAACATCACCTACAACTGCCTTGACCGACACTATTTCAAACATTTAGATCATTTCTATATAGCTACTCACAAGAATTTATCATAAAGACAGACCACTGCATGCAGGGTTGAGCCAACAAAGTCCAGCTACAGGAAACAACAGCCTATGTATGGAACATTTCTTTACCAAATTAACAATACACTTATATTCCTTTGCAAATGCAAACTTTAGTTTCATACAGAATCAAGTACAAAGGGGTTGCCATCAAAATGTTTTTTTTAAATTGACAATAGAAAAATGGCTTTGAACCTCCTGAGTCCTGACCATTCTATGGGTCCATTTGCTTTGGGTGCATACTTCAATTTTTTCCAGAAACATGTTTATTGTAATGTAATGTAATGTTTATTGCCCACATTGCATTGAGTATATATTGTATGCACATATAGTATATGCACAAACTTATAGAAATGTAAGGCTCTTGGACTTCAGTGCAGGACAAAAACCTCCCATGGAAACTGCGCTATTCCCGTGATGCTGAACGCTTGCATTTGCATAGATGAAAACCAGTGTTGTTGTTTGTTAGCCTACCCTGAGAATCTGATTAATCTTTGAAATAACTCTGCATCTTTCAGACGAATTGGTACAGGGAATTCTACTTATTTTAATCACTTGGTAATGAATGCACGAACTAGTTTAGCGCAACCACAACCAACTGTGAGGGATTTACTCTTGCAAAATAACTGCCTCACTAAATTACCAGGGTTTTAAGTGACAACGTATATTTAACATGTAAAGAAAACTGAAGACTTCAGAGTAATGTTCGCTCCAGCCATTTCCCTCAGCATAAATGACTGGTATTAATCTGTCATGATTCGCTATTATCTACAATTAGCGGTTTAATTATTGTGCAAATGGTGGCAGATCCATTGAAAGTTGATGCTGCATTTAGCGTTGTTGTAACCAATGAGATTCTGCTGTTTAAAATAGCCAGTCACCAATTAGCAAATCCACCATGGGAAGACATTGCCAACTTTCACCCATAACATAACTGTGAGCCAACAGCCTTCTTGACATCATGTTGTTTATTGGAGATAAGCATAATGAATCAAACATAAATGAGAGATGCTTTTTAACACTAATTATGCATGTGTCAAATCTTGAGGAAGCAGGACGTATGTGGAAGCAGGAAACAGGTGATCAAACTTGCCTTTTTAAGCCATGGTTCCCTAATGCTCCATCCATCCGAATGTGAAATAACACAGTGATATAATAAAACATCATGTTGCGTTACATTTCTTTTCAAGCACATTTTTTTGAATCATTACCTCCCTGAAAGCAAGTGAAACAATAAACGAACAGAATGTAACCCTTATTAACTCATTTATTTATTTCTGAGGAAGTCATTAGACCAAAGCACCCCGCAGAGAGAGCAGGATCTTGCACAGGTTCATGAGACAGGCAGCCTGTAGGAATTCTTCTCTGTGGAATGGGGTCCTTTCATCTGCTGCACCATCTGAGCTTCTTACCTCTAAAGAAGGTCTTCAGAGAGGCGGAGGCCCTTGTGCCCCTGAAAAATAAATCATAATTTGATTTTTCTCAGACTCTCCACCGGGGTCTCCACAGTACAGAGTTCCCCCGTACGTGGCCCAATGTGCAAGATTTAAGGATTTGAAGATTTGTTTGAAGATTACTGTCCTTCAAAGAAGGATATACATCTCCACGGCTCAGTGTAAACACACAGAAACACAACGTTAACCAGTGCATTACGACAAATAAAGAACATTGAGATAAAGTTGAGTGGTTTTGTTCGGATGCTTAGTAGCAGTGCAAATGGACATCCTGGAGTAACTGGTATTCGCGGGTCACAGGGTGTGCTGGTTTTCGCTTTCATCCTAAAATCACCAGTTCAGACCCAAGAACCTCCATGATGTGAGTAAACGTCTGTAATAAGCCACTTTAATCAATCAACTGAGTGGTGAGTAACAAGGAAAGCCAGGAGAGCCTGCTGCCCCACAGCAGGGGGTCAAACCCTGCCCTAGAAGCATATACACAGTAAAATGTTCAGACTTAAGTCAATGTCCAGGCTTAAGTCAGCGTTAAGTCAACTCGACACATTTGGTCTCACCCTTATTAATAGTGGACTCGTATGAACACGGTTAGAGTTAATCAACAGTGAACATTTTATTGTGAATACTCCACATGTATAGTGTATATCTCAACAGAGTAGAGTCACTGACCCAGAAATATGAAGGCCAGAAACATCTCAGTACATCAGGCTTTTCTTCCCAGTCCAACCCTGTCACATTGGCAGGCTACACACACTATATGCCAGCCTCCCTGATGTGAGTCCTCAACACAAAATGCTTTCATTCACTTTCATTATATAATGTAACATTCTTCAGCGGGGTGAAATGCAGCGCAATACTTCTCAAGAGCATTTATTTGAAGAAAAAAAAAATCAATTAGCAAAGTAACGGTGGTGTGCACATCAAAAGGCAATTTTTGAAGAATCTTAGTAAACCCCTTTCACTTTTTTACACCAGGGTTTTTTTAATGTACGACAAGGGCTGCCAACGGGAAAGTTCATAGATGATGTTGGAATCATTTCCTTTTGGTCTCATTACTTCTGAGAAGAGACTCACTTTACCTCCTAGGGCTATGCTAAAGGAGTAGCTATCTACAAAGCCGAGTTGAGCAGGAAGCACTAATGCAGGTGAACTGGGACCACTTTCACTCCAGACGTTTCTTTAATTGGTACCATAATTATAATATTGTTGGAATAATGCATGGGAGCCCGATTTGCCGACTTGGAAAAAAAAAGGAGAGAGGAGAGAGAGCAAGAGAGTGAAGAAGCTTTGTGATTAATTTTAGATTCTCCCATGATAGGAAAACACCAGTCACATATAAATGTGGGCTCTCTGTGCAGGCAGACACCGTGTGGGCAGGTACGTGCCAATTAGCACCAGGCACTGGGACGGAGGAGATGCTCCAGATGGATGTTTTCACACCCCACCTCTACGTGACCGTCCCACTGACCTCTGGTAGCGGGTTTTAGCAGGGGTTTCCCTTAAAACGTTCCCAGACAACAGAATCGAAGAATTTAATTGTTAGCCCATGTCGTGTTCCCAGGGAGTATTTCTGTTTGTGCATCTCTCCTTTGTTTTTGTTTTTGTATTTTGACTTTTGATTTTATTATTTCAAACACCATCCACTGCTTAGTAAATTGGTGTAAAGAACATTTATTTTTGATGCACTTCCTTTGGAAATATGGTAGATGTAGGGCCAAAATAGTCCTCTATGTGATTTGTTATGACGGTTACAGCGTTAGAATTCATCACTATAGAGAGTCTGCAGTGTTTACGCAGGTTGAAACTCTCGTAATAAGTAATATAGACAGATCTGGAACAAGTCAAAGCTAATAATATGTTCAAATGAAATAAGCAACCACAGTCTACACAGACCTTCTTTGCATAAAATAAAATAGGTCTCCGCTTTGAAACAAAGAGAAAAAAAATCCTCAGGAGAATAAACCAATTATAATGAGATAAAACAAAGCTAAAAATAAAGTTGGTGTGAAAGATTGCCGCTCTTGTTAGTGCACTCCCATCTACCACTTCTCAAATAGTCTGACTTTGTCTTAAAAATGGGATCCCAGAGGCCCCTGTGCACGTTGACTACAAGCTTAAACTATCCAAACATCTTAATGTTCTCGATTCTAAGGCACAAACCAGCATCTGCACCCCCAATGTGTGTGTGTGTGGGGGGGGGGTATTTTGAATATCGATTCGGGTTTAAGTTTCAAATATCACCCCTAAGGTAGCGCGATCGGCCATTTCCCCTCATTGATTTTCATATCTCTTTCTGATTTTAATATGTATTAGAGAGACAGACGTCCGGCACACCGCAACAATGGCAGCCTGCCGCTTATCGCCCGTGCTCCACCAGACCTAGCGGAGATCTCCGCTTACACAAAGTCAATACGAGTGCGTTTGCAGCCCAACAGTTGAGTGACAGCCAAAGCGCAAGTGAGCCTTTCGCTGTCCCTGATTGTCAATACAGTAGCACACCTCGTTGACACGCATAAACCTTGTCATCCAGTGCTTTTAGTAATTGCGGTCTCGAGAGTTTTAATTAGCCATAAAAACCCATCGATGTTTGCATGCTGCTTGTTTTGACGGTCCCCCTCCACTTGTGTGTCACTTTTTTTGAGCGATTTTTTTTTCTAATGCAGGGACCAAATGGTCACTTTTGTTTTAATGAGTTTGCCGTTTGGAAACGTTCAAAATGCTGACAAGTGTGGAGTGCCAGGTGACCGTTGCATATTGAATGCTTTTATCAAGCTCGCATAAGGTGTAAGGGGGGCGGTGAGGGGGTTTCAAAGAGTGTGACAATTACTGCAAATTGCTTTTGAAATCCTCTGTTTGTATGTGTTGCCCATTTGTTTGTTTGTTCGGCTTTGTCCCCGACATCATTTCAGTATGTATGATTTGCCTTCTCGACTCTGTAATTAAAAGTAATTTCCACTGCAAAGTTTCAGAACACACCTGCCAATAATAAAGTACTATATGAATGGTTCTATGCAATAGTACTTGAGTTTCACGCACATATTTTTAATTACAATCTAAGAGGGGTGACATAGCCTATGGCTGAAGAGCTCACACCCAGGGGACTTTTGAGGTAATTGCTGTTATATGTTTAACTCCTGGCAATTTTTACTAATTAAGACTAATTGATACAATTACATCATTAAAAGTTAAGAAAAAAAGACTATTGCTGAAACTGACTGGCATCTGCTGTCCCTGTTATGGAAGTATCATCTTACCCAGGCCATAAACATCATTATTTTACTGCGTCTCCTGGCACTGACTTTTCATGTTTTGATGTCAGTTTTACTTGGACCTGGAGCATTCTAGAAAATGACAACTTAAGGCTAAAATGCGGGTCTTGTAGGTATGGAGCAAGGGGACAGGGGAGCTGGGTTTGAAAAAACATGGCGCTCTTTCAACCGCTGAAGTTTTCAGGGTGAAGAGGGCAAAATATTTAAGTGTCCTCTGGCAACAGAGAACATGAATAATGCACCGCAGAGCACAAAAAAACCTTGGGAGGTTTGCTTAACTCATGTGGATTATTGACGTTTATACGCAATATCTTTTTCCTCAGGTAAAAAAGAACCCTTTGTATGTGGTGAGTCTCACCGGAGCCCTTGTTGTTCAAGCCTACCTAGCCCTCCGGCAAAATAGGCCTAATTTACACAGGTCTCTTTGGGGGCAAATTATTATAATAGAAAATTTTCATAAAACACAAAAAACACCAGAAAAATCAAGACAATAAAAAGTATACTTGCAATGTTAGCCCTAAATGTTGATTTAGTTGATCGTAGAAGATGGTAAAGCTGGCGTTGTATTCTATTTTTTATTAGTTACCTGTTTGATTTGGTGCCTTTTGGTTTCACATCTCCTATGCATGAGAGCCTTGCCTACAGTCTCCCTCTAGAAACTAGCTGTGAGTTAATGGCGTCCCACCAAACCCAAGTTCAAGCAGGGTCTGTTTAAAAGCCTATTTATCAAGCATATCCTGACAATTCGATGACTGCAGAACATCATAAATTAATTTTTAAATAGTGGAAGCCAACCAGCTCACAGAGAGGGCCTGTAATTAAATTTATTTACATTCAGGACCTTATTCATTTCTGTTCGGAGGGTATACCTGTACTCTTCATCTTCAAGTTGCATTCGTTCCGTCACCCAAGGTTGTGATAGTGTCCTAGAGACTTCTGTGGAGCACAAGTATTTTAATCTAACAAACCATCACATCTTTGCCAATGGTTCTGGTGTCACCCCACTGTAGGGGAGTTGAGACATGGATTTGCATTGATGTTGTCACATTGTAAGAGATCGATATGGTTTAAACGTTACTCATTTTCACTTTAACTTGACATATTTCACTGGGACCCATCATTCCTCAGTGCAAAGATGCAATGTGAATAACAGATTCGGCTTTGCGTCCTCTCCTGCATGCACAGAAAGTCAAAGCTTTCATTGCTCCAAAGCTAGGGACAAATACTCTCAGTTTCGATTTGAATGCCCTTCCACTTCTTCGTATGAAAAGGTTACTGTCAGGTATGACATTTGAACTGCAAAAGTTTGACAATGTTGTGTTGTGTTTTGTTGTGCTTTGTTGTGTTGTGTTGGGCATATTGTATACCTGCCATGTGCACCCAGAAATATTCAATAATGACAGGACATCATCTTCTCCAGCAAACTTTGTTGCAATTTTCCAACTAATTGATTTATGAGACAAAGCAAATGAACACGGAACACCATAAGTCATAAAAAACTATGGAATAGGTAAACTATTCCCCTTATTCTTTTCGCGTTGTGGCTCAAGGTTGAGATCAGTTAAACAGATTAGAAATAATTATACATCACTGCTGTTAAAACACTCTAAAAGACCCTCAGCTCTTAATTCCGCTTTTGGGATTTGAACCACTAACTACATACGTAGAATCTTAAGCATTTTACAATAATTTGAACGACCAGTACGCCCCTGGTTTTAATTCAAGATAGCCTACTGTCTCACTGTGCGCATTAGGTACCGCAACAGCGCCTGAGCCTCGACATCACGGTATTTCTGTTCTCAGTGACCAAGATGTCTTTGGACAAAGCGCATTTGTAACACTAGATGTCACTACTCTCGCTACAGTGGGCTGCTTGTGTTTTCAAGAGTAGAGTGGAGTGGAGAAACAGTGGGGTACTGTAGGCGATTGAGACCTATGATCAGTGTGGATCGAAAAATGCAATTTCTTTGGTTCCGTTCTATGAGCACCGTTGAACACAATTTATGGCTCATTGCCAATGTGCAATGTGTCCTAAGATAGTAATTTCACTAAATCTGTTTTTGGCAGTTTTACTGTAGAAAGTTCTTAAGAGCATTGCTGACAGGGATACGGTAAAATGTAATGCAAGACGTTGAAGCGTTCAGCAACTGCTATCGCTGCAACTTAAAAATCAACACGTTAATGTAGGTCCATAGAGGGTATTTGGTGCTGGTATTGCATTTCTGTTTCAGAGAGAATCTGTGATACCTGTGGATTCGCCCTCTGGAAGCACAATTTCCAGTGAGTAAAATATTCAGAAGACTGTATCAGACGTCATCATTAGCCTCGGAGGTCCCTGTTCAACCAAAGTTGGTTTGTGTGTCACTGAAACATGACTCAAGGCTAACGGTTTGGCCTATTTATTAGATTATACAAAATCTAATTAGTGGAGGGCAACATCCAGCCCAGAAGGCCTTTTATTGTATTTGTGAAAATCAGGTTTTCTCACATAAAGTTTTTCTTGTTAAAAGTGCCTCCCGTTTGATTAATTACAGCGCATTTGATTCCATGTAATTTCTTTAATAACATATGCTATTGCATTATTGTTAAGAAACCTTAATATGACTCTACTCTGGGTCTATGATCAGCACTCCCATTGAGTTATGCAATAAATGTAATATGCTATGTTGTAAATCTGTGTCTACAAATACATTTCAATTTGAGTTTTGTGTGCTACCTTTTTGAAGACAGTCTGTGGGCGGGCGTGGTATTTTGACCACTGCGCTACGTCATGGTCACAGGACGGCTCAGCCTGCTTTCTCTGCGCTCACTCGCTCTCTAGGGAAATGAGAGCCAATCAGACAACACGCTTACCCGGAAGAATACGGATCTGAAAAGAGCGCCTGGATTCAATTTGGAACCGAGTAAGTTCGGCTAACGTGTGCTAGGTAAGTTTTATATGCACAGACAATTTTATTGAAAAGTCAACTCATAAAAAATCTAACCTAAGTCTTGCGTATAGTTTTAGAGCAAGCGTCTGTTGCAAAACACAAGATAGACAACGTCAACACATAACAAAGCAGCTATCTAGCTAGGATACCCAGTACAGGCCTAACGTTGGCTGATACAGAACTAGCCATTGCTTGTTTATGAATGTTTTAGCAGATACTTCCATGTATCTCACGACTGTGGATCAGTATAAGATAGCCCTGTGCTGAGCACGTCCACAACATCACAGTGGATACATGTAGCCTAGCTGTGACGAACTGCACTGCCGAAGGTGGGGTTGTATCAGCTAGCGTTAAAAGCCAGCGAAGTGCTTTACAATTTTACTTCAGATTCGCTTTGAAGGTGAAGGTTTACAGACTTTCCTGAAATGCCGTTGGACTTAAAGGGTCCCCAAATCATTCACTGCGAAAAAGCAGCGTTTTTAAAGTGATTGCACATCGCTGCTAATTAACTAACCTTTATGTTTAATTAAAATAATTCCGTATCTACGGGGCATTTGGCGGCCTTCCATTCCAATCTGATGTGATGACGCTGTGGATTATGAAAAAAGCCAGGAGGCGCAAGCTTGTCACGACGCCCCATACCTTGGCACATTCAGTTTAAAAGAAGAGTTTATGTTGTTTCTCTCTAAACGGAATCAGTTTAGTAAGACATCTACATCTTTTCTAATTCGTATTAAAAGTAGCCTATATACATACATAATGTAAACCTTCCTTTCTAAGGTCCAGTACAGTAGTCTACCTTTACAGTAGCAAGTCCTAGCTAACATCCACAGGATACGTTTGCTGAAGCTTTTCGGAAAGGCTAAATCTAAAACTGCATAAGTGTAAAACATTATATAGCAACAGACAAGAAATCGGATGTCGGCACAAATTCGTCAGTATAAAAATGAGCCCCAAATAGGTAATTGAAAACCCATCGTTGTTGAATCTGTAGTTTGATTTTCTGAAAGATAAGTCACAGTTACCATGGAAGAATGTGGCTAGACTGCCTTGTTAGCTGAAGGGTGAGCTGTCATAGCTACACTCCAAATTCAAGGCAGTGATTTTAAGAGCTCAAGCAGGTGCGCTGCCTTTTTTTTAACATAACCCCTTTTACGGATGTACAGTCTGCGAATGAAGGCAAACAAAAGAATATCTCAAAGCCTTCAACGAGTAGATATCAGCACCTTCCTAAGTGAAGAGATTTGCATAAAGACCACAGATACACGACTTATGAGGTGATTGCGGAGAAACGCGTTAAACGAATAAATAAAGAAGAACTGTGATGAACGCAACAGAGAGGTCTGTGGGGACTTTGTGATAAGGCATAAGGGCACCGTGTTTTCACTGGGGCGACGGGCTGAGGATTTCAGATTATCAACTGAGACAATAACAGCTTCTCCGGCAGCTTGTACCCTCCTTCTACCTTTGTGCTGGCGTCTTTGAAATGGAAAGAAGTGTCTCTTAAAGACAAAGTCAAAAGATGAATAAGTGGCTCACATAATTAAAGCTGAAACGGCTCTTCCCCAGCTGCCGCTTTGAAGTTGCGCTCGGTGCCAGGATTCAATTAGCAGAGAGATATTATGCGGCTGGTTTCCCGCGCTGCCTGTTACCCATCGGTGAATCTCAAGCCGGGAATGAAATATACTGCCCCCCCCCCCGAACCCGTCCTCCTTTGTAGCACCCCTGCAGACAGGGACATGGAGTTTGGTAGCCTGACTTTTCCTCCCTCGCGCAGTATTCGCAAATGCTTCCTGGACGTGTAATTTCGATAAATAAAATTAGGTTTTGTTGTTATTCCACAGATATAACGTTGACCCAAGCCAGTGTCATATTGTGTCGACTCATTCCAGAGACGGTTATTGTATGCGCCCCAGTGAGAGTTCAGTCTTGGGAGAACTCTCTTCTTTTTTTTTTTCTTCCAGAGTTTAGTCAACTAAACAAGAACTTGAAAACGTCTTACAGTGTTATAGTGTTCTTTTCAGCAAATTGTTAAAGAAACATTTAATGGTGTTTACTGTTGTAAACAGTGGGTGAGTGACCCTGTGCCTTTGAGGATGGAACCAAGGACATTTCAGTTGTTTCACAACAAAGATTTGAACTGGCAACTCTCAGGCTAAGAATCAGAAGTCTACTTGTACACAACATGGTGGGCTAAAGAAGTCTTTTTTTCCTGTTTTGATATACCTATCTGAAGTTTGAGTTTAAACCAGTTGTACAATTAGTGCTTCTTACAAGAGTCACAGCCTCCTAAACGATGTTATACAGCATGTTTTTCTGCCTGTCGCCCATGAGGGAAGCACTGACAGTGTGATTTTGCTTTGTGTGTGTGTGTGTGTGTGTGTGTGTGTGTGTGTGTGTGTGTGTCTGTGTGTGTGTGTGTGTGTGTGTGTTGTGTGTGTGTGTGTGTGTGTGTGTGTGTGTGTGTGTGTGTGTTTTACACGTCTGTATGCATGCACTCTTATGTTTATGCATATGGGCACACTCTTGTACATGCGTGTGTGCACGCACACTTGTATGTGTGTGTCTGCATGCTTGCACGCATTCCTTTGTGTATATGTGTGTATGCATGTGCGTGGGCACACTCTTGTATGTTTGTACATGTGTGTGTCTGTCTGTCTGTCTTTGTGTGCGCACACACACTTCTGTATGTGCTTGTCTGGATGTGTGGAAGCGCATATGTCCGCGCGTGTGGCGCAGCTGGGCAGCTGTAGTAGCCCCCGCCCCCGCACCCTCGTGCTCATTAAGTCCCGGGTCCTGTTCTGAGAATAACCTGTCAGAGCTGCCAAATGACTGCTAATTAATGCTATATTGTAATGAGCATTTGCGTCCGCTGGATCAGCGCTGAGGTAATGCTACCCGACGTGGGCGCAGCTGTTTGGGGGAAGAGCCGTTTCTGGGGTCCGGCGAGGCGCTGGAGGTGCAGGGGGCCCCCCCAGACTTTCGGGCCCGCGATTAAACTCAAGTTTGAGGCCACACTCCTCAATTCACTTCATTTGGTCTTAATTGTCCCTCGAGCACAAGTCATGCACAGCACTAAACAAAACCCAACATGGCATGTATGAATGAAGGAATTATTAGAGCAGATATCAGTAACTATGTATAAACACCATATAAATGCATTAGTAATTTAATGAATAGCACAACTGAACTATAGTATCTCTAGACAAAGCTTATCTTATTCAAAACGCAAAACTATTCGAATATTATGGCTGGAAGTCCATATTAGTTCAGCCTCACAGGGAAGTCATGGTATAAGCTGGTTGAACTTTCCGGTTTCCTTTCCGGGTACATGAAAGCATTCTGCTACCTTTGAGTCAAAATATTTTAGTGACTGGACCAGATATTTTTGTTGTTGTATCTATTTCAAAACTGCCCACCCTACTTTATGTCACAGAACTTTTTCGTCCTCACCTGTGCGGAGTGAATCTGGAAGCTTGGTGAGTCACATGGTGGATCTGTGGTTCCTGAATAAGGAATACTCCATCTGAAGCTTTCGTTCTTTCAGCCCCGGCATACTGCAGTGAAATTCTCTCAGGTTTTACATCAATCTAGCCAGTGTTGCCCTAACCATGACAAAATCAGTCCACGTTTTGTGCTATGGTTTTTTTTTTTTGTTCGGTTTTGTAGGAGAATTTCATGGGACCACATGAGGTTTTTATTGCTCAGACAGATGTAGAACACATAAACACAGTGTGTGGCACGTGCCAGGGACGTTATAGTGTGCTCTTAGTTCTAGGAGTTTATTTACCTTCTGGTAAGTTCCTGCCCAACACCTGTTCACAATTGGTTTGAAGGTAGGTGAAGTTAGATTAATTGCTGGGGAGCAGTGGTTTCAGCTGCATAAGAAAGAGGTGAAAACGTAGGAGGGACATCCTGTTCCTTCATTGGGTTTTGATAGCTTGGGAATGCATGGGGTTAGCTAGTCTTCAGGGAGCCATTAGCGACTGCTAATCTTCTGGCAGTGTACTCCTTAGCCTTACCAGTCAGGCTCATAACTATGAATACAACTCCAGGTTGGTAGTTTCACCGAAACCCATGAATCTTAAGTGGCTTCCATAACTTCCTTCGAGTTTTCTTGAGGAGTGAATTACTTTGCATTGTAGATGTCTCCCAGCGGCCCGCAGAGAAGTTTCGGTGAAATAGTTCAGTATTTTAGGTCTCCTTGTTCATTATAACAAGCTGTAACACCACCTTGTAGAAGCCATTACTTTCGTAAAGAAAAAAAATCTAGTCTAGTAGGGATGCACTAATTGTGAAATTTTGGGCTGATACCGATGAATAAGATAACAATTTGGCCAATAGCCGATGCAGATACAAATTTTTTTTGTTTGTTTGTTTTTTATTTATTCCCCTGTTTGTGCCAGGGAAACAAAGAAATCTTCATTATGAAAAAATAACTGAACTGTTTTAAGGTCTTTCAGCCCTTCATCACACACAATCTTTGAATGAGCACAAATTCAATCATACAAATTTATGAAGCAACCTTTCACATCTAGCCAGCGCAAAATTGATGCGACACAGCAGATAAACATCGGCCACTGCCATCGGTGGAATGTCATCTTATTAGCTTATATCGCTGATAATAATGTACGGCAAGTGGCAGGGCCATTTAATGTGTGAAGTAGCTGTGATGCTGGAATGATGTTGAGGTGAAGGCACACCCAGGCTGGAGTTTCAGCTCTTAGGTGGTGGGTGGGGGGCGTTGTCGGAGACACTACCCGCCCCCACCCCACCGCACCCCTCTGGTCTGCTTGTCTACACCGTGTTGGCGGGCTGCTGATGTGCGGGTTGGGGGGGGGGGTGGGTACTGAGGGTTAATTGCCGCTAAACAGGAGGAACCAGAGCTCTCCTCTGCCCTGTCAGCACATTAGAGAATTAGGAAATGTCTGTAATGAGACAGGAGATTGGGGGGTTGGGGGCGGTCGTTAGAGGTAAGGGCAGTCACTTACACCATTACAGTTGCTATACCAACGATTATGTCATCCATTTCCACGACTGTGTTGTGATGATTCATGTATTTTTTTAAAAATGTTTTGTGCCATTTTCAGTTCCCTTCTTTTAAAGGGGCATTTCGCGTTGATGCTGCTTTTGGACTTCAGTTTCCACTGGGCTTTACTTACCAATGGTATGTACTCATGAAAAGGGTAGAATGTGTTCCAGGAGTCTGTTCTCTGAGTAAAAGCAGGAAGTAAGTTTGGATGGAGTGGACCTTTAAAAGCAAACAAACAAAAAAAGTTTGAACATTTTTACGCCAGCGAATGGTAAACAACTGTAAAGCCTCCTGCTTCCTACTCAGTGCATCTTCTCCTAAAATGCACGCTTTCCCCTTTCTCCTCCGCGCCCCTCCCCTCTTTCCCAGCAGGGGCTGCAGCTACACTTTGAGCTTAACTCACTAGCCCTTGCAAGGGGGGCTGTTTTGAAAGAGAAAGTTGTCTATTAAACCCTTTTTTACTGTTATTATTACTTGGTAAAACAAAATTTACCAAGCAGTAATCTGAGCTATTCACTATTGAATTATATGCTCTGCCTGGCAACCAGTGCATTGGGAGATCACTGTGCTGCCCTTCTGGCCTTTACACCCAAACAGCGTGGCCTGTGAGGGCCCCGTACTGTTTGCTTGTGTTGGGAGTTTTTTAGATGCAGTTCCTAAACCTTGAGCTCATATGTGAGGTTTGCTCATCGCCACAGTGCGGCGGAAAGGAAGTAGTTAATCTCTGTTTGATTGTGTGGAGGCAGACCTAGCATAAGGGCACCTCAGGGACCATTCGGTCTGACCCCCCCACCCCAACCCCCAAACAATGGGTCGGTGAGTGAGTTTACCCATCCAAATTAACACACGTCGCCGTTTGCAGATAGCTGACCCAAGGTCAGCGCTTGAGGGCGCGGTCCACAGTATGTACACTGCTGGAGGAGGTCGTCTTTGTTTACTGTTTACTGTTAACCTCACCAGCCTACCCCCTTCCCCCCACCCACTAGACACCCACGACTCTGCTCCTGCTCAGTGTGAAGTGAAGATTGTTTCGCTCATCAAACAACACCAATTAAAAGCAGTTAAGAACCCAACGCCGCCACCCCCCCTTTCCAATTGTAGTGGTGTAGTGTATTCACCACTGATACGATAGAATGTGCTTTAGAAATGGCTGACACGGGCTCCACCTCATTGTCAGCACTTTTTTGTTTCAAAACAGTTGCTGAAATTTTTCTAATCTCTGGTGAGCAGGAACATGTAATATGGCATGAACTTCACCTTGTCCATGAGTAGTAACCTCAGATCGAAGAGATTTCTGATGAAGGGGATGGAGGGAGGGATGGATGGAGGATCAGAGGGAGTATTTGGGTCAGGCCTCAAATTGTCCTAGGCCCGGTCGCCTTGGTGAGCCAGACCTGTCAGGTGCAGCGGAATCGGTCAAGCCTCTGTTCTTCTGTGCGTTAGCATTTCTTAACAGTAGCCTGTTAAAACTAGGAAATGGAGGAAGTTGCAGAACTTTTCATCGCCCTCGGATGAGGGTTGTTGACCCCAGTCCTAGAGGGCCGTATTATCTGCTGGTTTTTGGTGTGTTTTGGCACTTAAAAGTGATTTATTTAAGCCATTGAGTCAGTATGTGGAGCGTGTGAGTTTGAGTTTCTCTGAGACTGAAAAAAGCTGCAGCTTTTAAAGTTAAATCACAAAAATCTCGAAATTGATGGCCCCTGCTGTTGGCAAACCTGTGCCCTCCCCTCCGCAACAGAAAGTCATCCATGTAAAAGTTCTTAATTATATTTCCATTTATGAGGAATGCGATCTGAGATGCCGAAAAGGTTTTTAGCCATCTGACTGCCTAGGCCCCCCCAGTGGATAAATACTGTCTCATTATGTAGCTGAATGGCAGTGAATACTCGTATTGATAAATAAGGAATCCTTCTGTCAGAGTGTAGCTGAGGATAAGCTAAGCTGCCTGCCCTGAATGTAGATGACCCAAGATCTGTTTTTTTTTGACTGATGGAGGAATAGGTTATGTAACTAAACAACAACCTATTTTTTGCTTGTTTTGTGGGACCGGTCGATTTGGCGCATGGGGAAAGGAATGGAATCAACCATCCGTGAATCTTCAACCTCTGAAAATATCTTTATTAGCTGAGCTTTATATGTGAGTTTTTTGGTTGCTGTTGCTTTTTTTTTTTTCTTGTTTCTGGGTGTCACAAATGCCTTTTTTTTTGGCTGACTGGGGCAATATTCTGAGGATTAGCCTACATGCTTTTCAAAAAAAATGAAATGCATAAATAAATAAAACAAAATACAGCTTCTCCAAATTATGAACCTCAGGCCAAAAGTGATGCATTCTTCGGAAAATGATGTGAATTCTGCCGGTGTCTTGTTCTGTGTACGCCATGTCCTCCGACGGACCTCTCTGCCGTGTAAACAGAGGTTTATCCAGCCGCGCTACACAAGGTCTTCCGCGTCCCTGAGGGACGGCTCTCTCTCCGCGCGCGCTCTCATGAATATTTGATGAAGGACTGTCCGGGTCCCGCGCGTAAAAGCGCCTGCTTAAGACAGGTACAAATGTGAACCTTGTTTTACCTCCGTAATAGCAATGAGTGATGGGCAAGGAGCTTTCATAAAGACACACGCAGCCTCCTCTCAGGTCAGGAATGCAGAACAGGCTGAGCGCAGATCTCAGAGTTAGTTTTTTTTTTTTTTAATGAGAATTACTCAAGCAAAGGGCATATCCATTTTGTCTGGACTTATTTTGTTCCTTATTTTATTTTATCTTTCTAGCCCTCCCCATCCCTCGTCCCAACCCCCAGACCCCACCTCAAAGACGCACAGTCTATTTTAAACATGTCATCTGGCAGTCAGCGGTGTTAATTTTCGGTGCGATGTTCCGATATTTGCTTTGATAGCATGCTGATGGATTCCATTGCCAGAGTTTTTCTTTTTATTCACTTCTTTTCACCCCTCGCCATGTGTTTCCGCCATTACGTTTTCATCAAAAGTCTTTTCTTTTTTTTCTTACTTGGGGGGTCTGACTTCTTTGAAAACAGTGTGAGGACAGCAGAATTACCTCCACCCAGCTGGTTGTGTAGTCGCGTACTTATCTGCTAATTTGAACTCTTAGTGTTGCGTTACGCGTGGAAAGCGGATGCGTGTTGAATTGAAACTGCCATGTTTCCCATCGCTCAACAAAACGGACCTGCATCTGTGGGTGTTTTTCAGAGATAATGAGTGAGCAGCTGAATATTGGTTCAAAACGAAGCCCTATCGTTTCTCTCCATGTGGAAACGTTGATTATTACTATGACCTGATCCCTCAGGATTGGAAAGACTGTCTCTGACAGACTAATTGAGAGAAAATATAAAATACGTGTCGCCAAAGATTTTATCTTAAAAAATAAAAGTAAAAAAATCAGTCTCCCAGAACAAGGTTGTCAAGTCAAGTCTGCAGGGCCAACAATTAACATTTAACCTGGTAGTTTCACCTTTCATAGAGCCACAGAAACCCAACTAACTTTGACACTCAGTGTTGTGACCAGAGATTGAAATTGCCACCAACCAAGAGAAAAATGTGTACATTTTCCTCCTGGCTTGTAAAAAAAAGTATCAAATTTGGCATTTCTTTTCACCCTTTTTTCTATTTGTACTGAGTTTTGGCAGTTGTAAAAAGTCGCTTTGGACCCTGGCCTACCATGCAAATAAACCAGTGGTCAGTTACTACTTCACAGAGATTAGAGTATTGTGAAGGTTGGCTCAGAGTTTTTGGTAGGGTGTGGGTGTGTAAAACAATTATGTGTTCCACACCCTCTCTCCTCCCCCTCCGAAATGTATGTGTCACCTATCAGCACAAAGGAAGAAGGGTATAAAAGTTTACAAAGCTATGACACCAAAGTTTTGGGAGGGGAGAGTGCTGCCACAGTGGCTGTCCCCGCCCCCACCCATGACCTACCTTGACCCTCACCCCCACCCCCCAAAAAAAAGAAGGTAGTTCTGCACTGCACACCTAGCCAAATAAATAAATAAATGGAAATCTATACTGGGGAATGTATTTAATTACTGGCTTGATTGAAATTGACATGTCCTGCTGACCTTCCCGTACTCTTGGCATGATTGATGCTAGCCAGCGAATGTGCTGCCACGCGCCACCCCGGCCAATCAGAACGGTCCGGAACCTTCGCTGACTTTGGCTGCCAGGACAACGTGTCATAGTGTGCTAGGGAACAGTGGTGAGAGGGGAAGGGGTCACTTTTGCTCCCTCGCAGGGTGGCGCAGACCAGGGTGCATTTTAGGCATTTAGCAGGTATATCCAGAGTAACAACTTTAACTTTCCAGCAGGCCCCCTTGACTCCCACCCATAATCCCAAAAATACCAGTTGGTTTGGTATTCTGAACACCTGTCTTCAGCTGCGTAGAGCTGTTTCAGGGTTACGCTCATGTACAGGTCCTTGAAAAGCCTGGAAAGTCACAGAAAGTGATCAGATATCATGCCCTTTGAAAAATCAAGGGAAGCTGGCCAGTTTGGAGGGAAAAATAGTCTGCAGGTCATTAAATATCAGTTTGCTGGTAGCTCAATCAAAGTGGAAGGTGTATGTCCACCTCACAAAGTAGCCACATAGTCCAAATTAACCCTGACTTACAACAAATGAAGTGGTTTTGTAGAATGTAATTTAAAATGAATGGAAAATGGGTCTGATTTCTGTGGGAAAACTGTGTGTATATAAAGTGACTGGTTCAATACAGAAGCCTAATTCTGTGTCATTACTTTACATGTGTTTGTTTTTTTGATAGATTTTGGTATTTAGGAGGAAAAAGCAGCGTGTTCTGCTGAGCGGTGGTGTTTTGACAGCCAGGGTTCATGATGGACTTGCCTTCAACAGTAGATCTGAATTTGTAGTATTTGATTAGAGCAAGGATTGGCAACTCTGTGCCTGTCAGTTAGGTGTTTTTGTTTGCATCTGCATATACACTAATTCACTCAGATTAGACCACAGTGAAATGTCTTCTCATGCACAAAATAATCGTGAACAGTCATTCATGAGCTTATCAATAAACTTGATCACTTTAATGATTGAGCCAGTTCAATAAGTAAGAGCAGATGTTGCCCTCTTTGACCTCCCCTGTGTTATAGAGACCAGGCTGGTTAGTAATTGTTTTCTTCTTTCTATTTCCAGGTAGCTATCTGTGCATTCTAGTGCCTCTTTCCCTGTCTCCACGGCGATGAGCTTTGACCCCAGGCCCCTAGAGGGCGCTCCTGGCGACGGCGTGCAGCAGCAGAGGGAACGATGGGAGAGGAAGCGGGCCCGCACCGCCCGCGAGCTGGTCCTCACTGAGCAGAAGTACTGCCAGCGGCTGGAGCTGGTCACCACGGTAACGCCCTCTGGAACCATGACAACAACAAACCCCATCGCCCCCAACCCTTCAACCCATTAGGTCCCAGTTACAGACAAAACTTCGCATTCTTTATCCAGCTAAACTTACCATCCTCTTAACATCTGATTGGTCAAGCAGTCTCTACCCTCTTTGATTGGAATTTTGCTGTCAACTGACCAAACAGTTCATAAAAGTAGTTTCTTTTTTAAAATCCCCTTCAATTTATAGTTTCTCCATTTTTAGCTCAGACCAAAGTATGTGACCAATCCGAACTTTTAAATTCACCGTCCCACCCATAGAGACTGTAGCAGATGCAGTTCTCCCCCTCCTTTGTAATGTCTTTGAACAGACAATGACCACATACCCCCAGCCCATTTTAATTACCGTTCCTCACCATCCTAATTATCAGATAAATTAAACCGCTGTTGTTTCACTATTCTTTTCGTATGTAGCGTGATGTAACCGAAGAGGTCAGATTTGTGAAGGTGATCCATTATGTGGTCTGAAGGAGGCTCATAGTTCGCTGTTTCATATTCTGCAGAGTGCTCTCTTCATTCATCCCTCCCCCCGTAAACGTACTTTTAATTTGCATCCCGGATTGAATTGTTAGAGCGCTGGAGAAATAAGGGTGAGATAAACCCTCTTCCTCCTACTTTCACCTTCTCTGGCCCGGTTCCTGCGCAAGATGACAGCCATAATGAGTCAGGGAGAGGCGTACAAATGCCCAAAAAGATTCAATTTCCCTTCTTTTCTTCCCCCTTTTTTCTTCCAGTACTTTGTGGAGATTTTGAAAGCCAAAGGAACCCTCCGGCAGGACATTAGAGAAAGCATCTTCAGCTCAATTAAATCCATTCATTCAGTAAACCAGTAAGTATCTTTTAAATAATTTATAGAATATTTATTCTTTGGAGAGGGCAAGAAAAAAACATTAATTGGTGACTTACATATTAATGAAGTAATGATAAACTCAGAGGCCGCCTGGCCCGTTTTATCTGTTGGAGTAAACAAGATACGTGAAAATCGATGAGGTCGCCGGTTCTAAATTGAGTGCAGCGTCGTCTACCCCCGATTCACAGTTTTATTTTAACCTTAGTATCCCGGCAAGTGTCGCTTGTATTGATCTGCCCTCGTTTAGTTTTATTGTTTGTTTTATCTGCTGGGGACCAACGCCTATATGTTACAGATGTCTGGGGGAGTCTGAATTTGACGGCAGTCAAATTGTGTGTTTTTGTTTTTGTTACTTTTTTTTTTTAAAAAATATAACAAAAACCCAGATGGACGCCTATGTTACCTTTCACTTTGACAGGCTTTTAAAAGGGGCCGGGTGGGGGGGGTGGTACGCAAGCTATTGGGTATCGTTTCATTTTGCGGAAAAGCAGCTAGTCTCACATTTATGAAGCATGACCCGCCCTGGTTTACCGCGCGCGGCTCGGAACCCTTGTCTCATTACCCAGCCGTCGAGCACAAAACATCAAGCCCGAGGAAAGGAGAAAACCAAATGAGCCTTAAGTACAGTGTGTGAATCGATACTGCAGCGTCTGAGCGGGGCGAAATAACTTTAATGGGCCTGGGGAAGAAAGTCTGTTTATGTTAAGAGAAGGTTGAGGGCCAGGGCAGACTGGAGTTAGGGGGATGGGGGGGAGGGGTGGAGTTTGACGTGATTAACCTCGGAGCTGAAACACAGTGGAGTTATTGGGCTATACCGGGCTGTATATATTCAAAAGGAAACAAACACACACACAGAGAAAGGTCAGGCAAGGCCCAAATGATACCTTATGTTTACATCTGCTTTCAGGCGTCAAGCCAGACGCTGTCATCCGGTGCCGCTTACAGTTTACATGCACAATCCAAACAGCTGTGTAATTGCCTAAGCAGTTTAGGTGATTAACCAAGCCCAGCTCCCTAACCATTATACTATACTGTAACCTCTGAGCTACAAGCCCAGCTCCCTAACCATTATACTACACTGTAACCTCTGAGCTACAAGCCCAGCTCCCTAACCATTACACTACACTGTAACCTCTGAGCTACAAGCCCAGCTCCCTAACCATTTTACTACACTGTAACCACTGAGCTACAAGCCCATCTCCCTAACCATTATACTATACTGTAACCTCTGAGCTACAAGCCCAACTCCCTAACCATTATACTACACTGTAACCTCTGAGCTACAAGCCCAGCTCCCTAACCATTATACTACACTGTAACCTCTGAGCTACAAGCCCAGCTCCCTAACCATTATACTACACTGTAACCTCTGAGCTACAAGCCCAGCTCCCTAACCATTATACTATACTGTAACCTCTGAGCTACAAGCCCAGCTCCCTAACCATTATACTACACTGTAACCTCTGAGCTACAAGCCCAGCTCCTAACCATTATACTACACTGTAACCTCTGAGCTACAAGCCCAGCTCCCTAACCATTATACTATACTGTAACCTCTGAGCTACAAGCCCAGCTCCCTAACCATTACACTACACTGTAACCTCTGAGCTACAAGCCCAGCTCCCTAACCATTATACTATACTGTAACCTCTGAGCTACAAGCACAGCTCCCTAACCTTTGAACTATACTGTAATCTCAGAGCTATAAGCTCAGCTCCCATAACCATTATACTACACTGTAACCTCTGAGCTACAAGCCCAGCTCCCTAACCATTATACTACACTGTAACCTCTGAGCTACAAGCCCAGCTCCCTAACCATTATACTACACTGTAACCTCTGAGCTACAAGCCCAGCTCCCTAACCATTATACTACACTGTAACCTCTGAGCTACAAGCCCATCTCCCTAACCATTTTACTACACTGTAACCACTGAGCTACAAGCCCAGCTCCCTAACCATTACAGTACACTGTATCCTCTGAGCTACAAGCCCAGCTCCCTAACCATTGCACTATACTGTAATCTCAGAGCTATAAGCTCAGCTCCCTAACCATTGCACTACACTGTATCCTCTGAGCTATAAGCCCAGCTCCCTAACCATTACACTACACTAACCTCTGAGCTACAAGCCCAGCTCCCTAACCATTATACTACACTGTAACCTCTGAGCTACAAGCCCAGCTCCCTTACCATTATACTACACTGTAACCACTGAGCTACAAGCCCATCTCCCTAACAGTTATACTACACTGTAACCTCTGAGCTACAAGCCCAGCTCACTAACCTTTACAGTACACTGTATCCTCTGAGCTACAAGCCCAGCTCCCTAACCATTATACTACACTGTAACCTCTGAGCTACAAGCCCAGCCTCTAACCATTATACTACACTGTATCCTCTGAGCTACAAGCCCAGCTCCCTAACCATTATACTACACTGTAACCTCTGAGCTACAAGCCCAGCTCCCTAACCATTACAGTACACTGTAACCTCTGAGCTACAAGCCCAGCCTCTAACCATTATACTACACTGTAACCTCTGAGCTACAAGACCAGCTCCCTAACCATTATACTACACTGTAACCTCTGAGCTACAAGACCAGCTCCCTAACCATTATACTAGCCCAGCTACCTAATCATTATACTACATTTTATAACCTCTGGCCGTCAGGCTGCTCATATGGAAGTTTAATAAATTTTTTAAATAGAATAAAATATAATTTAGACACAGTCGTTAATATTACATATGAACATAAACCAAGGTGGTTGTCATTTGCACACAAACAAAACAACACAAAACCCATCTCGCTACTAAGTGTTTCAAAGACACATATGGCTGTCTGCATAAATAAGATAACCGCGGTTCAACAACCTTTAAACGGTTAATAAATTCGCATCCGGATCGATGTTAATGATCGGGGCCGCTGCGATTTGAATGGGATCCTGCCGTTTGACGCGGGGCCATTCGCCTCCTTATCTGCCGCCCCGTAATTGTACCATTTGGAGGAGCAGCTGGGTTCTGTACGGCCGCCTGCGAAAAAAACCCGACGTAGCGCTCGCGCGCGGAGAGGAAATGAGGGGACAATTTCACACCTACGAGGGGTAATTCATGGGGGCCTTGATTGAAAATCATATCTTATTTACAGTTTAAATGATGAATGACCAAGTGTCCCCCAAAGGTTTCCGTCAACACTTTGGAGACGAGACTGACAGCTTTCGACAGCTGTGCAGGGGGAATGAAGATGGAGGGTGAATTCATGAGTCTGGAGAATTGAACATATTGATACCCGTTCGCCGTACATCATGGTTATAACCGATTATCAAGTCGAGCAACGCGCGGCAAAATAGCTGATGGAACGTTTTAAAGATTCATAAAGAAACCACAATGAGACATCAATTCGAAAAGAATCAAGTGTTTTTTAGATCTTATTTTCCCCTTGCTTCTCTCATTCAAGGTTGGATGAGAGTTCTGTTTTATGTTTCACCTCTTGTGGGTTTTGTGGAGATTTGTTTTGTTCTCGTATTCTCGTTATGCAGGAATAAGGTCAAAACTGGCTTTGTTGTACTTGAGCTGTTTATGTCAGCACTTTCTGACATCAGCAATTGTAGAAAGTGGGGGGGTAGTGCTGGGCAATATATCGGATATATTCGATACACTCAAATATGTTTTTTCACAAGATACAAAAAATTTCCAAATAATAACCTCGGATTAGGGTGTTAATTCGGTGTTTTTCAGGCGCAAGGACTCTCACTTGTGAGCGCGCTTTCTCTCTGAAACTCTCACAAACTCTCTCACACACACATGCATCCACACACACACTCTCTCACACACACACAGACACACACACCACCTTTGCCACGCCCATCAATTGTTGTCATGTTAGGTGCCCTGATAGTGGAAAGTTTGGTGGGGGGGAACATTTATAAGCTTATGAGCTAAAACCTAAAAGTCACACTACATACAACACAGGGTCAAAGTGGCCTACAGGCCTATCAGAGGGTTTTATTTCATAATCCTTTGCACGCGACTCCAAGATGCGCCTTCACGCGTGAGCCAGCTTGCAAAGTGTGTGTGTTTCTCCTCCGTTCCTTGATTTCTGGCTCTTGGAGAGAAAAGGCACGTTTAATCTCATGTAGCCTTCCTCGACATAAATAAAGAATGAAAACAACACCCAAACCAAATATATAATTCCTTCTTCCCCTCTGGTGTCTGGGTATGCGTATGTATATGGATTCACAGGAAATGTAAGGAACAAAGTCCTATTCTCACGCTAAATATAAAGACTCTTTTATCAGTGCTCCTCTTTCTTGTATTGAAGTGCTTTGCAGAATTTAATTCTGAGATGCCCCCTCCCTTCCCCCCCTTCCCTGCTCCCCCCCCCCCACCCACTTATACTAATTCACACTTAAGTCTGTCCTCTTACTGTTGATGACACTGCGTGTGAAAGCACCCAGCCCCCCTCAAAATTTTGCCAAAAACTAAGCGATATCCATAAAGCATTAAAAGAACCCAGAAGAGGCCCTGTCAAAAATACATGCACCAACAAACTTCTTACGGAAACATTTGTGGTTGGGGTTGGAGGGGGTTTGGGGGGGGAGGGGGAGGGGGGTGTAAGATCTTGAGATCTGCGTTTGAATTTTGTTTCCTATTTTTATTTGCTCACTCACTGCTGGCCCCTGTGATGGGGGTAGGGGAAGGATATGTCTTTAATGAATTCCCGTCTCAATAAACATTTCAGAATTAAAAAAAAGTCTGGCGATTGGAAAATATTGATACAGCGTTGTCATACATCATCATTATAGCTGTTTATTGAGTGTTTGGGGGGGGGTAGGGCAGGCGATCATAGCAGCCAGATATAATTGGGTTCCTGCTCCATAACAAACCATAATAAAGAACTTGAAAGTGCTGTCACTTTATCGAATAAGTAGCACAATTTTTATTTTTTTTTAAAAAAGTATTTGAAAAATAAATATTCTGAAAGAACGCGTCTAGGGGGTTTCTTAATGAGAGTAAATGTGGTTTGAAAATAGATCAAATAATGCGCCGCGTGTCAGAAGACGATCCCTGTCACTGTGAAAAATATTGAATAAAATTAGAGCATAAATGAACGTCTTAAAGGTACCCAGTATGCAAAAGGATTCGGTTTCCAAAAACTTCTCATCTGTGAGACCCGTAAGGGTCTGTTGGAAGTTGGGGGTACTTTAATAGTTGTTTTTTTCCCCCCTCTCATAAGGTCTAAGGGTGTGCATGTCACAACATTGCAGGTCAGAAGACTAGCGAGAAAATTGCAGAAATGAATCTCACACATTGCTTTCGGTTGTTTCTGGAAAATATCAACACACTAAACTTCAACGTGGTCATTTTCCATTTAGAACTCGTTTTTTTATTCCCTTTTCCTCCTCCTTTTCTCCTTTGGCATGTCCAAAGATATTTTTTACAATTTTTATTCTCATTATGAACTTGAAGCACATTTTGAATTCATACGTTAATGATTTTTTAAAGATTTTGCAGCGTTTGAGGAAGAACCTAAGGCAATGCTTTAAAGTGTAAATAATCATGTCTTGATTTTAAGTGAACTGTGTTGCATAGATACACTTTGCATAGATGTACTGTATTCACAAGTTCACCTGCAGTACAACTCAAAATTCACCCTCTCATCATTTAACCATTTATTCACATCAGAATCTTTTGCTCTTTGTAGACTGAGCCTTGGAGATGTATGACATAATTTCTTTTTCAGCTACTTTTGAACTACTCATTATTGCTAATTAAGATTTTACATTTCTCTTGTGGATTAATTGCATGGCAAGTCTGATTGGAGCGCTGAGGTACAATTCCATTGGGAAATGAAGTTGATCGGAGATGTTCGGAACTCTGAAATGTTGAGAATGTTTGGAAAGTAAAGGCAAAATACTAGAGCATTAGTGAATATGCCTCTTCCAGTGTCACGCCATGTTCAGTTGACCCCTCTGTCCGTAACTCTGAAGTCATTCCAGAACCTGCTTTGTTACTTTGGCTCTTGTTCCAGACAGTCTGTGGTTTGGTTTACTTACGGTACTGGGTGTATACATTCTTGTATTGACTTGCCCAGCTAACAGCAAGATAAACGATGCAAAGCATCATGTAATTAGTATGCCTCCATTTCAGTTCTCCACAGAGAAAATCGCCTGGGCCTATTGTTTGAGTCTCAGCCACTCTACATATCTCAACCACTAAGAATTAATGTGGATTAACATGATGCAAAAAGAATACTAATGCAGTCTCCACTCTCCATTGCTCGCTGAAAAAGAATTTAATTGCCCTTAAAAAAAAAAAAACATTAAAAATGTAACTTATATTTTTATATTTATCACGATCGCCTCCAGCCGTAAAGAAAAACCGGAAATGCAGTTTTCCCTGCCCTTTGCCCTCGTTAGAACTCGGCGGTCTCTACAGACGCGTACTCCTGACTGAGAGTGGAGGGGAACCTCGGTGCACAAATTCATTAAAATCTATTTAAATCAACTTCACTGCAAAAGCGCACCTTCTTTAACCATGTAAAGTCCCAGAGAACATTGTTAGGGGAGTCAGATGAGAAGAGTGTGTTTGCCTGAGTGTGTGTGTGTCTGTCTGTCTGTGTGTGTCAATGTGTGTGTGCATGCATTTCTGTGTTATTCCAAGTCTAGATAATAAGCTTGTTGCAAGTGTCAACATGGCAGTGAATTCCCCATTTATCTGCGTTAATGTAACCTGCTTGACAGCTGGGTCTACTGCTGCTGCTATATTTCCCCACTCACACACACAAACACACACACACAGACACACACCCATCCTTTAATGTATTTTTGTTCTCGGGGTTCAGCGAGTGCTGTCATGTGGCAGAGTTCCTGTGTGTGCCCTTAGGTGGGCCCACTGCCTGTAACACCCCCCAAAAAAAATGCTCATCACCCCGAACTTTCAGCACTCCCATTCTAAAAGTTAAAATGAACAAACATCATTTTTCTGTACATTTTATTTTATCATAGTAACAGGTCTGCCCACTTACAATATTGGCATGTTTGGCTTTTAGCTGTTTTTTTTTTTTTTTTTTTTTTTTTTTATCCAAATGCATTCCCTGCCTGCATTGATTCCCAGGTCATCACTCCTGAGGAGCAGAGCTCTCTGCTGACCTAACCTGGTTAAATAAAAGAGCGACTTGGACGTCTTACGGTTTTGACATGCAGTATGTTCATGCGGCTGAGTCTTCACTCTATAAAGTCAGGTTAAAAACCTTTCCCAGGAGTATCTCAGCACTGCTGCCCCAGTGAGTTAAGCCCGTATTCTCTGAGTCACGAGCCCGTTTTAGACCGCTCTTCCTCCAGACGCTTCACCATAGTTCAGCTACTTCCATGCTGTGCAGGGAAGTAAAGATGAGGATTTTTTTGGGTGCGTACTGTTCTTACAGTGTCTTTATTGGGATAGTACTAACTGTTTTCAAGCTCAAAGTAAACTGAAAATTACATTTGACGTACATTTTTAAGAAGTTGTTGAGGGATGGCATATTGCTCAATATGGTTTCCCGATTTATAGCTATAAAGGGGATTAGCTTGGTATGATCTCGATAAATGAAAGATTTTTCCAAACAGACTAAAATTGCTTACAAAGCAAAGGTCATCTTCAAAGGTGGTGTTTTGTGCTCGTTTGTGAAAAATATCTCTAATTACCAAGGTTCTTGCCCTGTTCTTTTTTTTTTTCCATTGCATTGTTCAGGACATTCTTGGCCTATTTAGAAGATGGAAAGTTCGGCCTGGGATTTGAGAGATTCTGCCCTCAGCTGAATTACTACTACACCTATGCTGACAACTTCTACAGGGCCTCCAAAGTTCTCCAGGTAAGACTTTCCTCAAACACGTCTGAGCGAGATTAGCAGTGGGGTACCTGGCATGTCGGAGTTGGGCTGGAGATCAAAGCAGCTCCAGCACAGGTGAGGTGGCTGCCTGCCACTCATTACCTGAGGTTGCCCTTGGATAGTTTTCCAGAAGTTTGTATATTTGTAAAAAAAAAAAAAAAAATCCTCCAAAAAAATTTTTTTTTTTTTCTTTTTTTTTTTTAGTTTGGTGAAGGAGGGTTTGTATATCTCAGACTCTGGACTGTGGAGAGGTGACCTCCACATCTTCCAATCCCAGCATCGAGCCTGTCAATTGCCCCTATGAATATTTAGTTGTTATGGATTGACAAAGAGCAGGTGCCATTGACAAAACGCTCGCAAGGATTGGGCTCAAAATCCGCCGTGTCAAAGTATTAATCTAAGGGCCCGCCGCAACACGTCTACGCATCGCTAATCTTCTACATGCGTTTCTGTGTCTCGCTGAGCCCAGACCAAAAGAAGTACTTTGACAAAGTTTTTTTTTTTTTTTTTTTTTTTTTTTTTTAAGTTTGATACAATTTTGAACCATTTATTTTCCTTGTGACTATTCACAAGGACTATTCAGGACAGCATGTGACTAAAACTTGTCTAATGTAATGTCATGTAGTAACCAAAGAGAGTTGGAGACAAAGAATTGGTTTCCTCCATGCCGCTCGTCTCCTTCTTCCTGCTGCCTCCATGATTAAAAACTAAAACATGAATTCCCACATAGCGACGTGCCACCACGAAGGCAAAGAACCAGAAGAGAGAAAAACAGATACACTGAGTGGTCATCTGTGTTGGAGAAAAGAGAAAACAGTCCTAATGAACAATTAACACACTCAGGCATGATTCTGCTTACCCTCCATCTGTGAATAAAAGTATGTTTGTGTTTTTTAACTGTTTGATGTTTTACCTTCTGATGAAGACTCGTGTAAACAAAAAAAACATCACTTTTTTTTAACTGTTCATTACAATATGCCATGTAAGTATGGCATGTTAATGATTTTCACCACAGAGAAGAGCCAAGTTCATTCATTCAGCAAGGCCCCTACACCAAAGAGCACCTTCTGCTGTTATTTTAGCATTTTTACTTTAGACACAGCTAGTGCTCCAATTACACCATTTTATGGAGATACCAGGGTTTTTCCCCCATTGTTTTTGTTTTTGTTTTTTTATGGCGTGGATGGTTTATATATTCAGAGACTGCTGCTCAGGCCTACAGTAAGGGCTTGGGCCTGCTCCTCCGGGCATTTAAAGCAGGGCGCTCCATCTCTCCTGCCATTTGGATTATGACAAGCTCGGGACGCCCTCAGACCTAGAGACCCCACCGGCTAAATGCTAGCTGTCCGATCGAGGCCTCGCATCTCATTAGCGCAGGCTTTGGGTGCCCCACCTGCCCCAATTTCCCATGATGCCTCAGAAGCCGGAGGGGGGGTTTGGGGGGGGGGTGGCAATTACAAACCTTCTTTGTTGTAGACCAGAGCGTGGAAATGGATAAGGATCTATAGCTGTGCCTCTGACTCAGGCGCTGCAGGTTTGATTCCCAGGTAGGGCTCTGCCCTTGTATGCCCTCAGCAAGGTAGTTTCTTCAAAAGGGCTCAGCTACATAAATGGATATTGTGTGAAAAAGCAAACTGTATCAGTCCGAATAAACGGCTGAATATATTGTCAACACTCAGTTTTCCAGGCAGGGGCCATATCTGAGTCCTCTTAAGGAGAGCGGTTAGCCTGCTCTTCTGTTAGGCCACTTTTAGCCTTACCGCTAAAAACTACTGTTACCATCGAAGATCCAGGTCATTCGCCGTTTGCCTCAAAGTTGGCCCGGGACAACTATGCCTAAGGGCTGGGGAGGGGGGGGGTGGGAGAGGGGCATGGGGTGGGGGTGGTGTGGGGGTTAGTGGGGTCACCTCTCTGACATTTCCTAACCCCTGCTGCTTATTTATCTCCCCAAGACCCTGAGCTCCTGAGATATCACTGTCTTAATTAAGAAGAAGGATGTGGCCACGGACAATTGACTGATGCCATCGATTAAGGACTCCTAGCACAAGTAACATTGATTTCAGCAGTGGGTCTACATAAATGTAATTGTCGGAACATGGGCCTGCATAATTGGGGCGGTGTGACAGAGAGGAGTTGGTCTGTCCTTTTCAACCTTCAGTCTCGTCCAACGCCGCCGTTCTGCATGGTAATCACAGGTCCGCTCAATTAGCAGCAAGTTTTCAAAGTTAACAAGTATCCATTTTCTTTTTTTTTTTTTTTTTCTACTCCTTCTCCTTCTCCTGTAGGGAAATTAAATGCTCTTAAATTAGGATGGTTCATGGTTGATGAATTTTCTTTTTTGGGGAGGGGGGGTATTCAAATATTTCACATCTATTTTTGATTTAAATCTGTGCTTGTGGTAATGTTGATATTATTGTGGTTTGCAAAATGGGCAAAAATGGTCATCACCACATGAGTCTGAGGCCATAATTCCGTGTGTGACCGCCTCATTTACGGTCTCCGCGACTCTTCCGCCAGGAAGGTCCACATGAACACCTTATTATGTCAAAATAGCAAATTTAACGATAAGAAAACTGAAAGAAAGACATGAGAATGATCACAGTCTATGCTGTGTGTTTTTCTGCGCTTCAGTTGTACTCGGTACTTGTTTTTAACTTGGGCAGTTAACCGATTCCTACATGAGGAAGAGGAGAGGAGATGTATAGCCGAAGATAATTATTTAACGTCATTGGAATAAGTTTTATTGAGTGATTCTACTGAACCTGCACTATTCCTTTTTTAACATGCTAATGAAGCCAGGTAGCATCTTGTCCTTGCTCTCCATCGTTCATTCAATTTCAAGACCAAAAGTTATGAGAAAGAAAAGAGGTGATTGGCTGAGTTTTGACGTTTTTCTGGATTTGAAAACTACAAGAGTGCAATTCGGGAGCGGGGGTGAGTAATTGTTCACTCCCACATGCACACAGCAAACAGACTGAATGCTCTAACCCACAGGGATCCTGTTGGTTATTTGAATCAGAAGGACAGGCCAGTGCCTCCAGCCATGTTTGTGTGTAAGGTCTTTATTTCCTCAGCTGCACTGGCTTTGGGTACGAGGTCCTCAGGGAATGGGGCAGGGGTATGTCACTCACATTGTGTTACTGGCATTGGAGAGGCACTCTTATCCAAAGCAGCTAACACCACGAACGAAATCGGATAGAATAGGGATCGAAGTGCAGCAGTACTTCAGTGGAGGGGGAAGCACATCCCTCAGAGAGCCAGCAAAGCTGAAGCTGAAGATGTGCTAGACTCCGCTGACAGCTTGTCAGCCTTACTGAGGAGCATTAGCTGGAAGGAAAAAAATATACAAATAAAATCGAATATGACAGGCGCAACAAACAGATTCTGAAGGAGGGCCGCGACTTGAGGCAATGTAAATCGCTGAAGAGGATCAGGGTTCGGAGCCAAGGTGAGGGCCGGCGAGATGCGCCTTCGCGCCGCGTCGGGTGATGGCCAGGTTCTCGGCCGTATTTAGCGCTGTTGAAGTGCGATTCGTTGAGCCAAGAAGAACTTGACTTTGTTTGTCCAGCCAGGGTGTTGTCCTCACGGACACGAAGAGCTGAAAGTCCTTTAAACAAAAAGGCTAACATGTCTTAGCCTTCAATGAACTTTTATAGATGCTCTTCCTCAAACAAAGGAGAAAACCAGGCATTAATCTGCATGTAAAGTAAGTAAATGGGGCTTTTGTTTTTAATGTTGCCCCCTCCCCCCACCATGGAGTTGACAGACATAATCCACCCCAGCTATTCAGGATGCGGTTGCTAAAGAAACGGTTGGGTCCCAACCTTTCACAAACTGTTCCATCAATGTTCTCTCTCAGACAAGGGAGGAACGCTGTCTGAAACCACCTGAGAAATAAAGCTCCACAGGCAAAATTATTTAACCCGGAGAAGTCCATTGTATTACGATCAATCTTTTTATCCCCCCTTTAGTAATCCACTTAATATTCATCTCATGCCAACGAACATGACATCGTAACATAATGTCTTCTCCTGGTTTACTACGTGTGACTAGCTGTCAGGCACATAATTGTCAGGGAAATTCAATGTAGAACAAGCAAATACGGTTAAAACGTGAATACAGACACTGGGAGGACTGGGGGGACGTTTTATTGTCTGTTCTTTACTTCTGCGTTAAATGAAATCCAATTAAACAAGACGCCACAGAAAAGACACCGGCACAAAGGCTGTTGTAATAGATTTAGCAGGCTGTCATGCGACTTTTAAAAGGATTATCAGTGTCGTATAGTCGTTCAGGTGCTGTTTCCAGGTGACCTTGTTGATTGTTAAATTGGGTTCATAAAAAGACAGTGCGTGCTTATTGTGTTAGCGATGTACTCTGACAGTCCTGAGATTTTATAATTCACTGTAGTGATGTTTTCATGACATAGCTGGTGAAGGTGTGGCTTGGACGTAGCATTTCACGCAGTGGCTGGTAATTCAATGCCCTCTCAGCAGCTTCAGAAGCAGCAGAGCTGCAATGATTAGTCAATTAATCGATTAGTCGATCGAAGGAAAATTAATCGCCAACTATTTTGATCATTGATTAATTGTTGAAGTCATTTTTGAAGCAAAAATTCAAAAATTTGACAGTTTTATGTTCTCAAATGTGAGAATGCTGCTTTTCTTGATCTTACATAATAGTAAATTGAATATTTTGGGGTTTTGGTCAGACAAAACAAGGCATTTAATGACTTCACCTTTTGCTCTAGGAAAATAATGGGGATTTTTCAATGTTTTATGATGTTTTATACACCACACGATTAATCGAGAAAATAATGAGCAGATTAATCAATAATGAAAATGGTTGTTAGTTGCAGCCGTATAGCAGAGCTACATCACATCTGTGACTTTAACAAGAACATGCCTCACAGAATCTGTGTGAAGCCATTTTAGGAGAAAGTAAGAAAGGAAGAGGTCAGAAAATTGAGTTTTCCCACCAAAATTCTCATACTTTCACATGAAATGAAAGTTTTTGGGGGACTTGTATGATTACTGCATAATGTTTAGCATGTGATATATCAGCTAAAAACATCATTGCGAGTTAGGGGTTTTTTTTTTAAGCTTCGTTCGTAATTGTAAAGCTTCAGAGCTGAGGCCAGGTTAGGAGTGTTACACGCTGGACTAACAAAATGAGAGCATTGGTAAAAGCCACTCACCCTGCTTCCCTTACCGTTTCCTCCACGTAGGTGCAGCTGAAGAAGAGCAAGGCCTTCAGGCGCTTCAAGAAGCTGCAGGAGTCGCGACCGGAATTCCGCAGCGCAAAACTGGAGGAGTTGCTTCCCCTGCCCCTGCAGCGCATTCAGCAGTATGTACCGCAACACAATTCTATAAGAAACGGCTGAATTACCAGCTCAAAGGGAAAATACTGGCTTTTTATAGGCATGCGAAACATCACACCAAACAAGAGCTGCAGACTCAAAGGGAACAATGGATTGTTTTATGTCACTTCAGCAACTGGGGAAAAAGGTGAATAAAGTTCACACAGGGTTATGTCCTACATGTTTTGAAAACTTCATAAATGCTCGCATTCATTGATGCACCAGTATGCAGCTTGAATTGTCCTACTTTGTCACCCCGTCATTCTGGCTTTTGTATTGAGGTCATGACGGGAACAGTGCAAAGACCTTGCATGGCAAAGCGCCACGTCTTTCAGCTAAGACGGTTTACACTGCCTTTTATCTTCGCCAACACTCCAGAAGTATTGGAAGAAATCAGGACAGACGCACATATATTTCCATATCCAGAACATATCACAAGGTCTTTTCATATTCTTATTAGCCGCGACTGTGGTTATCGCACACGCACGCAAAATGTAATTTTTTTCTTTTGCGTTTTTACATTTCTCCGCTGCCAGCACGGTCCCCCAAAAAAAAAAAAAAAAAAATCAATTGATCGGGAAAAAGGCGTTGTTGCCGCGTCTTGTGTTTCGGGCAGGATGTGACTGGCAGCGTTGGGTAATGGGCTCAGAGGGAGATTAGGCTATGTTTACAAGCTGACAGCATTGATACACGTTCATGTTCTCGACTGAAGCCTATGGATTTTGGATATGCACCACTGCACCGGCGTAGCGCGGCTCCACGCGGCTTTCCGCCGGTAATATGATTAAAGGGGACAGATTGTTCCCATGATCCCCCCCCCACCCCCATGCGTCATACTCGCTGGTGATCACAGCATCAGGGGCAGCGGGTCCAACTTCTTCTCCCCCATCTTGTTTAGTCGCTAGTGTTTTGTATTCAAATCAAAATAAAAAAAAAAAGGGTTCAGTTTGTACGTATGCTTACTTTTAAGAACTGTCGCTGGTTTTTCACATAGTGGTATTTCACACTAGAAAACTCCCCAGTTTGGTGGGTGGGTTTTTTTCTATTCTTCCCTTTCCCCCCTTTTTTCAACCGCATTAGTCACCCACTCCTTCGCGGGGAAACCTTAATTGTAACCCGCGGTGAAAAGACGGAATTACTGTATGACGGCGGAGCCTGTTCCCCCTCAACGCCCCCCCCCAACTCTCAACACTTCCCAGAGCTGTCAAAATATCCTTTGTTAAACACCCTAATTTGTTGGCTGTAATTTCATGCGGTCTTGAACCCTGTCACAAATTAATACAGCATGAAGCAAAAAAAGGACCAAAACACGCTTGTTAATGAACAGGAGTAGTAATATGCCATTGTTTTACCAGGCTGGTGGAGAATGGCTTAATTATGCTCCTTTTTTTAGTCTCCCGTTTTAATGGAAAACCCCAGAGCTGAAGGCCCACACAGGCACAGAATGGACTGACCGCCCGAAGCCAATAAAGGCTGTTATTTTAAAACCGGGAAAAACTTCACGTTTATTATTTAGTCGTATCCATGTATATAGTTGTGTTTAATGTTTCATTGTTTGCCAGTTAATATTAGTGGGTTTATAATAATGTGTGGTTTGGACTGCTCAACAGCTGCACAGATCAATCTTTTTGCCCGTGTCGTACGCGGTGCTTGTCAGCTGTTTTGTTATTTTTTCCCCCAATAACTTTCCCCTCGGAATCCAAAACCTGGCAACATACAGCGGACGTGCTGGGGTGCATTGTGGGATTTTGGGGGTCTTGGAGCCAGGAAGGAATCAGCGACCAGCTCTCGTGGCCTGCTTCGTAACGGAGAGGAAGCGGTATGCAGAAAATAAGTGCCTTCACTCCACCCACATCCCCCAACCCCCGACCCCTTGGTCGTCACCATTTCAAACCCCCACTCCAACCACCACCCCCCAGCGTTGTCATTTATTACATTCACAGATGATGGATAGTGGCCAGGTCCAGTGTATCAATACTCAGGGCATTATGGGAAGGGGTGGGGATCATTAGAGTGATGAAGAGATGACACTCATGCTGGTGTTGAGGGGCGAAATGGCCGCCTCCCCTCCTGGGCTTTCTGATCATGACAGTGATAGACCCGGCCGCCTTTATTGGCTGGCCTTGACTGTGAGTGACATTATCGCGCCTGTCTGTTTATGCCTGGGATGTATTGACATGTAAGAGAGGCCGCCTGCGAATCTGGAGGAGCTGGGGGCCAGTCTCGATCGTAATAATTGGGGGCTCGTTTTCCGAGGGGTGGAGAGAGACTTGTCTTTTGACCGGAGGTTGCATGTGTGTGTTTCCAGTGGGAGTGTGGTGCAGTGGTTGGGGTACTGGGCTTGCAACATAGAGACTGCAGATTCAAATCCAAATGAGCACTGCCATTTCACCGTGGAGCTGCTTACTTAACCTGAGTTGTTTCAGTGTTTATCCAGCCGTATAAATGGATTTTGTGTCACTCTGTGTAAGAATGTCAGTTAAATGTAATGTAAACAATCCAAGCTCTTTAAAAAATGGAATCCCTTGTTCCAACAATTGCCAGCACGTTTGGACCGCAGAGCTGTAATTGTCGTTCTACAGTGAGTTTTGTAGCTCAGTTCAGGAGCAGGTTTTTTGTAAGTGCGACCTGGTGCTGCAGCAGGGCTCACCCCAGGCAGGCTGCGAAGCTGGAGAGGAAACTCTGCCGATGTTCAGGAGCTCTGTAGTCTGAACTCCACACGCTCAGTGTCTGACAACTGGGATAGTAGTTCATAACCATGAGCCTGATAAGGAAGGTTAGGGCAGGATGAGTTAAACCCCGGTCCTTGGGGAGGGCAGTGACTGCAGGCTTCTGTGGTTTTCTTTCGGTCTGCTGCTAATTTAGGCCTTGGAAACAAGGTGGGTTTAAGTGCTGAAGCATATTGTAAAAACCAACAGCCAAAGTGGGCCTCTAGGACTAGATCCTGACACATGTGGGCAAGGGGGTTTGACATGTTTTTATTTAAATAAATTTAGACTTCAGATTTTTGGTACAACATAAATAATTGTAATAATTTATGAATAGTAATTGAATAATCACAGTGATCGCAGCAGCAGTAACAAAGTTGTGAAGAAGCGAATAAGGTGTACTACAACATTATCTGCACCAGTGGTTAATAGCCCTCGTCCTGGAGAGCTGTAGGGTGTGTGAGTTAGTTTTTAGCTGCAACCAGCAGCTCTATAGCTCCCTCTGCCGGTCAGTCGGTCCACCAAAATGTCCCCACCCTTTGGCGGCCACAGCTTTCGCCCTAGGAGGCTGAAATTTGGCATAGAGGTCAAGTGTGCGTGTGAGTGAGTGAGTGAAGGTGTGTGTTTTTGTTCATGTCAATTGGCTAAAAGGGGGCGTGGCAGTGGCCTGCTATCGCAGCTATTGTGAATTCACACTTGTTTTTTTGTCACTCTGTATTAAATTGTTCACTTGAAATAGTTGATCATGCAGTAAACTCACTGCACCCGTTTTTACCCCTGCCCTGTTTTTATGGTGAACAAACGAGCAGCAACCAGAATGCCCTGTCTCTCTCCACAACTGAGAAACACTGGTCTGAACTATACATTTTTATTAAGATTTTGTTTTGTTTTGTTTTTTTTTGTTTTTTTTTTTTAAAGGACAAATATTCTATGTATTTTACAGACAGTCTGCAGAATACCTCCAGGTTGACCTTTTTTGGAAACCCCTGTAATAACAGTAAGCCCCATTGGCCATCAACATCAGTGTCACATGACCTAATGTGCTCTGCACAAGTAGCCCAGATCAGGCTATGGAGGGTTATGTACATGCATATTTTCCTCAGAGCTGGCTTGCGGCTGCGTCGCAGCTGAATCGGTGCGTTTGAATTTCATTATAATCACAGAGCACTTAATCATGTTACATGCATTTAAGGAGGTGACTGCGTTTCTCTCGCGATTCTCCCTGAAGGCAATCCCCCAGAGAGGGGCCTGTTTAAACACACATGTGTTTGACACCATTTTACTGTACATGCGGTGGCAGAGAGCTGCTTCAGGTTGTGTAATTGTTTCTGACACGCGTACACATCCCTCTTCCATTAAAAAAAAAAAAACAAAAAGAAATCCGTTCAGATTATTCTCAGTCACATTCACATGAATAGTGTTTTATTGGATTACAGATTTACAGGTTAGTCAGGTTTGTATTATCAAGTAATTTCTCTTTGCTAGGTGATAAAATTTAAAGTATGTTGAGGACCAAAATATGCAGTAACATGAAAGAATAATTTAGCACTGAATATTGGTGTAAAAATTCTTTTAAAATGTTCACTAATTTCTAGGAATTTTACTGGTGTCTTTTTTCCAAAAAAGTATTTGTCCAGAACCATATGTGGTTCATCTAATGTAACTAATCTTATCCCTAAATAAAATAAATAGATGCAATGTAATAATATTACATCAAACTTTGTAACTTATTAGTTGAATTGGCAGAGCTGTCAAATCTCAGCCCAATACTGTATACGCAGTCAAATGAGAACTCTTTTGTGGAACGCTTTGTCTTTAAAACTCTTTTGTGTAACACTTGCTGTGTAGGGATTTTAGGTGACTGTAGCGCTTAACCAGACCCAGTTACACTCAGTTTTTTTGACACTGGGAAAAGCCGCGCTACTAGTGATTTTATACAGCCAGATATTTACTGAACAGCAGATATTTACTGAAGTAATGTTGCGAAGTAATCAATGGCTATTCCTATCCATGGATTTGAACCTGCAGTCGTTGAACCTGCAGAGTTACATGATACAGGTGACCCTCCCACATCGCGGCTTTGATTTTTCGTGGGTCGGCGACAAACAATTAAGTTATGGGATAACTCCTTTTAAAAATGTAATGGTCCCTTGAAACTGACTAACAGTTTGAGCACGAGACAGCGCAGAACTCCAGTCTGGTTTAAAATGGTCACACCACCCCCAATGGTCACATCGCTTCACTACGCTCGCTTTGCTCTCTAGGGATGGTTCAAAAAAATTTTGCGGTTTATGTAATGCAGGTGGCCTTCCCACATCGCGGGGGTTAAGGGCTCAGCCCCTCACCGCGATGTGGGAGGGCCACCTGCATTACATTGCCATTCCCTAAGTGAGAGGGGAGGCCGTGGGAGGAAGTGAGGTAAAGGGGGGGGTGATTTGGGGGTTGTTGAAGGGGTTTCTTCCTCATTCCGGGGGGACCCATCTTATTCTGACACAGTTCACACCCTCCCTCGCTCCCAGCCACAGGAGAGAGCTCTGTTGTTAATCGTGCCGCTGTCAACAGCCCCCAGCTATGTAAAAACAGTCCTCCTGTTGCGTGTGTTAAGAGCACTGAACCGGCTGTCAGAGAGCGCAACTAAAGGCCTGTCCCCAGGGCTGTATCGGGCTGACACCCGTCCTCCGTAATTAAGCTCTGCTGCGACGGAGAGGGAGCAGCCTGGCGCGGCCCCGAACGTGCGTAACCATCTGCCCGCGCCAACTGCCGCCAGCCCTCATCCGGCTCAGCCGGGCAGGCTGGGGAAGGAGGATAACTCCCTGCCTGACGAGGGCCCCACTGTGGGCAGTGGCCGTCCACCGGGGCCCCAGGCGTGACGGGGCGGCGTAGGCCCAGAGTGGAGGGAGGAGGTGTGTGTGTGTGTGTGTGTCTGTGTGTGTGTGTGTGTGTGTGTGTGGTGTTGTGTTAAAGTGTGGCTGTGTGTATGAATGTTTGGGAATATCTGTGTGATAAATGTTGTTTTAGGAAGTCGGTGTGTGAATGTTTGAGAGAGATGTTGCAGGGGTGTACTGATATGTGTGCGTATGTAAGAGTGCATGCGTGTGTGTGTGTGTGTGTGTGTGTGTGTGTGTGTGTGTGTGTGTGTGTGTGTGAGGGCACACACTGCACTCATCCTGTAGCGGCGGAACCGCGGTACCCAGGTGTCGTTAATGTTTCCAGAAAACTCCGGCACTGTGAGAAGAGGCCAGATTGCTGCGCTGGAAAACATACGGTCATGCCACAAACGCAGAGACGTACGGTATCTGACAGGAGTGGGAATACTCTGCCTTTGTCTGCTGCTCCTCCACCAACCTTTCTGCCACCCTGCTGCCAAAGCATGTGGTGTTTGATCTTCTCTTCCTCCTCAACTTCCTGAAAATTGCAGGTGGGGGTGGGGGTGTTTCAGAAAAGAACCCCCCTATTAATGCGGTCTCTACTTCACTCCAGCAGGACGGTTTGAAATCAAAATAAACCTCTCTTGATCCTGGGAGCATCTCCATTTTCTAGCGGAGCCGTACGTGACTCGTGTACAGTGAGAGAGTCTGTGTGTGGTCTTCTGGTGACCCTGTCAAGCCTCGCTGCATTCATTGCCCTTGTGAAATAGCTGGTCATTTCAGAGCGCAAGTCATACACCAGCTAAGGACTTGTCATTGGTTCTGATTGTCATGGTCATTCATACAGCAGCGATCATTCCTTTGAGTGAACAATGACTCCGGGGAAAAAGAAAGTTTAATTGCAAGGTGTTAACCGGTACTTAAAGAGCAGCTCAAGGGTTGTGGCCTTTTTTTTGTATTTGTAAGCCTTTTCAACACCAGGTTTATCTGGCAGATTAAAGTTCTTCGATGAATGGCGATGATGGAAAAATGTAATTTACATGTATGCATTGGGCTTTTAGCAGACACTTATGTCCACTGTGACATACAAAATTTTATTTGTAACATGCTATCCTTTTATATAGTTCAATATTTACTGAAGCAATTCAGGTGAAGTACCATGTTCGTGGACACATGGCAGTGCCATAACTTTGAAATTGAACCTGCAACCTCTATGTTACAGTCCCACGGGTCTCCGCAGAATGGCTTTATAAGGTGGTTCATCGCATTCTCCAAACCCATATATGGATTCGCGATACAGTCATTTGCGTCTGCTGCATTTTTTGAGCTCCACTGTTAATTCTAGTGCTCAGCTGTTACTTTTGTTTTCACTGTTGTCTTTACATGCATTCATTCCTAAATCAGTTAAAATTTCACATTTTGGTGCTGGGGAGAGGAAACAGTAGTGGTCCGCCACTAGACCATTCTTTTTTTTCCGATTTTATTGAACCCCAATTTTTTCCCAACTGGAACTTGTTCCACAGAACTGGTTGACCTCACCGCAGCACCCGTTCAGACGGATTTTGGAGGAGAGGCCGAGCATGTCACTCCTCCGATTCACGTGACGACGCTCTCGCTTCTATTCACACTGCAGCGGCACCACTAATCGCACACTGCCTATGACAATGGAGGATGATGCAGTCAGCATACTTTCAGTTCGTGCCGCCACAGGCGCCCAGCATGACCAGAGCGAGCGCTATAGCGACGAGACCAACATGGGTCTCACAAGAACATTCTGTAAGGAGAACCCTGCAGTCCCTTTCATCTCCCGAATCAGTCAACAGCAGTTTCACTGATTGGCTAATTTTATTGGATAGACCTTCCATCAGGTGGCCCTGATTGGGTGGTTGGTTTGACATTTCACCCCAGGAGATCCTAAACACCGACCACCAAAGATCCGTGACGTTTCTTGCTTCGAATATTTTTTTGTCTTTTTTTTTCTTGTTCCATTTCCTTTGAATTTGCTAAGTATCCTTTACTTTTTTTTAGATTTTGGTCTACTCTTTTTTTTTTTTTTTTTTTTTTTTTTAATAAAATTCAGCTGTGTTTTAATTAGTGGAGTAGGCCCAGAGGTGTGTCTCCTCACTCTGCGCTCGCTTCACATAGAAAAAAAAAAAAAAAAAAACACAGCCCCCCACTGTAGATACACATTGCTCACATTTTTGGAGCTGTTAAACTTGAATAATTACGAGAACAGTCTTTGCAAGTGCTCAATAACCCATGTAGATGCCTGACAGCAAATGTTGTCTCTTAATTAGAAATTTGAATCCTTAATGCGCGTATATTAAGAAAAATAATTGGACAGATTTTTTTTCCCCCCTTCTCTCTTTTCTCTTTCGCTGACAAGTGCGTTAGTACTGAATGACCCAACATGTCTGCCGGAAGAAAAGAGAACATTTCATCAACATATTACAAAGGAATTAGCCGGGAATAGTTAAGTGCGCGTCTGTAAGTAGGACAACGGCGCTTTCTAATCCTGCCGTCTTCATTATAATAACTTAATTGGTATAGATATCATTCGGATTATATTATTGTCTTGTTATCGTCTCTTTGCATTGGCGGTAATGAGTAGGACAGGGCTGCTAACTGAGCAACTTCCGTTTACATTATTTGGAATGTGCCTTAATATTGCTCATTAGAATGTTTCCTTTTTTATTAAAAGAGAACGAGGGAAATGCTTTGGTTTAATTTGATTTCACCCACCCCCCCACCTCTTTCCTGAATAACTATGAGGACATCCAGGGCTCATCATGAAGCCTGTAATGTATTTGTTATAAGACAAGAAAAAAAATAAAAGAACAAAAATGATTTCCCTTTCAAGTGCTTCTTAATTGAAGGAGACTTAATTTAAGCCTGGCATTTGTTATAATTTTATTTCTAACAAGTAATACAATGTCTCAGTGTAATTTTGATGATAAGCTGATATTATTTCATTGTCTGTTACACTCCTGTCAGCCCTCTGCTGTAGGTCTGTCCTACATGGCATGGATGCGTATTTTCAATTTTAATTTAATTTATGTATCTTTTATGTATTTAAAGTACGGTGACTTTAATGGCTTGATTAGACTTTGCGTCTTCCATATCCGATACTCAGATACTGTCAGACAGTCATCCTGCCCATGTCAGTGCGGTTTGGGAGTGCGGTTAGTGGAGTGACACTGAATGTATCTCTGGAGTTTTTTTTTTTTTTTTTTTGTGTGGTTATGAAAGAAAAAGTCTCCATAAAAATATGTGGATGGAAGAGGCAGGTCGTTCTGTTCTCTGCCATTGAGTTAGAAAGCTATAGGATCGTTCCCGCCGCCAGTGGGTTTAAAAGACTCAATAGATAGCCTGCTAATGGCGATAGCCGGTTTTCTGGAGCCGTCTGTCCTCTGTTACTCTCCTGTGTTCTCTCTGTATCCCACCTCTGACACCAGTGTAACATTATATAAGAGTTAGTTTCTGACGGTGATTTAAGAGAAGCAGGGAGCCCCTCTTTTGGGTCTCTGAAAACAGACGCAGACGGTAAACAGGCGGGGGGGACGCGGAGCCAGAGACAGAGACGGTGGAAATCAATGTCGATTGTCAATGCCACCAAGGTCAGCCTGTCCCTCAACGGATCTATAGACCCAGGATTAAGAGGGATGTGAATCTGCCGTGGCAGGTTTCATTTCTCCAACCATCTCCATTGCTGCTATGCTACTTTTAAAAAAAAAAAAAATTCCGGGGCCCATTTTTCTCTATCATACGATTTTCAACTTGCTTGCTCCTCATTAAAAGAATGAAAGAGATACCCTTGCAACTTTGGAAGAGTGAGAAAGGGAAATTGTACATTTAAAACATTTTATGCATAAAGTTTATGATGTAATGTCACGATAGCTGTATTTATTTATTTAGCAATTTTAGTGGACAGAGCTGCAAAGCAGGACTTCCGAAGAATGTATATTTGTGTGTGTGTGTGTGTGTGTGTGTGTGTGTGTGTGTGTGTGTGTGTGTGTGTGTGTGTGTGTGTGTGTGTGTGTGTGTGTGTGTGTGTGTGTGAGAGAGTGAAGGAGAGTGAGAGACACAAAGACATAGAAAGAGCACAGTCGAACCTTCAATGAAACCCAATGTGAATTGATGTAATATGGTTGTGAGAGAATGAAATCCACACACTACACAGTCTGAACCCTCTGTGTTTAACCGTTAAGTTAATATGGGATATGGACATAATAATGGAGAGAGAAATATGTGTATATATATATATGTGAGTGTGTGTGTGTGTGTGTGTGTGTGTGTGTGTGTGTGTGTGTGTGTGTGTGTGTGTGTGTGTGTGTGTGTGTGTATATGCCCTGAGATTTGAATGTACACAGAACCCAACATGGCGACTCACTCGAGGCAGAGTAGGGGGGCCAGGGGGAAGGGGAAACAGGTAAATTGGGAAGCAGATTTTCATGCGAAAGGATATTCTCCCCAGTCTTGTAGTCTCACCCACAAAGACTTGTCAGTACTGGAGTTTAAAAGACACCAGCAGCAGGAGAGAGCTCTTTCTACTGGATACTATCAATTTCAGTCGTTTTCACAAGTGACGGGTGACATCCATCTGCTGTCACAGGTATTTATATCTTAACATGGCTGCAGGAAATGTAAGGAAGTGGTATCTCTTCTCCCCCATTCCCCCCCCCCACTCCCCGACATTCTTCCTTCAGTGATGAAATGCCGTACCACAGCGCGACTGAATTCTTGGGGAGCCTGAATACTTAAGCAACATCTTTTGCTAAACTTTTTTCCCTCTGGGAATTAAAGATGGTGCTGTGCTGTGTAAACTTTTTTTTTTTTATTATTGTCTTTATTACGAAAAAGTAGAATAATCCTGTAGGTAAAGGTCTCTTAAAATAATAATGAGGTTCTGCGTGTAAATATTTAATAAAGCATATTAACTTTGTTTGTGGTCATGTTATACCGTCAGGCTATATTAACTCTACACATCCAGAAGGCCATGTGTATGTATAATTAATTCAGCTCTAATGTTATGCAATTTCAACAGAAATGTGTTTGTAAATTAATGTTCGTGTAAATATACACGCAAAAGACACCGCAACGTAAGGAAATATATCTTAAATATGGTTTTAATGTGTTTTTTTTATCATTTCCCTTTTTTATCCCAAGGGTATATGGTCCCTTTCTGCAGAATAGCATCATAACACCATTCTCCCCCTGCCTTCCTGCTTATTGGTATAAGTATGTTCTCAGGTGTTAATTGATAACATTATATTCATGCTGATGGAACTGTTCCCAGCCGTATACCTCGGTACAACCTTTCCATGGGGACCTCGTTTATTGGTGTTGTTTTGTTTCTCACTCGCTGTTTTCTTCACCATAAAAACACTGCATAATGTGGGGGGTGAGGGGGGTGAAGCTGAGCTCGGGTACGACTGAAGGAATTTTCAAGGCACTGGAGAGAGATCCCCTGGCCAGCCTCTGGGCCCCTTCGCAAGAGCGGCCTTTAAAAGAACCACGTTCAGTCCGACCACAAAGCGCCCCGTCCTTACCTGTGAACAGCTAGTTGAAATAACTGTGGTGGATGTTTGTGTTGGTGGAGAACGGGGTGGGGGTGGGGGGGGGGACAAAGAAATACATGCATAACTACATCAACAGACACTTAAATTCACAATTGAAATTTTCAGGACAAACTGTACTGTACCGCGGTAGCAGTCATTCTCTCTGGGCCCCCTGAGTTGGGTCTTTTGACAGTGGGAGCTTTTGAACATTGTCACACCCAGTCGAGTCCCCGTTCCACCAGTCGTCGACGCTCTCTTTGTAGCACTCCCTAGATAGATTAATGGCTCAACTCATTCGTGATGCTGTCTGAATTCAGGAGAAATACCTTCTCCCGTTTTCACTCCCACACGTGTACCTGTGCAGGAGCCGTTCCCTCCCTCCCTCTCCCTCTCCCTCTCCCTCTCTGTCTCTGTTGTCTCTATGTTTCCTGTGTTGTTATGTTTCTATAGTTTGTGTCCTAGGCCTCTTTTAAGCTCTGCCTAAAGGAACATGGGATCGTTTGAGACTTACTCCCCCACCAGCTTCATCACCTGGAGAAGGGAGGTAATGACGAGAAACCGAAGACTACCGATGCCCCTCCTCAACCACATTATGCTAAATGGGTCATACTCGCCAACCAAAAGCAGAAGCAATGAAACTGAATGCTTTTCGGCTGAAGTACGCCCTCGTTAAATTAGAAAGCCCGTAACTAAGGGTGTAACCACAGTGATTGATCCCACGTCTTGTTTTTCCGCTGTTTGGATTCCATTTCCTACTTTTATTCTCCTCGTTCACAAGAACTGAGTGAAATAAACTCCCCCCACCCCCCCCCCACCCCAAGCATTTCTGTCGTCTCTCATGTGTCATTTTGGGGATGAGGTCAGTCCCCTGATTTTGTTAATGACACTGTACCTCGCGCTGGTCTTGTCATTTATTACACCCTCTCAAAATGGGGGAAGCGATCTCCCAATAATCAATATTTAATTTCTCCTGGACAGCAATTCATCGGGCATCTGGGAAAGGTAAATAATGTCTAGATCTCGGCTCCTGTCAGATACAGTCTGGAAACTCTGAGAGCGGGTCTGGAGTTGGGGGGGGGGGATGGGGGTTGGGGTGGGGGTGGAGGGGGGTTAGTTTCAGGGGTAGTTTCAGACAGCGATGCTCTAGTTCCAGAGGCGACAGAAAACACTGTTTAAAGTAATTATTTTTGTGCTCTGGACTCTAGCTTCGGTTGGGCTTTTCGAGAGGCTCGTGTTTTTGTTGTTGTTGTTGTTTTTTTTTACTACTTTCTCCTGAAGGCGGTTCACGATAACACACCGGTGACAGTATTACCTGCGTCGGGGACTGATTTTCTTTGACAGCGCAGGACTTAATCACGTCGAGAAGTTGACAAGAAAGAGTGCAGAAAAGGCGCGCGTCTCCTTTCCGTTCCGCGCATCTCCGTCAGCGTGAAAAACGAGTTGTGTGACTACAAGGCCCGTCGACCTTCCCACCTCAGCTGTTTAGTGGTTGCTATCCTGCTGTTTAGTTGTGGGGTTTTATATTTAGAAATTGTGAAAATGCTGTCTTTTATGACTGTTTGTTTGTTTGTTTTTTTTTCCCCTCTGTTTCGTAGGTACAATCATTTCTTGCGAGACCTAGCAGAAAACACAAGCCCAGAGCACCCTGAGTTTCAACAGCTTTCAAGTAAGCCTTCTGCCATGCCTCCATCCTTATCTCCAGTGCTGTTTTTCAGATGGAAAAAAACACTTGCATGGTTACATCATGCAGTAACTCTGGACTCTGGTGTGTCTGTCTGTCTGTCTGTCTGTCTGTCTGTGTGTGTGCGCGTGTGTGTGTGTGTGTGTGCGCGCGCGTGTCAAAGAAACTCGAGCAGTTTTATTTTCAATCATAAGGCAACTTGAGCTTTAAATATTGTGTATATTTTTTTTTTTTTTAGCAACACCTTTTGTACAGTATGTCGCTGTCACCTTGTTACATTCCTTCATGTCTTTACCATGACTCACGGATTATGTTTACATTTTCTTAAAATCATAAGTCTGGGGCGAACTGTGCGAAATGTTTGAGGACAGCAGGTGCAGACTAAATGGTACAATTAAATTTTGAGAAAAAGCACAGAAAGGAAGGCTGGATAAGAAATAAACAAAGTTAAGTTTTAGTGGAAGAGAGAGACCTTCCCTCTCCTTGTTAGGGTAACAAAGAGCAATGTTCCTCTCCCCAGCTTTGTTATTGCTTGCTATTATTATCATAAAACAACATGACTCAAGGAGGATGAAAGTATGGTGGAGCTCAGTGCAGGCCTACATTCTCTATCTGGATTTTAAAAATCATTAATTGGGACCTGACCAGGGGATACGAAGCGTGAGATATATTAATAAATAATATTTCAAAATCAACAGAAGCCTGATAATGACTAATTTCTAATCCCAATGTCAAATAAACAGCAGATCCTACTTAAGCATAAATTTACACAAAGAATTATTTATGTGTTTTAATTAAAATCTCGTTGGCTGTGTGCTGCTTTTGCTTACAAATTAAAGCAGCCATGATATTTCATTCTCTAAGATGAAGGAACGTACCCTACGCCGTTCTGTTGGCCCTGTCTGTTTGAGCACTATGGATTTTTTTGTCTGTTTTTGTTTGCTGTATCTAATCAGGTAATGATTTCTTGGAGGGGAAGAAAGATGCAAATAACATTGTATTTTATCAAGCTCGTCATTAGTTCAAATCTTATGCGTCGTTATTCCCCTCTAGTTTTGACCGAGGTTAGTTTTTGTCAGCTTCCTGTTGATGGCATAATGGCAGGTGTTGTGATCATTGTGTTGAAGATGAACTCACGAGAGTGTCTTCAGAAACACCCACCCCTCAAGCCCACTGTCAAAGGATATTTAAAAAATTTTACATTGAACACTGAAGCACTTTTTTTTGACCAATTTCTGTTAAATACATTTGGCAGATAACTTGGCACAAACCTTCAGAACGCACTCCATATACAGAGTCAGATACATGTTGAATACACAATAATAAAACACGAGTGTAAATTAACTATATATACGTAATGCAAATGTTTTTAAAGAGGGAAAAGTCACTTCTAAGACCAAATTGTGACAAGCCCTGAGAACTACCTGTACTGTGATATAGATTTCTGTCATATCGCCTAGCCCAAGTGTGATGCAACCCAAGTAGTACTGACAGGTTTTTGTGGCTAAAGAAAGGCCTAGCTTCAGGCGTGCTGCCAGTGGGTCTACCAGGCTATGGCTAAATAAAGGCTACTGGCGGCTAATCCTCTGTCCTCAGATAGAAACGCAGGAGCAGTGGTGCCGCTTTCTGCCACAAACACGGCGAATGACCTCCAGTGACCTTTCTGGGCCAATGCTAGGCTCAAGCCCCTTCACACACTCTGTAAAATGTTTAAAATAAAAGTATTAATTTATTTAATCTAAAAATTAACTAAATTCAAAGAATGTACTGTAACATTGCGCATTAAATGAAATCCTCCATCAGTAAAGTAATTAGCGCTAATGCCTAATGAAATAAGTGTCTGTTGTTCTGTTGCGCGTGGTGGCGGTCGGGGTGTGCTTGACTGCGCGCCTCGTTTGCAGAGTCACTTCTGAGCCCTTAATAAGATGATAGGTGTATCTCTCCCTTCGTCAGGACTCTTAATGGGTTACAGAACACCCTGCGGTGTTGACAACCTGCACTCTAATTAACGCAGCCGTCCACCGCACTGCGCCGTGCCCGGCGTAGACCCCCCTGACGCCAGATCCAGCACAATCACCGCCGCTGTTTTGATATTTTAATTCCACCCGGCCGGGGTGACCTGGCCTTCTGGGGGGGGCGGGGGTCTGCCATGCATCCGCAAAGGTGCCATTCCACTCCTGTGGTACAAAGAACACTGCTGTTTGCTCATGTAAAATCTAGGCTGTTTTACGGCTCAAGCTGCTGTTTGCTCATGTAAAAATTAGGCCGTTTTAGCAAAACGTGTGTGTGTCTGTGAGATTTTTTGATGTTTGTGTTCCGTTTTATATTTTGTTAAACAAAAAAACCTTTACTGATATGTACTGCAGATTTTTCCATATACAGGTATCACCTGGACAAGTTTAAGTACTTGCTTGTATAAATTGAAACAACTGAAATATAAGCCCAGTTTTTTTTTGTTTGAAAAAACAAAGTAATGGCACCGGTTTGAGTATGGAAGCTCTGTGGAGGGGCAATGGCTCCACCCCCTTTGCAACAGAACTTTTATTCGCCATAGAAACAGAAATCCTAAATTTACGCCACGGTTTTTCCATCTCAAACGCGGTAGTTAAATGCTTTGGGGGGAGGAAAAAATTGGTTGAATGTGTGCTAATTGCCTAGCACCAGAAATGTTGCGGCTGTGCCATGCTAAAATATCCTAGCGGAGCGCCTCCTGACACTTTTTGCAACCCCGTACGCCTGCCAGGGGCGGTGAAGGCGATCTCGGGGGTGTCTCAGCGTATCCAGGACAACGCCCGTAGCCATGACAACCACCTGCAGATCCAGAGGGTGCAGAAACTGCTGAAGGGACGAAAGACCAAGGTGCTGGCTCCAGGTTGGTTCTTGTGATCATCTATTCCTTTCATCTTCCGAGGGGAGAGACCACCCCTTTCTCTGTCGTCTATGGGGAAGGTGGGGAAAGAGGGAGGAGGAGACGGAGGAGGGAGGGAAGAGAGCGAAGGGGGGAGGGTGTGTGTGGGAATGGAGTAAGTTTGTTAGATATGGGGGGGTATAACGAAAAGGTAATCTTTAGAAGAAGATCGACTGTGTTGCAACTAAATCCACCAAAGTAAGAATTTAGAGGAAGGGCACTTATTATTTTAATAATAAATTAATTTTAAGGGAGGAAGAAAATGGTTGAACTGGTTGGAAAATTAAGATCTAATGAGACCATAATTGTTTTTGTTTTTTTTGGGGGGCTGGGGGCAGGGTGGGCAGGTGTGTGGGGGTGGAGGGCGGGAAAAGGTGTCTTCTTTCCTCCCTCATCTTCTCCCCGTTTCTTCTCTCTTGACTTGTGGAGTTTGTGGTCCCTTTCTTCCTGCCTTTGTGTCTCCCTGGAGGGATGCCCACATGTGCACAGCACACAGAAACCTCCTCATGAAAGCCCAGCCCCCCAGCCTCCCCCAGGACCAATTACCAACTCTCCTCATCGTGTGGGCAGACAGATAAAAAGGAAGCAGGGAGAGAGAGAGAGAGTGTGTGTGCGTGCGTACGTGCGTGCGAGTGTGTGTGTGTGTGTGTGTAAGCCCACACTTCTGTATGGGAGCGTGTGTGGGTGTGTTTGTTTCTGTATAGGAGTGCATTTGTGTTTGTGTGTGTGTGCATGCGCGCATGTGTGTGTGTGCGCGTGCATGCGTGTGCATGTCTGTATGTTTATTGGAGTGAGAGGGTCTTTTGTGTGTTTGTGTGTAGTTTATATGTATTGGTAGCGTGAGGATCGTGAGTGTGTGTGTGTGTGTGTGCATGCATATATGTGTGTGTGGTTTGCACACTTGGGGAGGGATGTGGGTTGGGGAGCTATGGCGACTACCCGGCTAGATACCTTGTGAAGTTCTGGATGTGGGGCGTTTATAAGCTTTGTCATCCAAACTAACATTAACTGTGAGGCCTCCATATCTCTGTCTACTGTGAGAGGAGCTCTCCCTTATGGAAAAAGACCACCCCCACAACACACTGTCATACACACACATACTGCCATATACACACACACTCACATGCAAACGCACAAAGACACACACACACAAATCCGCTGCATACACACACATACTGCCATATACACACACTCGCATGCAAACACACATAGACACACACACACAAATCCGATGCATACAAACATAATGTCATATACACACAGACTCGCATACAAACACACATAGTCACACACAAATCTGACACACACATACTGCCACATACACACACACACACACTCTCATACACACACAAATCTGATGCATACACACACATACTGCATATACCCACACACACACACTCATGCAAAGAAAACACACACCGACCCATTTCCGATCGCCGTGATTCCTCTTAACAGGAGTAAAAGGACAGTGACTCCCTCCAAAGAAGTCACCTGAAAGCCCTTGAAACAAATGAAGCGATGAGGCAGAGAGTGCTGAGACAGGGGCCCTCAGACTGCCGCAGAGATCAATGGCGCATCGATGCGTACTCCGGCCTGTCTGCTCGGCCGAGCCGCTGCAGTACCTCACAGTGCTGGCAGGGGGCGCCCGTGCTGTCTCCAAGAGGCCAGGCAAGATGCTAATGGCTGGGATGGAGACAAAACACCTCACCTATGGGGGGAAAATGACACCTGTGTACATCCCTACCTGCTCACTGCAACCTCTTTACATCCAGAGTCACAGGTGTGCTCTGTGCTTGCCTCTCATGGCCATTTTAACATATAGGTAAACCTTAAACACCTGGTTGATTTTTATCATCATTGAAAGTAAATATATTAGCCCTTTTGTAAGTCTCTTTGAAGAAGTGTCAGTGTGTGTGTATATAAATCTGTGTAATTTTATAATAATTATATATACAGACATACAAGGTTGATGTATTTGACTTTTATTGTTGAGAACAAGCCGTCTCTGCAGATACATGTTGTATTGCAGATTCTTATGTTTGCAGGAATCACCTGTGGTTCTTTTAAAGCAATTATCAAACAAAAAATAGAAAAGCCTTTTTTTTAATATAACACTAGATGTGTAATTGTCCCAAAAATTGGGTTCAGTCTGGTGCCAATTTTAACAGGAAATTGTTTTTTACAGGCGACATTGTTCTCATTACTATTGCCGTTGTTGATATTGCTAAACAGTGAACTTCAGGATTCTTTTTAACATTGCTGCACACATAGACATCAGACACCCCTAAAATCGCGTGGGAGGATGTTTTCTGATAATGAAAGCGCAAACTTCTCTAATTTTGTAACGTATCGTAACGAGAGGTGAATTCATTTTTTCTCATGGCAGCCAACTATCAAAACATTTCACATTTAATATGACAAATCCCCCACCACACCACCCAGCCTCCCACCCACCCACCCAAAAATAACAAAAACGATCATTTTCACATGTTCCCTTTACTATTTATTATTTTGTTTATTTATTTTTTGTTTGCCATTGCTGTCATTGAACGCAAAAGGGTCTTTGTACTACAGCCCTTCTGCATTGACCTGGCCCCTTAGGAGACCAGGGGGCTTTGAACGGAGGGGATGGGGGGGCTTTTGAAAGGGGTGAGTTGAAAGACCACGACATGGAAAAGGCAGCTTATAAGCCCAGCTCTTTGAACCTGCAGAATAAGGGGGAACGGGCCGCGCCCCACAATGGGGACCCCCCCCTGTGCTGCGGCGGGGCCCGGCGAGCGGGCGGCAGAGGGGGCTGGAGAGGAGTATGGAGAATAATTACCCAGCAGCCACTCTCTGCGTTTATGTATTTATTTATTTATTTTATTTTATTTCACTAAGAGATTGGGCTCCTGGCGGCCCCTCTACACCGCCGCGGTTATAGTATGTGTGTGAGAGCCCTGGCTTTCATCAGTGTGATGTTTGTGCGGGTCCCCGGCGGCCGCTGATGTTGCGGGGGAATTGAGAGGGATCGGAGGGGACGAGAAGAGAGGGGTTCTGTTATTAATTGGTGCGGTAAGCGTGTTAGCGACTGGGTGTTTTAAAGTTCATTGATCGCGTGGTGCGCCGGGTGGAAATACAGTTCCTTATAGCGGGGGGCTGGGGGGTGGTGTCTAGCCTTTTCTGAGAAGGGCAGGTATGGACGTGGGGGGGTGGAGATTTTGTTCTAGTCCAGCACAATATCAGGCTGAATCTGGTTTTTCAGTGTTTCAGCACTGAGCTGCAAACCCCCCCCCCCCCCCCCGCCACCCCCACTGGCCTTGGATAAGACAAGACATCCCTGTCTTAAAGGCTTACAATGAATTTTGGTCAAGTGTCTATGTATTCCCAAGCTAAGATATACAGGAATGAGGTAACTCAAATTCATTTGTGCAAAAGCTAGCAGTTAACGTGGGTTGATTGACAGGTGTGAAACCTATTGAATAAAGCCTCTAATCCCACTGTCAATATTTATAACCGGCATATTATCCATTTATTAAATGTTTATTACACCCTCTGGGGGACTTTGGTAACAGCTGCTTGTGTGTCGGTAAGACTCCCACCAAGTGTAGCCCCTGTTTGACCCTGCTGTTAATCTCTGCAAGGCTCATTGCTGCTGCCGCTAACTGGATTGGCTGAGAGCATGCTGAGCCAGCCAATGGCTGAGCAGGCATAGGGGGCCATGGAGGCAGTGGATCCCAAAATAAGAATAAATCCCGTGCTTTCAACACAGGACCAGAAATGCTTTATATGTCCCTATCTATCGCCCTCACACCAACTGATTGGCAAAAGGACTCAATGAACCACTTTTTGTTATTTGTATGAAAGATGTTCCCTCCATGGCCAGTTGTGTGTGTGTGTGTGTGTGTGTGTGTGTGTGTGTGTGTGTGTGTGTGTGTGTGTGTGTGTGTGTGTGTGTGTGTGTGTGTGTGTGTGTGTGTGTGTGTGTGTGTGTCTGCCCTCACAGGGCTGTTGGGCTGGTCAGAACCAGCACAGTCTAAATTCTGTACTAGACTTGACTTACCTGCCCTAATTGGTCTCATTTAAGAGTAAAACTATTTGAAGGTGAGAATATGACTGTCAGCCTGTGTAGGCTCTTCATTTTGCCCTGGGCTCTTGCAAAAGTACAAAGAAGGGCAACTAAATTGGTTCCTGGCATGAAACTTTAAAGCAATGAGGAAAGATCTGCTATACTTAGCCTATTATTGCTTAGCAAAAGGAGCGTTAGGGGTGATTAAATCAAGGTTTTTAAAATTCATGAAATGATTCAACAAGGTGAACTACAAAGCATTTTAAGTAAGAGGGCTGTTCCTGGATTTTGTTCCAGCTTCTGCTCTAAAGTATTTAATTAGTTTGAATGTTTACATGACCTGCCATTTGTGCTAAATTTAATGGTAAGGTCATGAATGACAGCTGAAGCTTTCCTCTGTGGCTACATAAAACACTTTACTTAACTGGGTAAAAGAGCCAAGTTAGCCTGGCGGGGGGGATACTGTGTATGCACTGGACCTCTAAGAATGAATTTTACCACCATTTGTCTGGAGAGTGTTCTCTTATGCCCATTGCTCTGCATGTGGAACTCCATCTCCCATCAGCCCCCTCTCCCTGTCTCTCTGCCCATAGGCCGTTGGTACGTCCGTGAGGGCTGGCTGAAGGTGGTGCCCAAGAAGGGCACGGAGGCCAAGCCCAAGATGTTCTTCCTCTTCTCCGACATCCTCCTCCTCACCACACCCTGCAGCTCTCTGCATCCCACCAACGGGGACAAGTTCGCCTGCCGGCGCGTCTACCCGCTGTCCGAGTGCACCGTGGACAAGGTGTTCGGCCACACCCGAAGCCAAGGCGGCCTAATCAGCGTGAGTCACCAGCACCGTGCTGAGTTACGCCCCCCTACGCCCTCTATCAAATCCTTCTGCAGTCCAGCAACTTAAATAGATAAACAGTAATGATATTTTTTTAATATGTATTTTTCATTACTATTGGTCATTATACCCAGAACCAGTAAAATAAGGATGCACCATTTTAACTATTTAAGTTATATTTTTGGGTTATTTTGTATGTTTTTATTATTGATAGTAATAATAAAATGTACAAATAATACTTATAATTTTAATGTTATTAATAATATTCAAATAATAGTGGATTTGGATAGATACATCATTTATACATATATAATGCTGATCACAGGAGCAAAAAGAAACACAGTACTTGCTCATCAAACAGCTAAAACAACTGAAATAGGTATTACGCTATAAAGTAAACATAAAAACCATAAAAACATATATGCCTGTCAATCATCTGTGAAAACATTGCGCTTAAATAAGCTGTCGTGCAAAAGTGCTTCATTTTTTTGTTCTTTTTGCCTCCATTTCGCAAAGTGGTCGGCATTGTATATTTAAACATGATATCCAAAGTATAATATCCTATTTATATGTGTGTATACATACACAAAAGCTGTACGTACATTTTATAAATAAATAATGTAGTGTATGTATGAAGTGTCCATTAATGCAATTGTATTTGCACCAGTCTGCATAATGCATTTTTTTTTTTTTTAAATTACATTGAGAAATATATTCCACATTTTGGTTATACACTGGCATATATGAAAGTGGCGACTAGTCAAAGATCATGTAATATATGTTGAATATTTTGACTTTGGCATCAAAAATTAATTCCATTATATTCTTTTATGAATGTTATACTTTTACAAATTACCCATAAGCCATTAGCTGTGAGCTCACTGTTCCATGTACAGCCACAGCACAGCAGCTGGATCAGGGGGGTTATGCCCTCGTTATTTGAATAATGCATATGGCAAAAGCATAAATAGAGCAGGATAATTACTGTACTGACCAGAGCTGTAATATCCCGATGTACAGAGATTATGGTTATGCGGTATAATTTTTGTGTTTATTTTATTTCTGCGCTGCAGTAACTGCGGGGCATGGCTTCTCTCTGTCGTCCTAATGGTTTGTGCCTCATCGGATTGGCTTTCCGTGTGATTTGCGCTGCGGAGGAACACGGATCGTTCCGTACCCTAACTGCTACGGCCGGGTGTTTCTTGATATTGACTATGTAATGGCCTGATCTGGATAGCGACTGTTAGTGCTGTAAATTGGTTAGGTTCACAATCACAAAGGGGGGGACAAAACATTTCAGCGTTGCTTCTTTTCCTTTTTGATTTAGGCTTCTGATGCCTAATCTTTCTGCGGTCTGGGAAACTGTTTTGTTACTTTTAAATCATAATTATAGATTTGAAATTCTTGTCATATTTTTATTATCACTGATTAGTACATGTAATAATAAAAGGCCGCATTGTGTAGAAACAGCTGGCACAGGGAGGCAGTGTTGGTTCTGGGTGATGCTAACGACACGGAGAGAATGTGGTAAAGTTGAGTCCCAGTAATTAAAAAGTTCACTCGTGTCCCAGTTTATACATTAAAGAGGAGAGACACGCAAACGCCACTGTACTTTCCCTCTGTTAATTTATCATCACTCTAACGATTCTCACTGCAATGGCAAATCAAACATATTCAAATATGGAACAACTCCCCTCTGACTGATCTCACTCCCTCTCTCTCTCCCTCACACACACACACACACTGTCTCTCTCTCTGGTGCACACACACACTGGTACACATTCTCTCTCTCTCTCTCTCTCTCTCTCTCTCTCTCTCTCTCTCTCTCTCTCTGTACTCATAAACAGGCTTTCTCTGGTACACATACTGTCTCTCTCTTTAATACACATACACACACACTCTGTCTCTGGTGCACATACTCTCTCCTTAATACACACACTCTCTCTCTATCTCTCTTTGCCACTCACACACACTCTCTCCTTAATGGGCACACACACACACACACACACACACACACACACAGTTGGTGCCTATGTGTGCAATTGCCAGCTCAGATAATTACCAGAGCAGTAAATACACATTTCTTATTTATTATTCTATTTGTCAGGAGCCTCTTTTACGCTGAGCCTGTTTCCCCGGGCAGAGTCGCACATAGCTCTTTACATTAGAGACTTCTAGACACAGCCAGCTCCCAACGGCTGTTTGACGCCCAATGCGATTGGGCGTACCGGGATCTAGATTACTTGTATTTTGTGTGTGTGTGTGTGTGTGTGTGTGTGTGTGTGTGTGTGTGTGTGTGTGTGTGTGTGTGTGTGTGTGAGTGTTTGTGCAGTGTGTGTGTGTGTGTGTGTGTGTGTGTGAGTGCGTGTGTGTGTTGTTGGTGCTTTGCATTTGATGTTGGATGCAATATTAATTCTGCCAGGCCCTGAGAAGTTGGTATTGAGTTTTGTTCCCCCCCACTCCATGGCGTGAAGTTTTTAATCCCTGCTCAGAGATTCTGCATTTTCCACAGCCAAAGATGCCTTTTTCCTGCCGCCATGTCCCTTTCTGTGCCTCGAAATCAGGGCCAGAGCGAGAGGGAGGTGTGTCAGAAACAAAGTTTTGCACAGGAAGGCCAGAGAATTGTCTGTTTAATCACTCTTAGCTTAATCATCTCATCTCACTGCCCTGGATACTCGCACAAAACTGGAAGCTCCTTTGTGGTCCAGCGGACGGTTCCTGTGTTTTGTGTTGTCGTTGGCACAGAACTCCGCAAATATTTTTCTGCCTATAATCCTAGAGTACATAATAGTTGTTTTGTGTGTCTTGTTTTGTTCATGTCAAGAGCTATCCATGTGGTTTAAGCGTCAGGACTGGCTACAGAAAATGTGATCCATAACTCCAGAGGCCGGGCCTGGCTCTTGCGGTAGTTTCTCTCCCTCTCTTTCTCTCTCCCTCTCCCAGCCATGCTGGGTGTTCCCTGGGTTAATGCGATCAGCGGCAGTCGGCTCCGTTCTGACAGTCACCTCTTGTTTCAGAGAGCTGTCAGGCAGAACGGGGAAGGGGGAAGCTGTGACGCTCCCTCCAGGCCGACACCTCGCGCTCCAAATCCCCGAGGCCTGGTATGACACAAGTGCCGGTTTCCAAGACTGTGCCTCGTCTGGCAACACCCAACCCACACCCCCCACCCCACCCTTGTAGAATCGGTCCGTACCGAAGGATTCGAGTGTTGGGAGCGGTTGTTTTCCTCGACGTCTTTCGCGAGATTGACAAAGTGGATCGCTCCCCTCTGACTCGCCACATCAAAGTTTTGGGTGGGGGTTTGGGGTGGGGGGAGGGTCTGCATCGTGGATGGTACGAGCTGCAAACTGCCAACCCCCCTCCCCCTCATCGCTTGGGCCTCCAGGGGAAGAGGGGGGGCGCAATGGCGGAAAAGGCGGTACGATTGGCACTTCTTCACCCCCCCCCCAGACACGCCTCGTGTTCCTCTTGTCTACAAGGTCCCCTCGCTCGGATCTGAGCGAATGCCGCAGCAGCGCAGCGCACCGCTCAGACAAACCAGCGCGCAGATGTCAGATCTTGTCAAACTGGAGTTTGCATCATGTATGGAATAGATTATCTATCGAAAAACAACTCAATGTCACTCATTCTTCCCTCGCCCCATCCTGAGCAGTCAAGTGCTCTCTCAGTAGCAGGGCTTCTTCAAACCCTGGTCCAAATCCTGGAGGTCCATGCTATGTCTTTTGCTTTGGCCTTCACCTTAAAGCTGCACTCCAGCTAAACTTACGTCCTTGGCATTGCCATTGCTGGCTTTGGCCGGAGGTCTGCATTGGCGAGGCAACAATTGGCCCAGCCTCGCCGGGGATGAAAGGGCGAGCCGGCTTGCCCGTTTCGTTGGTCTCATCGCTATAGCGCCCACTCTGGACATGCTGGACGCCTTTGGCGGCATTAACTGAGGGTATGCTGACCGCTTCATCCTCCAACGTCATAGCGTGGTCACGTGAATCGGAAGAGTGAGGTCAACATGTTCAGCTGAGTTCGGGAAGAATTGGCGGGAAAATCTGGGGGTGGGGGGAGAAAGACTTCCTGTCAGGGGCATAGGATCTAGGGAGGTACAGGGGAGACTTGTCCCCCTCAAAAACACACCTCCCACCAATATCTAATGTCCTGTTTTTTTCCTCAAAGAAGTGCTCATAAAACTAAAGCGGAGAGTGGTTACATAGGACTTCACCAAACTAGTCGGAAAAGTAAGGCCCCCTCATTTGCTTAGTAAATTTACAAACAGACCAGCTACTTTCACATCAGTCATGGATGCAAGAGCAAATGCGAGACATTATTTCAGGTGGAAATCAGAACATTGACTTTTTTGACACAAAAATACCAATATTGCTTCGCTGACAAGTCTTTCTTCCAAAGTTGGATCATTGCGTAACAAAATTTTCATCAACAACAGAATGCCATTTTTTAGCTGGAAAATAGTCGAGATGAGTAAGTCAAGTAGGCATTTAAAATCAAGAACCAGTCAAGACTCAAGGAAAGTAAGTGAGGTCATTTAACTGTGCAATCAGCTGCTTCAATGGATTGATTAAGTGCTGAGCAGCAAGTGAAAACAGCTCTGTCTGCAGGACCGGAGCTGTGGAGCTCTGCAGAAGAAGGCCTTGGGTTCCGCTGCCTTTTGAGGCATTTCTGCTTTACACTTGAACAACAAAGCTGACCATTTCTACCATGATTTGGTTAAGTACAGTTCTGATTGCTCCAAGAGATCATTTGATATTTTTATGCATAACAAGACTGACAAATTATGTAATATATTGGTGATGAAGTTGTCACAGTGAAACTGGCCCTATTGCCATGTTAAATTTACAACCAGGACCATTTCAGCATACCATTTTTATCAAATATTCAATATACAACTGAAAACATCACCAGTAGGTTGTGGATTTAGGAGTCAATGTTGCGGTCCTAGCCTCGCCATTACCAGCTATGGGTTGAGTTGAGAAGACTAAGCTGGTCCCAATGCTCCCTAGTGGCTTCCTCTGGCCAGGGATGCAACAGCAGTTTTTGTAAATTGATCGTATGTTGACTTCATGTTCCCATAATTGGGTACGTGATGCATGACTGCTGTTGCATTAGCAGAGTGGGAAGAAGACTTTGCTTCTTAGCTAGTTAGCATGTATATGGCTTCCTCCTTCTATGTCTGTGGGAGACAGTATGTGAATGGTAGAATGGCAGTATATTTGTATGAATGGTGAGTAGCACCAGTTAGTTGTTAGCATTAGAAGTTAACTGCTAGCATTTTACTTTGTAACCGAGGGGTTCTGCGGCCAGATTGCTGTGTGGCTACCTGTCTGTTGTCCCTATTCAGCAAGGTGAGTGTGAACAGGTGCATCAGCTCCTTCACCTAAACTGTATAAAGGAGCTCTGAAATTGTGTGTGTGTGCGCGTGTGCACGTGTTTGCATAAGTCTGCCTCACACACACACACAGATTAATAATGTAATAAATATATGGAGTGTTTTGGTGCATGAAGATGTAGGAAGTACTGAATTAATGAGGATCTGTCTCCCCTGCTTAAACAGCAATGCGCAGGGCCCCTGCATACTTAAAAATGTAAAAACAAACATTATTTGGGATAAAGGCATATTTAAAAGGTCGACCCAATGGCTTTGTCAAACTGAGCGTCATTTTTTTTTTCTCCTTCTCTCTCTCTCTCTCTCTCTCTCTCTCTTTCTCCCTTCCCCCCTCCCCCTCTCTCCAAGCACCTCTTATTTGTAGAGTTGACTAAATATACACGGCGCACATTTGTAAAAGTGCACTGTTTACAGCTTGTGTGACTCTCTGTGAAGGAGTCGGGCGTCTCGGGTCCCCGGGGAGGGGGACCGTAACGCCAGAAGTGCGGGTGACGATCCAGCCGGAGACTGATGTCTGACAAGGCAGAAACATTTGCATCCGTATAAATCATTCAAAACCCAATCCCAGAACGTGTGACGAAAAAAAAAAAAAAAAAAAAAAAGAGCACAGGGTTATGAAAACAAACAAAGGATGCTGGGATATAAATAATATTTAGGGTTTTTTTTTTCTTTTTCTTTTTGATGTCGGAATGCTGTGTACTTTTACAGTCTCAGCAGTCGGGTGGCGTTAGGAACAGTGGGGAAAAACAGACTGAAACCCAAATTTACACTTGTCAGTGGATGACCTCACATGGCCTGCAGGGCCGTGATTGGGCATGCAGTGATGAAGAGACTCTGCTGATTTTGGTGCATTTTGGATTTTCTCTTTGGTATCCACTGACACACCAGTACCAGCATGTAAAGGGGTTTGTTTTAAATGCAGTCGCTGGGATGGATTCATATATAATTTGTTATACCTGATTTTCTACAAGTAAGTATTTTGTCTTATAGTTGAGTGGCATGTCTGGGGAAACTCAACCCTAGTCCTGAAGAACCATGTGGTCTGGTGATATATATATTTTTTTGTTTTCACCTGAAAATCTCTAAATAGTTAATATCTGAAATCAGGTGAGGACAGGTGTGTAGTCAGCTACTTTGACTTATCGGTTTTGTGCTGAGAAAAAACCAAAACCAGCACACACCACAGCCTCCCAGGACAAGGCTGGTACCCCTAATCTTTCTGCTCAAAGCAAATGTCATATAATGTAATGTACCTGGGACAGCAGGTATGCCATCCCCCAAGGTACAGGTGTATGGGGCTGTAGATCATACCTGCGCTGCGCTGAGAAATGAACATCTTTTACTGATCATATTTAGTAATTGACATTCTGTTACACTACAGAGTTATATTTTCAAACCGATCCTTTTTTTTTTTTTTTTATTAGCCAGAAGTAATAGTGTTGTATAAAAGAAATTGCCTATCACTCAGATTAATTTAATCAAAATTGATTTTCTTCTGAAGGATATTAATTGCCGTGATTCGTGTAAAAATGTAGCAAATCTTTGATCAAGTGAAAATAACCCAAAGAGAATGTTGTGACCCGTGATGAACTGTGGGATTGGCCGAGGGGCAGCTTGGGAAGCCCCGCCCTAGTCTTGATGTTTTCGCTGTGGGCGTGGCTATGGTCGCTTCAGCCAATGGTGTCGCAGAGCCTCGGCACGATGACATCATCAGAGGCGCTCCCCTTTCTTTCGTATCGCCATCACCAAGTCTGTCGTGTTAGCGGCACGTCTTCCTGATTCCGCTCGATATTTACACGTCCGAAAAACCCGGCCCGTTCGGTTTCGAGTCTGCTCTGGAAGCTCTGAAGCTTATCGGGTTAGACCCTTCCCTTCCTTTCCTTCCTTCCTTCCCTTGCAGTAAATACATCTTCCTCCAGCCCTGCCACCCTTTTCATTTGAGCAGTTAGCGTTATCTAACGGAAGAAATGGCATTTCATTACCTTGTTATCCCATAAAGCCAAAATGCATACTCAATAACATTAAGGGTAATTTCTCATAAAGACACATTATCGATCCCGGGCCCCACCTGTAAGCAGGGGAAATTGCCATCAGCACTCCCCGGCTCCTCACGTCGGGGCCTGAAGAATTAAAGAAAAATTAAATTTGACAGCAGTAAATGTGCACCCGCAATTCAGGCCGCCAATTTATATGCAAAACGAAAAAGGGCTTTATGAAAATTTCCTCCATTTTCTCACGCATATTTGGAAGAGAAAGCTTCTCTCTCTCTCTCTCTCTCTCTCTCTGTCTCCCCCCTTCTCTTTTTTCCTCTCTCTCGCTCTCTCATTCTGTTCCCCCCTTTCCTCCTCCCTCCTTCCCCCTCTCTCTTTCTCTCTCTGTATTCCTTTTTCTTCTGTATGCCTTTCGCCCTAATATCCCTTCTACTTAAATATTACACTGCAACCACAGCAGAGTGCTTTGATGTATAAATAATCAAGCCAAATTATGTGCAGTATGAAGGCCTGGGCTCTGCCATTCCTATTTTACAAAGTAATTTCTACCCTAGAGGGTCAAATTTCCTGACAAATTCTTAATTACCGCGCTGCAACAGAAGTGGAATCTATTTGTGCATAAATCACCTCGGCTCCCAAGTGGCAAGTAACTCATATTATCAGCCATTTCACTTGGCCCACTCAGTGAACTCTGTAATTAGATAATACTTTTGATGATGGTACATTTGAAATCTTAATCCATTTAATTTTTTATGAGGTCCACCCCCCCCCCACCCCCAACCCCCCACCAACCCCACCCAACCGCCCCACCCCACCCCTACTTTCTCCTTTTATTTTAATAGGGATATGTTGGTGACCACTGCCTGTTTAACGATCATTAAAATTCTGTCCACAGCCGTAATAAAGATTAAAGATTGCTAATACGGCGCTCATAACCTCGTCTGTTTTCCATATAAGCAGAGCTGCAGGTAAATGCTAAAGGTCATTTAATATGCGAGCGTCTGATTATAACCCTCTGTAATAGGTTCCTGTGGTAATCATGGCGGTGTAAAAAGGCCCGGGTTGTTTGGGGTTGGGGCGGCCGTTTCCGTATTTGACATGGGTAATGCAGGAATAAAAGCCGCTGATCTGAGAGAACGTTTGTCCCGTGGCGGCTCCTCCAGGCCTCCATGCGCAGCCTCTCTTTCGCACAACCTAGGAAGGAAGAACAGCGGAGGGGGAAAAAAAAATAATTAAACAAAAACTCTGGCCTCAAGTTCTCACAACAGTGCACTCTCGCTCACTAATTAAGAGCAGTGGCATACATTTTCTGGGGTATTAGTATTAAATAATATTGCATGTACATTCGCTTAAGCACAGGCTTAGGCCTGTATTTGCATACAGTGTTCAAACATCCTAAAGGTGGTGTTGTCTGACAGAGATTCTGCCCATAGGGGCCAAGAAGAAAAGAACATTTGAATACGAAGAGTGCTGTTGTAATTTGTGTAAATATTGTAGTACTTCGGTGGAATGTGGAGGTGGCTTTTCTCCATACAGTACACACTATATGTCTTCCACCATTTCAAGTGCACCCGTCCTCTCCTTGCTAGTAGATTTTTTTATGCTTTTTTTTTTTTTTTTTTTTTGGGTCCTAACAAGATTGCGAGGATTAGCGTGATTGATCAACTTTGATGAGCAGGCCGAGCTATCCCAGGATGCAACGGGGGTTCGGTAAAAAGCGCAACGATCTCCCAGCTCGCGCAAGTGCGAGCGTGAGCGCGAGACGGCACCCCGCTCACGTACAGGGGGGAGCCCAGAGGGACGGATCTTCGCTTGACACCATTTGCATGGGGCTGGAGGAAAGGGGGGGGAGAGAAAAAGAAATAACCACTGACATTTAGAGCCATAGCCAACAGGGCTTCTGATTAAGTCGTACAGATGCTGCAGGGAGCGTAGTGCTGCTTTCTGACCCAAGCTGTCTGCCTCTGCCTTAATGCAGTCCAGCACGCACAGACCTGCCTCCTCTCCACTCTTCTGCTCTGCTCTCCCCAGAACAGACTCTCTCTCTCCCCCTCTCCCCCTCTCCCCCTCTCTCCCTCTCTGCTCTGCTTCACCACCCCCCCTTCCTCCACAGTTCTTTCCTTCTTAATGTACTCATGTTGTGCAGTCATTTTATCCTGGTACATACTGAGGTGGCCATTGTAATAACTCATAAAAGCAATGATTGCAGTCTGGTCTCGGGCTCAGGGCTGCTTTACAAACTGGGCGTGGGTTGCCCCCTATTGATCGCATGGCGCAATTGATTCCGAGCCCTCTTCTACTCCAGACGCTGGGAAGTGTTATCATGGCGCAGGCTTTGAGCAGTGGAGAGGGGAAGGTGCTTATATAATTTTATTTAGTTATTTATTTCGTTTTAAAACTTTGACGGCAGACTTCAGGGCGCACTCCTGGCAGATATGGCAGGGTATCTTTTTTTTGTGGTGTGATCGATAGTCTCAGAACGCTGGACACCGCAGCACAACCGGCGGAATGTGAGCCCCGGATATTACCCACAATGCACCTGTGCTCGATACCGCCGCTGCCCCGCTTGCATGAATCAACGATAGGAATCAATAGCTTATAATGATCAAACCGAACCCCTTTCTTAGGCTGAGCAATAGAGACCTGACTGCAGTCGAGCATCTCCAAGGATCGGATCGCGTCGGTTCAATGTGAGTTTTTATGAGCGCATCTTTAGCTCTGAAACCCTTTGCCGCTGCATCGGGAGGAAAAAGTAAAACTCTTACCGAAAATTAAACATGAACTGACAGGAGTTCATGGACTTTTTCTGTACATAGGAGCAACAGTTAAAGAGAGAAAAAATCACCTGAAAACATCAATAAAAACGAACTTTTTTTAGGCTAAATGAGGATAGTGCAGCCCTGGATAACGCGTGATACTCAGTTCAATAAGAGAGTTTACTGATAACTTTTACACAAATAACCAGATTACATAGATAAACCCCGTCTGCGTTGAATAGAAAGCATAGATGAATCAGTATTCATGCTTTCAGCTACTTAGTCTTTATGATTTCAGAATCAACTACAGCTGTGTGAGTCCTCTTTCAGTCCGGCAGCCCAGAAAACTTTTTTCTGTTATGTTTATAGCCACATCTGTGTTTGCCTCATCTTCCCATGGTTCATTGCAAATTCACTGTCTGTCATGTCTGTGAGATTTTGGCAAAATGTATTGATGGGAATTGTCTTGTGATACTCAGCAGCAGAATTGCAAAAGCAGAATTCTTTTAAGTCACAAAAATGTATATCTAGCACCAGACTATATGAAACATAAGTTACAGCTTGCAGATGAATGATCTAAGCGCAGTGAATTTGCCTCTCGCATGCTGCATGAAGCGGTCTAGCAAGGAATGTTATGTTGAAAAGTCATAAATATCAATCAAAACCATGTTGATTCCTGAGCATAACCCTCAGAACCTGGAGGAAGTCAACACACATGTGACTTTTCTGGTTTCCACACTGCAGGTGTGACACCAAACATGTGTTGCTTTTGCTGTTGGAGGAACACTGAGTATGTGTTTATTTCACAAACCTGTATGTACCTGACCAGCCAGGTGAGGGCGCTGTGGAGTGGTGTCAGTCTGTGCGCCACTTCATGGCTCAACTAAATCAAACTGTAGAACTGTAAACATGTACACACCTGTGTGTGCGTGTGTGTGCGTAGGTGGGTGGAGGTTTGTGAGTTGTTCCAGCAGACAACTTGGTGAAAGAAAAGCCACTCAACCTCCCCCCATCAATGACAACAGCTTGTCTAGGAGACAGTAAAAATTCCAATTTCTAATGATCTTAAAGGGAAACTCAAGCCAGCGCCAGGTTCCTGGGCCGGGTCTGTGTGTTGCTTTTTTTTTTTTTTTAAATCTGGCTGCACAGAAAAAAACCCACCTAATAAAACCCTGACCGTCTGTCTCCCTCCTCTCCCCCCCCTCTCCCTCTCCCTCTCTCCCTCTCTCACGCACAGTTGACCTTCACCAAAGACAAACTCCTGCTGATGTCCAGTGACCAGGAGGACCTGAACGACTGGTACCGGAGCCTGTCCTCCACCATCGGGTGAGTACCAGCCCCGCAGCCCCCCTGGCTGGCCCCCTCCTCCACTCCAGCCCGGCCGACCTTGCCCCCCCCCACACACACACACACCCCACCCCCAGCGAAAGGTGGCCACGGCCGCATTGATCAGTCGCCCCCACCCCCACCCCCAGCACATGACAGTCTCAGCCTTAATTGAATCCCAAAAGGGGGGCTGAGCTGGGTTATCATTACACAGGCCCAGCCAACAGGCTGGTTCATTAAAAGCAGAGAGAGAGAGCGAGAGTGGACGCTCAGCCCAGGCGGACAGGGCTAATTAGTTTATTATACAGACACCTTGACGAGGGGGAGACGTTGTCATCTTGCCCTTTATTGCACTGGGGACGTTGTTAAGAGCCGGAATCGGATGGGCGGGTGGTGGGGGTGGGGGGGTGAGGTGGTTGCCTGTGGGCCGGTCATTACCGGGGTCGGGGCTTCTGTTGGGACGCTGACAGGGTTGTGGCTCAGGTCGCGCACGCACGGAGGAGGGAGGAGAGAGAGAGAGAGAGGAGGTGAATGGGAGAGGGGGAGAGAAATGGAAAGAGAGAAAGACAGGATGAGAGAGAGGGACTGAGTGTGAAAGGTGAATGAGAGAGAGAAGGGAGAGACACATGGAGAAAGAGGGAGTACGAGATGCAGAGAGAGAGAGAGAACGAGAGAGAGCTCACCTGAAGGAAGAAGTTGAGGGGGTGGGGGTGGTGGTCACTGCAGGGGGGCAGCCAGATGGCACTGGGAAGAGACTGTTAATCCCCCTTTCCTGTTGGCACACCTACAGTAGCGTCCACGCCATACGCTGCGTCCCCCCGCGGCCCCAGATGTCACTTTGATAGATACTGGAGACGTCGGGCGGCCTCTCAAGGAGCCTGACATTAACCACACGGCGCTAATGACCAGAGAGAACCTGGAGATTTGTTACCGAGCCAGCGAGAGAGAGAGAGAGAGAAAGAGAGCGCGGGGCGGGCGGGTGGACTGGCAGGGTGGCGGGGGTGAGAGACGCCGCTTCACAAGTGTTTTTTTAACAGTCAGATGTGTTAGCATAGCACGTTTAGCACGTCCTCGACACAGGCCAGGGTGAGATTATGAGAATTACAAAGAAGAGACATTGAGAATCTTCACTTTTTTTTTTTTTTTTTTTGGGTTGTTTCATGACCGTCCCATGAGGGAACCACTGCAGTACCAATATGTTAACACAAGGGGGGTGAAAACCCAGAACATTTTGCCCTGCGATTGAACAATGTCCACTAAGACGTGATTTGAAATTTCGTCAGTGTCTTGATGCTTGATGATATCAGGTTGTGTGCTCTGTGGGGAAATATCTATATATTAATATATTTTATACCCAGACATTTAGCTAACAAAAGCGTACAAAAAAGGCTCAGAACCAAGGCTTTCTTTCCCAGGGAAGCACAATCCTACAAAATAACATGAATTGGCCCAACAGGCACGGGAGGGAAATTGAGGATGTAGTTCTTAAGTAACTCTAATGGATTAGAGGAGGTTGTGTTAAACACAGCATTAGTGGAGTATAAAAACAAAACCAAGGTAAAGGTTTTCCAGAAACACGGGGAGTTGTCTGCCCGCTCTCAGATGTACCTTGGGGTGTATTTTTATTCGTAATTTGCACTTGAGGCCACGGTGTAACCCCATTGTAAATTAACAGAGGACCCCCTTTAATTAACTGGGCAGAGACGGAGTCTGTTTGTTAAGCACATTCAAGCTCAGGAGCGCAGCAGCCTGTGATCTCGCACTCCTCTCTCATGGCTATTCTCGCTCTGCGCTTTGATTGACACGTGTTGGTGCTCCCGTCTCATCTCCCAGTCCCTGTGAGAGTTCAGAGGAAGTGGGGTGGAGACAACGAAAGAGGAATTTCCTGCCACACTTCTTCATTAATCTGCACCCCACCCCCACACCTTCATTATCACCCCCCCCCCCTTTTCTCTTTTCCCCCTCAACCCCTTCAACCCCTATCAATGCAACCTCTTCTCTTTCTTTTTTTTCGATAATAATTGGCCTTGTATCTTTGCATGTACTCGGTAATTAAAGGCGCTCGGCTAAGATAACGGACTCCGCTATTTGACGTGCATTAGGGCAAGTTTGATGTAGCTCCTCCCCCTAAAACAAATTCTTCTCGTGTCTTTTGAGGTGGATATCCCCAGTGCACCCCCCCCCCCCCAACCATGTAATGGGCTGGTTAATTACCTCCTGCTGGTTTTGCGAATGGTCTCGTCCAACCATAGACCAGCTCTGAAGTTTACCCCACACATCAGTTAATAGATCTGCTTGTTAAACAGCAGCACCTCGAACACATACCCTGAGTGTGCTGCTCTCATTTCATTACAGCTGTAATTAATTGCCACGGCACCAATTTGTCAGCGTTACTGGGGGGAATAAAACCGGAGCATTCAGCTCTGATGTTCAGAAAGTCAAAAAAGTCCACAGTTCACTTTTCACAACCGGTGTCAGTTGTCAAACCTGGACTACATGCTTGATTCATATTACTTTTTAATACATGCACAAAAACTAGCACAGATGCAATACAATTCCTTTCATTCCTAAAGTTTCATATCTCAGAATTAAACGGCCTGTAATTCTAAGCTCTCCACAGGTTGCAGGACAAAACATTTTAAGTATATTCAAGAATTCTCAGAAGAGAATTTCGTACCCTGTGCCATGATTCTCAGTCCTTCAAAATCCATACTGCGCAGTGGATAACCAGCGCTTAATATTCGCATTGTCTTTGTTTTCCTGTAGTAATCAGTATCAGAGTTCAGAATGGGGTAATTTGTACAAGCTGGTGTTATTGTTCTCTGTGTTTGTGGGGGAAACGTGATCTTCAGCTTTATTTCCGCTCGCTTGGCGGTCGCACCAGCCGGTCTGAATGTCACAGTCTATCGACTTTCTGCACCGGAGGGAAAAAACACTGACCTGCTTCTGTGGTGTGTGTGAGGGCTGCTGTGACACTTAAAATCACACAAAGTTTTTTTTTATTTATTTTGGGTGGGGGGTGGGGGAAGGGAGGGGCTGGCAGGGGCACAGCCGTGCCAAAAAATGAGAGAAACTTTGACCCATGGCGGTCAATCGGTCTTTCATCCAATCGATGTGCTAAGCGACGTTTCCTCTTTGCAAGGTTAAATAGTGACAGCCTCCTTCCTCCAGCACGCACTAAACACACACACACACTGACATGCACACATATTATATGCCCATGCACATACACACAAACACGTTCACACATTACTCAGGGAGATTATAAAAGATTATTGGGTTTGAATGGGGAATGTTTTACAATATTTTGTTTTTTTTAATATACTGGTTTTAATTCTGTCATGAAAGACTATTAAATACTGTGATTTATCTTCATGATATGAAAAGAAGGAACTGTGGAATTGTGATGTCACTTCCTCCTCTGTGTGAGCAGGCAGCTGAGGTCTCGGAACACGGCAGTGCACAGGAGAGACGACCTGTGTCGGAGGCCGCTGCGGTCCACAGAGGACCAGAGTGAGAACCGCACCCCCGCCGGCCCCTCCCACACCAGGAAGAGAGTCATGGTGAGCGATGTTTTCATGTGAAAGACAGTTGCTTCATACTTGTGATGTAAAGTTGAAAGACCACTTCAATCTTAAATTTTGAAAAACTTCCTTTTTTTTTTTGCCTTCCTTTTTTTTTTTGCCTCAACTTTGTTCCTCATCTCCAACTAAGTTGCTGTTGTTCCTCAGTTTTTCTGCTGCCAATCAAGCCACACGACAGAAATGAATCTGAAAGGGTTTCACTAAAGTCTTCGAGGGGTGGTCCGAAACCTTACGTCCTCAATAACACAGATCAGTGCAAGTGCAAATGTGGTTTTGGCCCGATTTTCGACCCCTAAATACCTCAGTATGGGAGCCTGTGGCAGCAGTGCTAGTTATTCCATAAACTCACACTAGCACACTTTAGGAGCTATCAAGAGCGCTCGCTCAATCTGACAGCTGACTGCAGGAGAGAATATTCAGCAATGAGCTCGAACGCTGCGGCTCCAGAGATACCCAGGGCCTGAGAGTCCGTGTTTTCTTATTAACCAGTAAAAAAAAAAAATTAATAAATAAATAACATCGCTGCAAATAAGAGCTCTTAACGTGTAATGTGTGGGGTTTTGCAGGGAGATCCATGATGGAGGGTGGAGTGCAGCCTGACTGTCTGGTGGGAGTTCCCAAAGCTTTGTCTTAACAGCGCTAATATACATACATATATTAAACATACACATCTGACAGTCCTCTGGGGCCAAGGCGGCTCCGCGTGTAATTATAGCGTTAGCGCCGAGACGGAAGGCAGGCGGCACGACGGCGGGCGGGTGCTTGCGGAGAGAGAGAGAGACGGGTCGAGCGAGCGAGCGGGAGCGTCCTCAGTTAGATGCCACTTTTGATCTGCTGCTTTGCGGCGCCGTGCCATTAGCGCTAAACAAACAGGGCGTGTGCGTATTCCCCGCGTTCTCCAGCGCTGGCCCTTGCTCGCTCTCGCCCCCGAGTTTCCACGTCCCCGAACTGTTAGGCCCGTTAAACTGAATGGTGAAAATGGGGGTTCCCCTATGTGAGCGGAGTCAACATCACACACAAACACGCACATAAACACACAAACCCTGAGGGTTTCACTCACTTGCCGCTGTCCCAGCGCCCCTCTTTTCCAGCCTGGCAGAGCCGCGGGGCTCCCCTTATGCTTAGGGTCCTAACCGATATGCTGGAGCATTGATATTGCAGTTGACCCTCCCACATCGCGGCTTCGGTTTTTCGCAGGATGGCAACAAAAAATTAAATAGGCATTTTTTTTTTTTTTTTTTTTTAGCTTTGCGGCCTATGGGAAACCGCATAGCGCTGCAGATGACACTCATAGCAGATGAAAAGTAAAGAAAACATTAAAAAAAGCACAGAATCCCCCAACTGCCACACCTATGGTGGGAAGGGGGGGGAAATTTTACCCGGTTTTTCCACATTGAGGGGGAGGGGCTGAGCCCCTAACCTCTATGTTGCCAGAGGGTCACCTGTATTAGCCGATATTGACCTGTATTACAGATATGTCTACATTTGTGGAACTCTCCCTGATAGTGTACCAGTAATATCAATGAGAACATATAATACACACGTGATTTGTGGTTGTTATTTATGAAGGTAAAGTTTTTGTAAATTCCACCATCGGTGCATCCTGACCTGCCATGTAAAAAGAAATGCCTGTTTGTCTTGCTAGCACTGAAATATGCTGATTGGCAGATATATGAGTAATTGGTCTAATTTGCTCCCAAATTATCAATCATTGGTATCAGACCCAAAAATTCTGTAGGGGTGGGCCCCTTCATAACATGTTCCATTAAGAGGGCCCTCATACCATCTTACTGAGTCAGGAACCACAGCCGATAAATATCCAAGTGTCGCATCTTTACAGCTTAAACATTGTCTACTTTATAGTGTAACCCCAAATTCTCTGTTATGGTTAATACAGTGTTATGGTTAGAATTTGTCAGATTAGACAAGGTCATTTCATTCCATCAATAACCACATTAGAAATTAAAGTTTTTTCATAATTCTTCGGTGCATCGTCCTCGAGCAAGCTTGAATAGCACATGGCATAATTTTTTAGAACATAATCATTACAGCCCAACCCCTGTGCTTTTTGGGAAGGCACCTTCTGATTTTCTCTTGTTGATTACTCGTGAGGTAACTAACCAATTTAGCGACCTGTGAAAAAGAGTCCTGTCTCCTTTCCTTCTTTTTCTCTCTTTCTCTCTCTCTCGGTTTCAAAGCCAGGGACCTGAGCTGTTGTTTGTGTGTGTCCCTCGCACCCCCACCCCACCTCCTTGCAGGTCACGACTGAGCCCGAGGGTCAGGCCCGACCCCCCCGCGGGAGCCGGCCAGGCCGGAGCATCAAAGAGGATGAAGCTGACAGAGGCTTCGGTGGAAAGGTGCCCCCCCCACCCGCCCCCAGGGTCAGCCCAGAGACACCGGGTCCAGGAATTAAACATTTATCAATCCCCGTTAATTAGCTGGCCAGTTTGTCAAACTTTCAGCAACCCTCCCCCCCTCACCACCCCCTTTCCTTTCCGGCCCCTGACCATTGTTTATTTATTTATTTACTTTACTTTCAGGCTCCGATCTGACAGCCAATTACAGCGCCACAAGAACAAAAGAACAGACCAGAAAGCCCTGAAAGTATTAATTATTTAGGCCGGGGCGCGCGGTTGAGAGAAGATATCAATGGCACGCTGGTGTTGTGATCTGTTTGGGAGGTATCAATGCCCTCAGTCAGTCTCTGACAGTTTTCTTAATCATCCCAGATCCTATAACATTCTGTTTGTTTCACCGCTCTGTTTGAGCAGCGGCCGAGCCCCCCGATTCCCTCTCTCTCCATCGAAATGAAGAGATGCAGAGTGGTAATTCGAGCTGAAGGTGCTGAGATGTAGTGTTTAATGTATCGTAAAGGAAGGGATGCGGCTCAAAAGAACAACTGCGAGCATTTGTCTCTCTCATTAGGAGGCCTGTCGGTGGAAAGCTTATCCCTCTCAGAATTAAAGTTGCATTGCGAAGCAAGGAAGTCTGGGAAATGTAGTTCTGGAGATTTTTTTTTGTTCTGTGAGTGGATTTCACCAGTAGTAGGTGAGCTAGAGGCCAAGAACCATGAGAGAGTTCCAAGTTTTGCAAATAAGCTTCCCACAATCATACTGGAAACAAGAACTGATTTGGTCTTTCAATCATCACTCAAAACTTCAGTCTCTTCTTCCACACTCGACCCCTACAATCAGATTGTAAAACCCAGCCATGTTCTCCATAAACTACAGCCTCAAAGCCAGTGGCCAGTCAACTGACTGAAAGGTCTGTGTGACTCATTTTTTCAAAAGGCACAAATGAAAAGCAAAGTCGAATTGACCGATCGATCGATTGATTGGTTGGTTGGTTGATTGATTGATTCAGAGCTAGTAGCTTTGAGTGACATAATTACAAACAAGACTCCCTTATTTTCAACTCTTTCTATTTTAAATGCGTCATTTTGGGAACAGTTGTCCTACTTCTGGTTTTACATGAGAGATGTAAAACCAGAGGAAAATGAAATTTAACAAACTTTGGTGACTTCGGTTTTCAAAGGATTTCAAGCCAAGCCAAAGTCAGCTGTTTAAAAACCAGACTGGGTTCTAATGCAGGTATCTCTCCATCCTGTAGAGAGTGGAGGTGTGTTGTTTATTGGGTTTTTCCTGGTTAACCTTGGGCCCTGTTTGCCTCTCGTTTGTCTCCAGCACTCAGGAGTCCGCCGGGCCCAGCTGCGTGATCCTGTGACCGCCATGTCGCCTGTTTGGAGCCGCGGATATCTGACATGGGCCTGAGAGACGGGGTTGGGGGGGCTGAAGAGCGTCAGCTTGGCGGTGGCCGTTGCCTCTCACACGCACGCCAAACCACGCCGACCGATACCTCTCTCTCACTCCATCCCCTACCTCTGTCTGATTATTATTTTTTTAATCAAGATTATTTTTCATCGGCTTCGCGTTGCCTGGCCGAGCCTGATAACCAACAATCACCAAAGAATGTCTTACTAAGAATCTCAGCGCTGTTTTTGTATTGCCTTCACTGTTCTGCACTCCATCAATGCAAAGAAGCTAAGAAACGCTAAGCTCGCTTGCAGTCAGGTCATCTCATATTTATAATGTATTTTCCATTTTGGATTTTTACTAAGCTTTATTATTTTAAAAAAAAAAAACAAATACTACTTGGATATCATGCTTGCCAGGCGTGATTTTACTAAATGTGTGTATGATGATATATTACAGGGTGTCAGTTATGGGAATACGGGAACAAGTAGTGCAATAAATGGGACCAGTGCTGCTAAACCCTTAGCACTGTGTCTGTATAGATATTCTACTGATTGAACGAACCTACTACTGAGAAGAGTCTCTGCAAATCACCACATTTTCTCTTTAATCTTGTGATTGACGCAATCGTAATATATTGCAGGGTATATATACTGGTGTATGTATTGAGCTTTTTTTTTGTTTTGTTTTGTTTTGTTTTACGCTGATCGATGAGACTGATTCATATTGTCATTTATGTGACAAAAGCCATTTGAAATTGATTATTCTGTTTCCTTTGGTTCTTTCCCGATGACGTTCCGATCCTTCCTGTGACTTAAAATAGCCTATTTATGTACCAGCCTATGTTGCTGCTTTGCCAAGGTGTGTTATATTGGTATTTTATGTTGTCTCATTTTCCTCTCCTCTTACTCCAGACGAAGCGCGATGTTTTGAAAGCTGTTACTCCTGGTGAAAATTAAATCGATTTCAAAGAAAACTGAATCTGACGGCATCTGACCGGTTTTCTCAATTTGTGACATGAAAACGCTCATTAAGCAATGGAGAGACGTTCACCCTGGTGACCACTGGAGCCTAATTCACAAGCCTGTGAGGGTGGGTGTGGGGTGGTGGCACCACTCATGCACTCATGTGGTTTGATTGCATTTTCCCATAAACCACTGCATCTGTTTCCTGTGCAGAGTCTTATGATATATAATATAATATGATATAATATCAAGCTATTTTTAGATGGTTATTAAATACAAGAGAAACGGTAATGTTATCTTGTATGCATGGATAAGTAATCCAGCTTCGGCTTAACTGTAGTGGTGCATTATTAGCGAGAACAAACATTCCGCACTCAGTTATACAGGAAGGAATGTAATCATTAAATACAGTGCCTTTGTCTAACGAGAGAAGTTCTAGAACCCTCTCCCAACGTCTCATCAAAGAGCGCCAAAGACCTGCTTCTCCCAGCCCGCTTTCCGCTTTTATATTTAATCTTATGGTTTCAAACAGGAGCACCATAGTGATACAGGTATAAAAACTCACATGAAAACTCACTCAAGGTTTTGTTGTGAGTTGATGATAGTTAAAGCTTGTTGGTGAGTGTTAAGCTCAAGGTTTTGTTGTGTGTTGATGATCATTAAGGCCTGTTGTTGAGTGTTAAGTGCTAACCGTCTGCTCATTGTGGGTGTACTGTGGCAGGTTGCTGGCTGTTTGGTTTTACTGTGGTTCCTGGGTTTCACAGAAAGCACAACACAACTTTGTGTTATCCTCCTGCCTGCATCCGCAACAACTGTGCAGCCTTGGGCTCTGAGCTCTACCCTACACACACACACACACACACACACACACACACACACACACACTCACACACTCACTCGCTCACTCACACACTCACTCACTCTCATCGCACACACTCACACACACACTCACACACACACTCACTCATTCACACACACTCACTCGCACACTCACTCACTCACTCACACACAGACACACTCACTCACTCACTCACTCACACACACACACACACACACTCACTCACACACTCACTCGCTCACTCACACACACTCTCACACACACTCACTCACACACACTCACTCACACACGCACACACACACACACTCTCTCTCATACGCACACACTCACTCACACACAGACACACTCACTCACACACACACTCACTCACACACACACACACACACTCTCTCTCATATGCACACACTTACTCACTCACACACACTCTCTCACACGCACACACACACACACACTCTCTCACATACACACACACTTACTCACACACTCTCTCACATGCACACACACTCACTCACTCACTCGCACACACACACACAGTCTCTCTCACATGCACACACACTCACTCACACACACACACACTCACTCACTCACTCACACACACACTCTCTCACATGCACACACACTCACTCGCACACACTCACTGCACACACACTCACACACACACTCTCTCACATGCACACACACACACTCTCTCACATGCACACACACACACACTCTCTCACATGCACACACACACACACTCTCTCACATGCACACACACACACACAACCTGTCCAGGGATTACCTTTTTTTCAGTCAGGATAAACATCTAAACTTGCACTGGAGGCAAATCTCCTTTATTACCAGTATTTTCAAAAATGTAAATTTTCAAACAAAGTATGAGAAAGTCACAATAAACATGCATGCACCAACATATATAGACACACACACACAGCCTTATAATAAAAACAAAAGGGCAGGAATATCGATTGCAAGGCCACGGATTTCCACTGCTCGTCTCCGCTGTTCCGCCCTTGAGCCAAAGCTGGAGTCTCTTCACCTACACCTGCACCGGCTCCCAATTAAAACCGCAGCCGGCTAATTGGGCTCCTGAATGAGGAGGCCAGGCCGGGCCAGGCCGATCGGCGGGCGTAGCCATCAGCTGCGTAGTGTACGAAGGCGGGCTTCACAGAACAGGGCTGGCCGGAGGTACTGCTGTTTCTGCGGCTCACTGACTGTGTGTGTGTGTGTGTGTGTGTGTGTGTGTGTGTGTGTGTGTGTGTGTGTGTGTGTGTGTGTGTGTGTGTGTGTGTGTGTGTGTGTAACAAAACAAAGGCTTGGGAGGGTGCATCCCCCACCCCACCCCCAACCTGAGACCGCCCCTCTCCTAGCCACCAAACCCCCAGGCCCCTGCGGCACGCCCCCCGGGCCGCGCGTTTAACTGAGAAGAGCCGCTCTGACCCTGAGCAGGCTCGGGTAAATAAACATGCACATGAAAGACCAGGCAGAAATCTCCTGCTTCCACACAGCGATCCCACCCTTACTCATTACACTGAGGGTCACACACGGTGGGTCAGCGTTTGGCTTCAAAAGGGCCGAGCAACTCAACTCTACTGGGGAAGTCATAGACACATGCATCTGTGTGCACACACATACTTATAATACAATAGAAAAAGGTAAGCTGTACAAGCAAATATCTTGAAGGTTCATGCTTGGATAAATATGTATTAAAAGTGAAAAGCCTTTGTCTGAACACTGGGTGAAGTTGTAGGGGGAAAGCTTAGTTCGATTTGCATTCACTGGAATGCAATTAACCCTTAATTTGCCAGTTTTCTTATGTGAGTAATGTATAAAATATATGTACATTTTTTCTGTAGATGGAGGTGAAGCCCTAACTTATCTGTAAGGATTCCTTATGCGAGTCATTATTTAAACTTTCTGAGTCTGTCTGGATTGCTGACCTTATTTATGTATTCAGGAGAAAGGCGAGATTCAGAAATTTGAAATACTCACACAGTCTATAGTCCCATGGCCTCACTTTCATTCCAGCTCTGCTGTTGCTAAACTTTGAAACAGTCTGCACACTGACCTTACAAATGCTGGGCCTCTTGTTCGTTTGAGACGCTGAACTGAAAGATCTTTACTAGGCCTGACCCTGTAGTGTGAGCTTAGAAGTGCCTGACAAGGTTTCTACGGTTCCGTAGTGCGGTTTACTGTATTATATCGCAGTCGTGAATCATGTGTGTATAGCAGAATTCACTGTGAGCTAACGCAGGTGCAGTCGCGATAGTTAAGGAATAGTATCAGCAGACACTCCCAGACTTGGAGATATACATGAACACAAGGACAGCACATTACATCAGAATTACATTAAAGTCAAGAGGTCATGGGAGCAGAATCTTTGGTCAGAGTAAACACAGCGGTTAGAAATTGGTCGCCGTTTTTATAAGATGATTTAAACGGCATCGTGTTAAAAAAGCGGTGATGAGTTCCTGCTGCTTCACATGTTGACCTCCATCAGGCTGTTAAGGAAATGTTTCAAAATGCTTAATAAATAAAAGAAATTTTCATCAAGTCACAATTTGTGCAGCAAAAAGTTTTGCAGAAGAATGTTTGATGAAGAGAGCAGGCCTGTTGGTCTACCTGGGGTCATCTTTCACCTGCAGTCTACAGAGTACTCACCTGTGCATGAAAGTGGTCTAAAGCATTGTCTATTGGCTCTTATTTACTGTGGAAGCACAATGTGTAGATCCTGATCAACTCTGATCAGCTGCTGCTACCAGTTTTTTTTTTTTTCAAGTTCAAAACATTCTACTTTGGGTTCTTTAGTAGAAAAACTTTCTTACATTCGCAGACCTTTAAATTTAGCTGCGCGTAGTATCGTCTGCCAGGTTTCTCTCCCATCTCTTCATTCTGTTTATGTTCTACAAGTTAACATAAATGAGGGTGTCAGCGAAATGCCCTTAATCTTTTCGTAAGTCCGTTTCAAGGTCGCCAAAGAAAAATCAGTACTTCCTTATAATTAAAAATCAACAACGAGAACGCAACTCAGAACAGTTCTTGTTCGGTCAGATTCCCCATTTGACCCTGGTAGTTCAATGCTCTCCCCCAGTGCTCGAGGTCATAATTAGAGGGTCTCTCTGGCTCGCTTGCCACTTCAGCGCAGAGATCTGGCGTTGATCCTCCCCACACACACACACACACACCACCCTCCGCGGACACCGCTTTCATCTGAGGGCATCGCACCGAGGCCGAGGACACACCGGCTGTCTGCCCGCTCTCACCTCGGAGAAAGACGAGCCTTAAAGTGCGCTCTTCGCGGGGTCCTTTAATTAAGACGTTTTAAATATTCAGCGGGCCTAAATTAGGAAAGTTTTAAGAAATAATTGAATTCAATTCTATTTTTAAGAAGCTAAGCATTAACGGATGAAGGGACCACTCGTGTTGGGGATTAATATCCTGACATGCATCGGGGTGCTGAATTGCAAATTCAGGATCATTTTTACTTTGCTTTGACCAGGAGTCCTACATCACCTGCAGCTTTCGTCACTGTATCGTTGGCAAATGGTTTTTTATTTTCGGTTTAGTGAGAACCTATTTTCGGTTTAGTGAACACAAAATTATATTAGGCAACTCAGACCCATCTGTCACGAGCAAACCGGCTATCGTATAGTTGTCTGATTTATCACCACGTGTAAGTAAAGCAAAGGGCGGTGATCACCGGTTTACCTGTTTATTTGAGCAGATATGATGCAACATAACATTAATATGCAATAAATGCTTTCTGGTTTTGGAATTTTGTACGTATTAAATATAGGTTTGTCACTACGTTTTAACTTTCCACTCCAAATATTACTTTCAGGTTTCACGTAAAGAATGAAGGTCATAGTCTATTATGTAGACTGTTTAAGTTACCGTCAGAAGACAGTTCAATCGATTGGGACAATTTTTGTCGTATGCATACACTGGCAGTATTATAAAACATTTCAATAACAACAAAAGAAAAAACATTTTATGAATTATATGTTTACCTAAATGTTTTCAGCATATCCACTTTCTTCTCTGTAGATAATACGACCTAAATTAATTAAATTATTTTCATGTGCTATTTGTAGCCTATGTAAAACCACGTTCTTGTCATCTCAGGTGCAAATATTGCTAAATCCTGTTTCAGCATCCTACTTCTCTTAACTTTGTATTTCTCTGAGTTATACACGTATCTTATGTTTTTTATCAAAACATTCTAATAAACGTTTTACAGTTTTTTTGGTCCCATCTGTCGATTTAAATATCAACCAAGAACATTTACTTTGCTGCCTTCTCGTGGTCACCTTTAATATTACATGAGAGAACGGAAAATCAGGCCTTTGATCGTTAGATTATATGACCACCAGAGGGCGCACGATGATGAAATGTCATTCTTTTTGCCTAAAGACTGATTTCTATTGTTATCGCATGCGTCAAAACTTTTCGATGGCCATGCAAAGTGATTAAAACAGTAGAGTTAAGACTGACTGGTTCTTTGACAGGCGTTATCCCATTAGAGCCATTTGCAACCATGTACTATAAAACTTTCTGGTAAACTCCAGTATATTCTTGTACACGTTTACAATTATAGGAACCTAGTTCTTAATTGACAAGGTATACATCGATAAAATATCTGTACTGTATGTGTTGGGTTTTTTTCTCAGTTATGAATGATAAATGGCTAAAGATGTAGATGTTTTTTTTTCTTCTTTTTTGTGTATCTTTTTTAAGTTAATCACAAGAGCTTTAATAGGAGCACAGCCCACATAACTGAAAAATATTAATAAGGCATACATTCACCAATATTGTGATTCATTAAGGAACAGTGTTTTGTGATTCATGGTGAGGATTATTGAGAGGTGAAAAAAAACAAGCTAAATGAAAATGTTAATCTCCAGCATTAGTGCCATAGTAACAAACAGGTGACCACATTCACCTCATTCAGTGACAAACACACCTTCTGAACTCATTGATCATATTATTTTAAACTGTAGTGATATTGTTTGACATGTAAGACATGTGCCTTGTGTAAATGTTTTAACAGAGCTTACCTATGAAAGGACAGAAGGGAGGCAGAATCATTGAGAGGTGCTGTATTCCAGGGATTTGGGTCCCTCTTCTGGACATAAAGCACCATTACAGCAGCATGCTTTAGCTGCAAGACAACACACCTAACTCAAATCATCTCTCAACTTTAAAAAGGTTCTGGACTGCCTTCAATATCGAAGAATGTCCTAAATAAATCAGTGGACCCACTGTGTATGCTGGTTTTTTTAAATAAAAGTTTTGATCAGTTAAGGTTGTCAAAAACATATTTTACCGTCATTTTTTTTTTACACAGTGCAGGTCTGGCCCATTGCCATTTGCATTTGGACTAAACACTTTGTGTTGTTTCTGTCGTAACAGCCTTCGGAGGGTATATTACACCAGACAGACATTAAAAGTATCTATCTGAGAGTTATTAGCAGCTAAACGTAATTTAGCTGTTCGGATTCTGGGTAGAGTATAGCCTAGCATACACAGAGGCAATACTGAAGACTATAGGGACCCTGGGCAGAGAATGCCATGGGGCCCCTCTGACTGATATTCAGCGCCATTTTGTCTCCCACAGTCATGGCCCTGAGGGGCCCTTTCTGCCTGGGGTGCCCAGCCAGTTGCCTGTCTAAAATGATTTGCCTCTGAGTGCACATTACATTGAAAGCTGCCCTGGATAAGAGTGTCTGTTACACTAATGTAAGGTAATGGAGGTAACACGTGTGCTCAATTTTATTGTATTTCTGTTTGTTTGAGGTGACTTTTGTGGGAGAGAATGAGGATGCAGTGAGGAAGAGGAGGGAGGAAGAGACTGAAACACCCAAATAAGGAATAAACAGGACGTAACCCAAAACAAACTGAAATATCAGTAGCAGAAAATGGACTGATGAATTCAAAATGAGCAGCTACCTAAAGGCATTTTGTAGAGCTGAATGGCACTCCTTACGCTGCAAAACGTTACACCATAGTCTCTATGGACATCAACGACTAGAAATCCCCCTCAACTTGACTTTTCAACAGCTACTGTGAAACTGCTGAAAATATCATTTAGAATGTATGTTACATTATCTACAATTCACAGTGGAAAATGAATACTAATAAATAAAACACAGCTAAGAGGAATTTTCAGAAATATTCCAGGCACTTTCCATCCTTTCAAACACACCACTCTATCACACTCCCTGGTGAGAGCAGATACATAGTGTAGATCGCATTCATTATTATTATTATTATTATGTTGAATACGTTTTGTCCGCTTGGGTTGTGAAGAGAAACTTATATGACTAACACTTTTTATATATCGTTAATATTAGATATGTTGAAATTATGATTAAGTTGCCTCAAATCTACTTTTAATTGTGATGTAGACATCATACAGTAAGTAAAGACTGCATGTAAACATGTTACAGCAAAAATAGGTTAATTCTACACTATTAAATGGAAAATACAAGTTCTGAAAATGAGAGCATATTTTATTCTGATTTATGAATCTTTAACAACACTTGAAAAAAGGTTAACATTTATTGTACGCAGCTTCTGAGTTTAGACAATTGAATTGCATTACCAAAGAAAGCCACTAGATGGCATCGTGAGCTCATGTTACCAAAATGTCCAGTGACTCTCAACAGTGATAGTCACCACACCGTTTCAGATTTTAAGGCGTGTAAAAGCAAACCACTTCCTCCTGATCTGTGTCTGCCATTTATCATTCATCTTGGAAAAACTTTTCGAGGTTTTTATTCCCCTCAGATAAAAAAGAAAAAGTTTTGATCTGTGTGATAGCGTGTTTTTCTCAGTGAGTCATCAAAGCCAAAGCAGGAAACCCTTAGCCTTGAAAAAATTCTCTTTTGAATGACCAAATTCAAACTGCGTTTATATATTTTTTATTTCATCCCTGGTATTTAAAGACATTGTGCAAAGTATGTTTCCTGTGAAAGTGTACAGTCAAAAGAAGTGTTAAATAGTATTGGCACACTGGAAACATCATTGGCGGGGGTGCGCTGTATTGGGGGACAGATGAATAGGAATTTGTCTAGGAGCCAGAGGATTGTGGGTAATATTTTGAACTGAGTATGGAATTACAAATGGATTGACTCAGTGCATATTCTGCTGTATAAATGAATTATGCCTGCACTACATCACCCTGGAATCAGACACCTGATAGACAGGGGAAAGGGAAGGTAAATAATGCAGTGGATGTAAAACTCTTTGCTTTGTAACATACTCAGAGAAATGTGGGAGTCTCGATGTTGCGTGAGAACACTCTGATCTTCGGTAAGATTTATGCCCTCACCTTGGAGAGAGAGAGAGAGGGGGGGGGAAACCAGAAGCTCCAGTTTAAAAATACATGGAGTGAAACGCTGTTGGCAGGAGGGACTTTTGATAAGACAGCGAAAGGAAACATACATATTACATCTCCTATTATTTATTGATCTTTTTACAGGTATGGATATCTGTTCATTGGGCTCTGGAAGGATGATGGAAACTGGCCATGGAGGACCTCAGCGAGTCTCCTGTGTTCATTAGTGTTGACTTTGTGTGTCAGTCTGTATCTGTTTGGTACTGTTTGATCTTAGGGATCTTATATTCATCTTGTGTGTCCACCACAGAGCTTGTAAACCACACAGTTTTTTGTGTACGTCATTTGTTAGTACTGTCTATGCTGTTAATATATTTTAAAAATATACAAAAAAATAAATTTCTCATCAGCTAATACCCATCAATTCATTATCTATGTCTGCTTAATGTAATATAGGGTCATTGTATGGACCTAAGATTTAGAGTATGCCCTCATCCTCAGACAGTACACTCACCAACTGCTTCACAGAGCTGGCATGAAGCACGTTGTGTGTTTTACACCGCTGGCTGTACCTCTGCAGGTCTGTCTGGACCACAGCCACCACACGCGGCTCTCCAGAGTTCCCCCCTGTATGTAAATAAAACATGACGCTCCTGTCTGAGTCCTCCATCTTTCATACGCCCCATTAAGGTCACATGCATGCAGGAATGTCTGGGGCTGTTACTCGTTTTCGGGAAAGTGTTTGAAATTTACAAGATTTTGATCAGTTCCGACCCAGAGTACTTCATTCTGATTTTTTGAAATACAACCCCCACTCCCCACCCCCAAAAAAAAAACCATCACCCCCCCTCAAAAGTGCCACTACACCCCCCCCCCCCCCCCCCTCCCCAAAAAAAAACCATCACCCCCCCAAAAGTCCCCACTACTAACACAGCCATGCCTCCCTCCCCAAACTGCCTCCATCAAATTACACAATGCAAACAGACAACTCCCCCCCCCCCACCCCCAACTGGTCAATCTGCACCCAAACCCCCCACTGAGACCCATGGTTTTATTTGGCTGTGTTACACGCTGGAAACTCGATCACTGGGTTACGCCATCAGTATCTGTCACCTCGCAGTACAGTACACCTATAAATGGGCATGTTGTTTCCAACACTCCAAGGGAATTAATAAAAAAATAAAACAAGAACAAAAACACATGTTGAGAAAGGGCTGAAGTCCAGGTTTTCCCTCATACCGTAACACCGTCTCCGGCCTGCGGCGGTAAATAAAGGAACATGCAAACCTGTACCTGATCAGCTATCAGCCTCTCTTAAACACACAACATCCTGATGTTATTGTAAGATACCCTGTCTACCCCCTCCTTTTAAACTCTACTATTACTATGATTCAGACTAAGATTATGCTGCTAATCATAATTATCATAATTATTATTATTATTACCATTATTATTATTATTATTATTATTATTGGTAGTAGTAATAGCAGGGGTACTTATACTAGTATTCGTAGTGGGATGCTGATAGCTGTTCTGAGACTGAATCACTGTGCATTGTATATGTAGAGTCTGAGACTGAATCACTGTGCATTGTATATGTAGAGTCCCAGACTGAATCACTGTGCATTGTATATGTAGAGTCTGAGACTGAATCAGAGTGCATTGTATATGTAGAGTCTGAGACTGAATCACTGTGCATTGTACATGTAGAGTCTGAGACTGAATCACTGTGCATTGTATGTGTACAGACTGAGACTGAATCACTGTGCATTGTACATGTAGAGTCTGAGACTGAATCACTGTGCATTGTATATGTAGAGTCTCAGACTGAATCACTGTGCATTGTATATGTAGAGTCTGAGACTGAATCAGAGTGCATTGTATATGTAGAGTCTGAGACTGAATCACTGTGCATTGTACATGTAGAGTCTGAGACTGAATCACTGTGCATTGTATATGTAGAGTCTGAGACTGAATCACTGTGCATTGTATGTGTAGAGTCTGAGACTGAATCACTGTGCATTGTATATGTAGAGTCTCAGACTGAATCACTGTGCATTGTATATGTAGAGTCTGAGACTGAATCACTGTGCATTGTATATGTAGAGTCTCAGACTGAATCACTGTGCATTGTATATGTAGAGTCTGAGACTGAATCAGAGTGCATTGTATATGTAGAGTCTGAGACTGAATCACTGTGCATTGTACATGTAGAGTCTGAGACTGAATCACTGTGCATTGTATGTGTACAGACTGAGACTGAATCACTGTGCATTGTACATGTAGAGTCTGAGACTGAATCACTGTGCATTGTATGTGTACAGACTGAGACTGAATCACTGTGCATTGTACATGTAGAGTCTGAGACTGAATCACTGTGCATTGTATGTGTACAGACTGAGACTGAATCACTGTGCATTGTACATGTAGAGTCTGAGACTGAATCACTGTGCATTGTATGTGTACAGACTGAGACTGAATCACTGTGCATTGTACATGTAGAGTCTGAGACTGAATCACTGTGCATTGTATGTGTACAGACTGAGACTGAATCACTGTGCATTGTACATGTAGAGTCTGAGACTGAATCACTGTGCATTGTATATGTAGAGTCTGAGACTGAATCACTGTGCATTGTATATGTAGAGTCTGAGACTGAATCACTGTGCATTGTATATGTAGAGTCTGAGACTGAATCACTGTGCATTGTACATGTAGAGTCTGAGACTGAATCACTGTGCATTGTACATGTTCAGTTTCTGGCACTCGGGCTCTTTACCCCACTCTGGAAATTTGACCACTTTCATCCTTGACTTATGCCCTGGATAAGAGCGTCTGAAAAATGCCTGTAATGTAACGTAATGCACACTACCATTTTCAAACTATGGGATGTGATATATCAGCTGAAAGGTGACAGGACCAAACAGGCTTCTGTGGGCCTGGTTTTCAGTCCAGTTCACTAAAACACTGCTCTGCTCCAGGTTTTCAAACAATCTTATTTTTGCCCCATAGACGTTTTTTGAAGAAAAAATTAAAGACTTTTTTTGATGGAAATCGAGATGAAACTGTGTCAGTTACATAACTGTACAGACTTAGCGAGAGTGACTTCACCTTCATTATATGCTTATGCAGAATATTCGGGATTGGATCCAAACTCAATTTTCGGGTAAAAATTTCCATATGGAATACATCTTTGCATGTCGTGGGAATATATGGTGTGACTAATGATGTCTTTTGAACGTTAGTTAATGTCCCAGATCGTTGCAATCAACGACAGGACCTCCTCTCCTGCAGCCATTTTGAGTTTCTCAGAAGTGTTGAGCAATTAAGGGTAGCCGGCTGAAGAACAGTGTGTGAAGCTTCCCCAATCAATTGCATATGCCGTTGCCTGGACATAGCTCAACACGGACTTCACTTCTGTAACTGTTCTTCATATCAAACACTGGGGACTTCCCCTCATTGTCATTGTATCATTTTGTGACAGTACAAAGTCTAGCCCCTTTGTTGTTTTTTGATAGTAACTTTTGTTAAGTTTTTTTGTCAATGGAAAGTTGGGCTGGTGTGTGACCAGTCTTTTCCTTTTTGCATCGGTGATAATGCTCTCTCTCCACACCCTGCCTTTGCCAACCAAGGAACACAAAGTCAATACTATATCATCAGTTCATGAATCTTGAAGATTCCCTGGCTGGGAGAGAGGGATGAGGCTGGACATTCAGCTGTTTTTCAGTGGCGGGACGGAGCCAATTGCTGCCTCGCCGATGTGGATCTCTGGATGTGGCCGGTAATGGTGGGGCTGGGCCTCGAACACACAGCTGTGGACAAGGGCACCATGAAGGGGTGATACATCCCCACAGAGGCGTTCAGTGGGCCCAGGGCGGGGCAGGGGCCCCAAAAATAGTGTCACCCGTAGGCCCCGAGCATGCCCAGCATCCTATGTTACCATGGCCACCAGGATGCCTGATGGTGCCCCTGGTTGAGGGACCCACAGCTGCACCACAGACGGGTCTCCCCTGGACCTTCCTGTTATTTAACCCAGCCATTTCCAGCACCATCCCATGTCCTCAGTATCATCCCCATAAACCTGTTGAGCTCCGTCAGACATGGTGCCCAGCGTCTCCAGACCCCGGCTAAAGATGCTGCTGGTCTTTGCCTCTGCTCCCACGCTGGTCAGAGCCATATTGCTGTGATCTTAAATCAGGTCTCTTATGAAACACATCAGCGGCTGGAATACAGAGGGGCTATTTCAGTGCTGAGCGTGGGTTGTACTCATGTAATAACCATTTTTAGTGCATTGTGTCAAATGGCCTTACCGGAGAACATGAATGAAACTCCCACTTCAGCCATCTGTGAGTGACTGAGCCGGCGCTTCTCTGCATGGCAACACAGAGTAACAAGGACACACACACACACACACACACACATACATACACACATATTCACACACTGCATGTGCATCAAATGCACACATACACAGACACACACACACGCAAACAAACACACACACGCGTACACTCACATGGACACACATATAAATGCACTCACACACTAGCACACACACTGGGAGTGATAACAGAACAGCAACCCACACATGCTCATGAACACACATGCACACACAAACACACACATCCACCATTAAAGCATAATGTTCTTTCAGTGCTTCTTACACATTGCTGTAACATTATCTCAGTAAGTTCACACTGTATTAGATATTAGATAGGCCTGGGATCAGTAGTTAAAACATGTTACATAACTGTCAGAGGTGCGGAAAAGCCACCTGTTATTTCCCAACACCTGTGGAAACATTATTGTTTTTGGGGACAGTGCCCTGCAGGCAGTGCCTAAATCATCCTGTGTCACCACAGCCTGGCGGTTTAAGAGAGCCCCAGTGAGACCGCTCCCACACGCACTCTGCCAAGGCACTGTCATTCTCCTGCAAACCAGATACTTAACATTAAAGACAACAGAAATCTTAAACATCGTTTGACTTATGATGGAAGCTTTCCCGATACCTCGACCATCTTTGCCAGCATGGCTGTAATGTTTGGTGGTGGAAACGATGATTATAATTATGACGGTTAGTGTCACTGCAAAAGAGTCCATATGACAGAGTCTGAAAATAAACCCAAAGAAAAGGAGCCATGCTGATGGGAAGAATGTAAATATGCCAGAGGGAGAAGCAGCACAGAGCCAGCCCACGGCATGCTTTAACCATGTCCACTCTTACGCTTCCATATTTATTCTCTGTAAGTATTTATGCTTTTCTTCTCCTCCTCTTCAAAAGGGAGCACCTTTGACTCAATGGAACATTGACCTCTTTCATCCATGAAAACTAAATTTGTCCACCCTTGCAGGCCACCACCACCAGGGGGCGACCTGTGTTTCACACTCTCCCTCTCTGTACAGGCTCAGTCCATGATGATGCTTCACTCACCTCTATGGCTCCATGCCGCATCTCATAATTCTGCCTGCTCCATCTGTTCCACCATTTTCTCCCCAGTTTATACAGATGTGTGAGATGCAGAGTTAAATTTACCTCAGGGCTGAATGTAACCCAGCAAGTTTCAGGTTATATAATCAGTTTTTATTAGACGCTGCACGCAGGCCCCGCTTAGTTTGTTTCATTTTATTTACTCTGTAACACAAATTGTTTTGGTAACTGAACTGGGCTCTTTGAGACGGTTCCATTAATAGCCTGGAGCTGCTGATAGGAGAGGCAGGCCATTAATCAGGGGTGACCCAATTCAGGGGGCCCCTGGCTGGGTCCATCCATCTTCCTCAGAGCAGGGCTATCATCCGGCATGGAGGTGCATTTGTTTCCATTTGGAGGGGAAAGCAGAAGTCAGGGCTGAGAAATACAGACAGCAGGAAGGAGGCCCATAGTAAAGTGTAGTGTAGTGTACTGGAGGGTAGATGCTTGGTAGCTGGGCCTGTAACTGTGATATCACAGGTTCACCCTCCCAAGTGGGCTAGTCTTGATATACCCTGTTAAGCAATATATACCCTGTGCTTGACCTGAATTGTTTCAGTAAATGTCCACCTGTGTGGAAAAAGTAGAGTGTAAAAATGTAAGCTGGTTAAGTTGCTATGGGTAATGTTATGTAAATGTAAGAAATTAAGCTCTGAGTTTCTATGTCCAGCCATTTATTTCTGAAGAGACCCAAATTCCAGCAGTTTTTTACTCAGGCCTGCTGAGTAACGGCTTCTCACCTTGTTACCTGCATTAAAGTGTTTCTCTCAGCTCCCGAGTCAGGACTGTCATGGGGTGGAGTTGGAAGGTGGGGGGTCCTCCAAACCCTCAAATCAGGGCCAGCCCGACACATAATCGAATGAAGCACCTGCTTAGGGCCCCACGTGGCCACCAGAGGGCCCCCAAGAGCACTCAAAATGTCCCACAAGGTGATGAGGGGGCCCCCAAATTAAATTCTGCTTAGGGCCCCAATTACGGCTTGGGCCAGACCTGCCTCCAATCCAGGTTCCCACATCCACCCATGTGCTCAGACAGCTCGAACCGTGAGCCAACACCACCACGCAAAAACAGCCTCAACAGAAACCAGGCCGAAGACCGCCAGGAAAGCATGGGAGCGCCGGCCCAGACTCGAGTCTGGCTGCCTGCGAACTCCGCAGGGGGAAACCGTATCGCCAAGTGTTTAGATTTTAATCCGTTCCAGTTTGGACTGAGCCATTTGGAGCGGGAATGATTCGCGAGAGCGCAAATCTTAAAGCAAAAGGATGGCGGCAACGCTAATGTAAAATGAGTAATGCACAACGTGTCTACATTTCTAACAATGCCATTTTCTAAGGTTTCTAAGTGTTCGGTATAGAACATATTTAAGTTTCATATTTTTTTTTACATACAGTATACATTTATCCATTCTGCAGACGATACATCCATCAAACAGGCAGCAAATTGTCTGAGATCAGGCCAAACAATCCTAACTGTCTCAATATGAACTAATGCTTCACAGATCCAGTCCAGATCCAGTTTATCTTCAGAGATACAAATTTAGGATGTAAATGATAAATGTTTAGCAGAGCACTGTATGTACGGCATGTCCACCTCCCACTATTTCAACATGTCTTTCACACATTCTCTTTGATACCATAAGGGATTAATTACAATTCGAAAAGGGCCTTGCAGAGCGTTGCTCTTTGTCTAAACAAACACTTAAGCAAAACCAAATGCACACTGCACTCGAGAGGTCTGCAGAATGAGAGTCATTCATTACAGCTGGGCGAAGACTCTCTGTGTTTTCTGTTCGCACGTTTACTAGACTTGGATCAGATGCATATTTGAAAATTTTTAACTCTTTTCAATACCAGTAAAGTCTGAAAATACCTCAGCGGATTCCTGAAAATTCCTCAATGAAAAAATGTAAGAAACAAAAACACACATTCTTACGAAAGCACTGAATAACATCTGTTCTGATCATAGCAGACGCTGCTTGTAAAATTGTCAGGAACACACAGGAACTTCACTCATACCTGAAGGATGTAGGGCATTCCACTTGATTCATTGTGATGTATCTTGGTTACATCACTGCCTAATAATGGTTCTGCACAATGATTTTAGTCCATAAATTTTAGATTTTAGTCCAGTGGAAAGTACAAGTATTTCAGGCGTAAAATTCAATTTTCTGAATTACTCCTGAAATTAATTCTCTGACTTATTATATCAGCTAATATCAGTCCCATGACAGGAGAACTCTATTCTTACTTTTTAAGTCTTTTTTTTTAAGTTTGATTGGTAAAATCATATCACCCTCTGGCTGTTTGATAAGTCTGAGTGTCGGTGTTACCGTCTTGTCGTTTTGAATATTGCACTGTACTCTTCTGCATTTGTATTCTGTTGTTTGCTGTAAGACACTCTTTAGCCCAAGCTTCTCTTAAAAAAGACAAATCATAAATAAATGAAGAATAAGGCATTAAACAGTTGGTTATGTAGTATCCTTGCCATAACAGGCATCCGAATATTGCAATATACCACTCACAGGCAACCGAATTTCCAAAGTAATTCATTTCCATGCCCTTTGATTTTCTCATGAGTAATTATTTTTAAATTCAATTTAACTGTGAGAAAAGGTGTGACAGTATTTTTGATGTGCTGTCTGGTGTTATTTTCTGTCTGGTGTTCGGGACCATGCAGCTGTGGACAGTGGTTTACCCCCCGTTGACCTCTGACCTTTCTGTTGATGTGTCTGCTGACGACAGGCTCGCCTCCCAGAAGCCGTGATCAAGCTCCGCCAAGATCAAACGTTGTTTACAGACCGGGGCTCTGATATTGAAACACATGCTACCTGAGCGGCGAGCTGCAGTTTTACTGACTGCAATCGTAAGCAACACCAGAAAACTGCACAGGTGATCCCCATTCAATTCAGCACACTGGACACTGTGATAAAGTCAAGTCTAGGAGGCAGTGCTTTAATCATATATGAATGGCTTATGAGAAGTCTCTCGTGAATGATGAGGTTTTGAGATTGCCTTATTTGAGTGTTACATTGAAGACTTGACTCTGTCCTATGGTTCACACTGATTGGTGGTTTTTGTGTCAAGCTAGTTTCCTTCTTTAGTAAATATCACCCCATGTTACAATGTATGTAAATACAGGTTAAAACCTTGTAATGGGAGACTAGGGCTTCGCAGGCCCTCAAAATATGGAATGGAGTTACCACAACTGGAGAGACTGGAACCAATCACATGGTTTACCTATGCAAAATGAAGCCTTTTTTAGAAGTTGAAACTAGACAATGATTGGACAGCACATCATAGCTCCGCCCATTCTAAGGTTCCAGATGCATGCCTCTCTCTCACCTACTCCATTCTACCATGCATGAGGGAGGGAGTGTTGTTTTATTAATCTGTTGTAACAAGTGAACAGCAAGGAAAATCACTGAGCCACAATCTTACAAATGTTCTCCCCACATCCCAGCAAATCCTCTCCCCTTCTGCTGATGTTGTTATTAGACTGGATTTGCATGACAAGAGAGTCCTCCAAAACCGTAGCAACACAGGCAGGAATCCAAAAACAACTCACGGAGTATGAACGTTATCAGACAGTACATATTATTCCCTTGGAGTGGTGATGGCTTTCTGGAGATCAAGCCTTGTTTTAAGAGGCTAAAGACTAGACTTGTCCTTAGACTAGATAACAGGGTTGTATCTTTTCCTCAAATCTGTTTTTCTTGCTATAAAAAGAAGAGAAACTTGCAAAAACAGGCAAGCCTTTGCAGAGCGAGATAAGTCTGTCTGCCAGTTGGGTAACACAGAGCCTCTCAATTCAGTGAGGGACATTTTTTGTATTTCACATACAGAACATAGGAAGTACAGCAAAATGTGAGACAACGGGGGGGAGACATTATTTGATTGATATCTCTATTTGTACTATTTGTATGAACAGAAAGAGTAGGATGAAGGCCAGTACATGCAACTGCTCCCAGCTGCAGAAGCTAATGAGCCAAAGAAAGCGAGAAGAACTGAGAATGAATCACACGAGAGGATACAGAAGTAGAATTGGAGACCTTGTTTTTGTGATATTTGGGTGGAGGTTGTGGGTTAATTATTTTGAGTAAGGCAGAGCCCTATACTGAGTAAGGCAGACGTCAGACCTTCCTGTGACTTGACAGTTGAGGCTCACTGCGAGCAGTTATTTGAGTAAGGTTCATGAACCACCCTGAATTGCAGGTTGAAAGCGACCACAGCCAACACAGTCAGATAATTGTAGCTACCAGCCACCGAACTGCACTGTGGAGCAGACAAACTCAAGAGGCAGAACCGTAAATATGTGACGTCAGCGTGATCCCTGGCACTTTGTGTCACCCGGGAAACCAGCCACTACCTACTACTGTTGGTTACCGAACATGTTTGTTTAAAAACAAGACATTGGATTGGTGGATTCTGTCACTGCTAGAGATTTGTTGACAATGCTATAAAATAAGCCCATTTTGTAGACGCGACTGTCATCAACAACGATGGGAATCTGTTTTGTACCCACTCCTCGTAGTTTGCTGTCATTCTGTAACTTTACATTGGACTAGGAGAAAAGTATCACAGGCTGGCAAATGCGACCGATTCAGTAAACACATGCTGTTGGGCACCTACCCCCGCAAGTTCTGTCCCGGCGTTATTCATCAGCGGCATTTAATGAGCCCAATGAATCTAATAAGTGGGCGCATGTACGTCGCCTCGTTCAAACGCTCTCCACCATACATTATTTTTCAACCGCATCCGTTCGCGTAAAAGGGCTTCAATTTAGCCGTGCGGCTCTATGAGCACAGCCTGGCTGACGTGCGTCTGGGCTCTTCAGAGGGATTTTACTCCCATTTAAAAAATGCTTCCCATCTTTCCATCTTTGTTTGAACATGTGCCGCTGTTTGAATTAGATGACTAAAATACAAACAGGGCCGGATGGAAATAGAAGCTTGACATTTTGCTTAATGGATCCAAGTGCCTACGAGTGGCTCTTTGTGCGGCGCAAAGGATGATGGGAAATGCTTTACAGGGCTTGAGATTTATTTCGCAAAAACAAAAACAACTCCGTTGTACTGCTCTTAATGGCACTCCGGCAGTTGCACGTTTAATAAGTAACATTTATTTTTATTTGTTGCTGGTGTAGCGAGATGGAAGTGTGTATCTTAAACATTCAAGAGACAAGTGGCTCAGTTAAAAACAATTGCAGAGACACTCAAAGGCCAGACATGAAGACAAACGTATGTCAGTCTTCATGTCTGGTGTTTCAGTGTCATGTGGATTGCTGGGCTGGGCAAAGTGATTATGAAAAGTGATGAAGGACAAATGAGAAAATAACACTGTCGAATCAGACATCACTGTCCTTTTTGGGAGCTGAGAGGTCATATGAGTTACCCTCAAATTTTACCATTACGTGTCCATTTGTAGCTGTCATATTTCCACGTACACTGCATTTCTTTCAAAATGAGGGCCCAGAGCAGAGATGGTTCTTTGGGGTTATTATAGTAAATAGAAATGGAGCAGAATAAATCAACTGCCAAACAGAGGGGAGATGACTGACCCCATTCTGGCAAAAGGTAAAAAAAAAACTCATTACTGCAAAAGCCTCCACAGCCTGATCAAAGTAATGAAAGCAAAGGCTCTGTCTTTTCTCAAGGACTATCTGTGTTGTTGTCAGGGTTGCCAGAGTGGGGACAATAAAATCCCTCCCTATGTATGAGAAAGGGAAATTCTATAGTGCTTGCATTACATAAATATACATTACCCCTGGTCTGAAATCTACAGCCTCCTATAAATCAAGTGTCATAAACCTGCATTTAAATTGCACTTGTAAACCAAAACATTGACACAATGTAGCATTTACAGAGCGTACGTTGAATACATTTGAAAGACCAAAGATTTCATTCAATTTACTTTTTTATATTCATTATCCACACATATATTTTTGTTCTGTTTCAGTACTACACTTTTTGTCAGTCAGTCTTTTGTATCTTTTTAAATGCTGTACTTGTTTTCCTTTGCCCAGGCACACATGCTTTTAATAGAATTTTTTTGTGTGTTTTGTCTTCTAATTCTACCCCTTCCCCCCTGGGTAAGGGATTGGTAAAAAAGATAAAATAGAAATAAAAATGTGTTTCACAAAAAAATGACAAATTGTATTATATTTGCAATTTATTGTCATGCAGAATGGGTAATTTTGTTGTTTCCCTGGGACAGAATGTCATGTTCCTGCCACGTTATAACAGACGGGAGGATAAACATCATGAGGGAACTACTGACTCAACGTCAGCAAAGAGAAATGGCAGTTACTGCTCTCTAGTGGCCTCTCCTGGTCAACTGGGCTCCCTGCATGCTTGCACTTACCTGAAAATGCATCGGCGGTGTGTGACTAGTGTTGTTTGTGCGGAATGAGTGGATGCATATTGCCATGTAAATCACGAGAGTAGCTGATGTAAGGATCATTTTGTTGTACTTTCAAAGTTGTGATCCTATCTGAGTTTTCAGCCACTTTTGTGACATATGGGCTTCCATCTAGGAGCTTCTACTGGATATGTACAAATTTCCCACTGGACAAAAATACAATAAAATAAAATAAATCTTGAAAATTATCCATTCTATAACACAAAGCAGACATATGAAATAAAATATCAAAATTTCAGAAAGAAAAGAACAACAACGAGGGTGCTACCAAATTATATTGCAAGCTCGCTTTGTGTCCTTTAGGAATTGGCCTGTCATCGATCACAATCCTCTTCCACAGAAGAGGCTGGCTAAGGGGAATCAGCTGGACCAGGCCGTCTGTCCGCAGCCACACAGGCTTATCACATCCACGCAGACACAACACAATAGGCCTCGGAGCCTAAACTCTCCTGATGGGAAACATACTGTTTGGAAACCAAAGCACATGTTTGGTTCTAGCAGCCCCAGTGGACTTCTATGCTCAAAGCAGTGAAAATGTGGAGTTGGCTAATCTCTTATTCCTCTGTGCCAAACTCACTCTTTTTTTCCCCAGCTCTTTCTTTAATTTACACCTATTCTCTCCCAGTTGTATCTGTAGCATTCATGCTAATTGCTACAGCCTACTTTATTGATAAACAGACACTCTGAAACACATGATACCAATGTCATTTCAATTTATAAAAGTAAATGCATAAATAAATTCTCATATGCTAAACTGTAATCTAATTCCTTAATAATACCAACACTATTCTTACAATTTCATACCACATTTGAATAGAGAATTTATAGTGTGTTTTCTTTTTAAGATAAAATGCTTTAAGGTTCACTGAAACAAAGAAAAGTGTTCCAGTGAATCTTTTCATTATTTTATTGTAATAAATCAACCAAATTAATATGGAACTGCATATCCAGACAGTCTGCGTCATCCCAGACAATGTTAAAAAAAAACTTCAGGACATTCAGGGCACAACATTGCATTATAAATTAGTCTTACATAACCAAACAGGAACACCTTCCATACAGATATAAAAACAAATGAACCAGAAACAGCTGATCAGAAATGATTCGTTTTTAATTAAGCCACAGAGACATTTAGAGAATGTGAAAGCTTTATGGTGAGATTTGGGTGAACGCTGTCTCCTCTGCTTTAAATCCTCAGATGTCATCCTCTTCTGACACATGATAAATTTGGAAAGCTCATCTTTTCTTGCACGGACACCTGCTACGCGCTGTGCGTGTTTTGGCAAGAAACCGCGCGCCTCTCCAGCAAACACTTTCCTCCATTGTGTCAATCAACATGGTTTATCTACAAAGACGGGCTAATTCCTCCTTGCACCTGAGCATGTGAACTTGATTCATGGGAGATGACCTGCAAAACATTAGATCTCTATAAAGAAAGGTAAATTAATACCCTTTCTTCTTATAAATAAAAAAACGACATGTTCTGTTAATGTTATAATAATAAACTCTCAGCAATTTTAATTTAAAGTTTTAATTTCAGTCATCGACTAAAAGCTTGTCTGATTAATGTGACTTTCTCAATATTGTCTTGCGTGTTTCTTATTTGCGTTACAATGGTTCTGATTACGAAGACTGATTGCTTGAATAATGTGAATCATTTTGGTTGGCGAATATTGATAGTATTTTATGAAAAGTTTGAAGCCAGGAAAATGTATTTGCTTGAGTAGGTACATTCTAAGCATATTAAAGTATACTCGATTTACCCTGTAAAATGTATTCATTCCAATGTCAATTTGGTGAATGCGTGTAATTACTATGGTATAAAAATACTGCACAAGCCAGATAACTTAAGGATACGAGCACTTCTAACCACTAGGCTAATATGATGTGCCTGTTTATTTTCAAACTTAATTCAGACCGTAGTCAGGAACTCAATTGGGAGACCAGTATTATTGATGTAATTATTCATTTCAAAACGAATCATTCAAATTCCTATTATTTCCATGAATATTTTAATAGGATCTGACATTGTCAGCTCCTTGAGGTGACTGGCAGCAGTTTCCAGGCTCTTAAATATAGCTTTAAACATATCGATTTGAGTTTTAAAAAAGCAGCGGTTCATGTGCACTCTTTGTTGTTTAACAAAAAATAAATAAACAGGCAGTCTAATGTAATTGTAAAAGATTTTTTCCAGACTTTTTCTTCAAGAAGCGACGCATCTTGAAGGTGAGACGCATGGAAGGTGAAAATAGACCAGTCGCTCATCTTCAGGGGGTGGCTGGTGATGTATGGGTCCGTTCACCTGACCGGCGGCGTTCGTCACTGTGACGTCATGAGCCAGACTCTGTATGGTCGCGCTGTCCATACCAAACCCAGTCAGAGTACACGCGCTTTGCGCGCACGCAAACAGCTGCCTCTTCAGAAACACGGGCGACACTTACGAACAGGAATGCTTCACTTAAAGCGGATCCTTAACCTCATCTTTCTCTTTTAAAATCTACCCGTTGCCAGATAGAAGCAAATAAAATATACCCAGATTCGCACGCACATTTATTCTGAATTAAAGTTTACTACAAAAAGACTTTTACTCGACATTAGCGTATGGGACAGTTACGGGGGAACCAGCGAAGATGAACGATGTCAAACTTGCAGTGCTGGGAAGCGACGGGGTCGGAAAGTCAGGTAGTGAAAAAGGGATCTGTGAAATATGTTTGCTTAATTTTAAATAATTTCTGCATGCTGTGCTTTAACTGGGTGTTTGTCCAAGTGAATCTACAATGTCAACTCTGGTTTTTCTCTAATACAGCCCTCATCGTGCGTTTCCTCACCAGACGATTCATAGGCGAATATGCATCCTCAACAGGTAAATTCCGTACCTTCTTTAAATAACTGAATTCCCTGACTGCTTGCACAAATTATCGTTAATATTGTAATTAATTAACACAGAAATAATTTCCACTGCTATCGTTTCCCATCGGCAGAAATTTCCAGCAGTTAAAAAATTAGATTTACATAATACATAATTCATTTCATAGTCAGGCAAAATAATGTGCCAGTCTACGTAGAAGGGCACATCGTACTCTCCAATCCTGAGATGGAAATTGCCCTGCAGAGGAAGTTATGTAACGGTCATTTCAATCAACAGCCTATTAAATCGTTCATTACGTAAATCAGGGTGCCAATTCTCGCTGTCTAAGTACTTAAAATATGTGCCGTTGGATATGGTGTATTTGTCTGAAGGTTAGACCTACTTATAGCTATTTTTCTGTGCCAATGTGGCTGCATAACTGGCAACTTTCCAATGTCTTGCGCACCTTGTTGATGAAAGTGATACAGCTTTATTTGCACGTTGGCTTTAGCTTTGCCAAGCATTGCATGTTCATTTCCAACGGCAACATGCACTGTTGCGAACGTGTAAACGTGTAAAACGGACACTAATGCCAAAGAGTGTCCAAGAACCGACCGGGTGCGCCCTCGGAGAAAGCACGCCGTTAAAATGGACCTTAATCTGTGCTATGTTTCCTCTTCACAGAGTGCATATACAGAAAACGTCTATCAGTTGATGGAAGGCAACTGAATCTTGAGCTGTACGATCCATGTCCACAGGTATGTTGAGTTCTAAAGAAAAAACGGTTATAGCCCGACGGCAAAATAGCACTGGACAGCTAGATATGGGTAATCACGTCACGGTGTGTTGCAATAATAGCTGTCAGCTAATTGAGCTAAGTACGGATAACAGGTCAGTGTGCGCAGCCAGAAAAGCTGCGGACAGTTAGGAAGGGTTAATAGGTTGTAGAGAATGATGTCACTCAGGAGGTAACGCATCTCTGTTGTTATAAGGTATTTATCTTGTCGTGACCCAAAAAGCAATTTACTTGAAGACACCGATCAACGTGACAAAATCTATCTCATTTACAGCCTGTAACAGCGTCTGTTAGCCGCGCAATTAAGGTGATGCTGTTCTACAACATTTCACTTCTGGCATTTAGCAGAGCGGCGTGCAGCAACAATTTATACAGCTGGATAAATGGACCACAGCAATTCAGGTTAAGCATCTTTGGCAAGGGTACTGCAGGAATGCCCCATCTAGGAATCAAACCTGCAACCTCTCAACTACAAGCCCAGCTCTCTAACACATATATGAATCTGTATTTCACCTGTTTTATTATTTTATTGATATAATGTTCTACTATATACTTGCTGTACCTCACAGTTCTGACCCGGTTAATCAATACAGTGTTGTAGCACTCTCAGAACATTTATGGCGTTGTGGTATATAGTATGTTGTGGTATATATAGGTTTGTTGTATTGTTTTGCTTCTATTGTGTGAAAACTGTCTTGGTCATGGCTAAGCTTCTTACATATGGGAGAAAGTTAGGCTTACTCGCTCACTTACCTCCTGTGTTTGTATTTAATGTGCAGCCGTGCGATGGGAAGACCTCACTGAATGAGCAGATGCACTGGGCGGACGGGTTTGTGGTGGTTTACGACATCAGCGACAGGTCGTCCTTCCTCACCGCTACAGCCATCGTGCACCTGATCAGGGAGCTCCACCTGGGAGTCACCAAAAGGTAATCCAAAAACAGGGGCCTTTGAGATTCTAGAGGCTTTGGGTCAGTCCCCCTTAAGTTCATCATGCACAGTGACACTATTGGTGTCAGCCATTTTGTTTACCGGGCCATAGGTGGGCCTGCAGTGAGCAGTGTGAAATGCAAGCTGAGAGGACATACACACAATCTGAAGAGCTGAATTTCTCCCAATAAACCTCACTCACTGTTACCTACAGACCATGTTATGGTCCCCTCACGATGTATGGCTGAAAAAAGTTTCATAATGTTCCCAAGCTGTTCCTACATCCGAGGATCCACTGCATTTACTCAAACCATTATGGTCCCTTGTTCCCAAGCAACCCTCTCCTCGAGCGAATGGACAGGAATGCTATTTCTGGTTCCACCATTCACCTCAAAGAGCACAGTGGCGTAGGAGGAGTAGGAGTTTGCCAGGATGGATCTGAGTTGTCCATGTGCTTCCAGAAGAGAGAACAGGGCCGGGAGTGGGAAGCTTCTGAGTAGGAGTTTTCTCACTGAGGCCAGCAGGTCTGAGGAGCTTTCTTTACTGACAGAATATTAATCTGAGGCATTGTCCATATTTAGGTGATTCTGAATTGAGCAGCTTAAAATTATGCTACTGCATGTTCTGCCTGCCATGAATCATTGTGTGTTTGTGTGTGTGTGCATGTGAGTGTGTGTGTGCGTGTATGTGTGTGTGTTTGGTGTGTTCGTGTGTGCGTGTATGTGTGTGTGTTTGGTGTGTGTATGTGTGTGTGTGTGTGTGTGTGTGTGTATGTGTGTGTGTTTGTGTGTGTGTGTGTGCATGTGTGTGTATGTGTGTGTGTGTGTGTGTGTGCGTGTACATGTGTGTGTTTGGTGTGTATGTGTGTCCTTCTAAACTTGGTATTAAACCTGATTTTTTACCCAAAAACTCATTTAAAATGGAAGCAGAGAGTAGTGACAGAGGAATTTACTGAGCTGGCAGGTAAACAAGGAAAGGAAAACATGAAACTATTCTCTTGTTTGCTCATTATCCTAAAAAACAGACAGTGCATAATTATCCATGGAGCTGACCACTTGATAGTATCTCCATGTTTCACCACACACTGGCGCCCCCTCTGGTCAACCAAACACCCACAGTCTGCCTTCAAATCTTCAGCCTGCTAGGTTCCTCCAGCTCAGTGTCTCTTAACTTATCAACTGCAGTATAAAAAGAAGCAGTGGACACATGCTTGTCTACACACTCCCGAATCGACAGAGGAAGTTGCAGATACATAGTGCTGTTTGTATTGCCCACAGCTTCAAAAGTGTCTTTTCAGTTAAAATGAAGATGTATTTATTATCGAAAACAGAGCAGTTTTCTCAACAGTGTGTGATAGTTTGTCCTCTTTATACTTTCTTATTTTGAATCTACTATTTGCTGCTGCTAGCACCTCAAAGTGTACACAAGGTTTCAGTCTTCTTTCACAATTAGCTGACCACATTTTATAAAAACTGATTGAATTTAGGGACAATATTTAATTCTAATACAAATAAATGAATGATAAAATGTTCTGGTGGTGTTGTAACAGGGATGTGGACTCGGTGGTGTTCCTGGTGGGAAACAAACAGGACTTGTGTCACATGAGGGAGGTTAGCAGGGAGGAGGGGCAGCGGCTGGCGGCCGAAAACAGCTGCCAGTTCTACGAGCTGTCCGCTGCCGAGCACTACCAGGAGGTGGCGCTCATGTTCTCCAAAGTCGTTCGCAATGCCAGCCTCAACGGCAAGTCCAAGGACCGACGGAGGCCCAGCGGGTCCAAATCGATGGCCAAGCTCATCAACAACGTGTTCGGGAAGAGGAGGAAGTCAGTTTAAGCATGGATACCAATGTGTCGCGGACCAGAATGCATTTGGGAAATACCAAAACACACAAACTTTTGTCGACTGGGCGTCATCCCATGACGATGATTCTTTATTGTCATAGCAACAAGCAATTTAATTTTGTGAGGCATAATCTCTGAAACTATACCAAGGTAATAATGTTAAATAAAGTATCATAAGTACTGTATTCACACATTGTACCATTGCTGTTGATATAGTATGACAGTGTGCATTAGTATTATATTGGTACTGTGTTTCGTGGGGGCGGGGATTTGCAATTGACCTCCTTATGTGACCTTATCATGGTACATAAACCATGATGCAATAGTATAGTAATTTTCCTAGTATTGTGGTTCAATACTGCAGGATATTGCTGTTAAATATTTTCATTTTGAAACTACAAATGGAGCAATCACTCACTGTAAGATTGTGGAAAATCTGTCGAAGTCTGGTTAGAAGCGTGTGTGCCCAGTGAATGTGCATAGTGCAAATGTGTGTTTCTAAACATGGTAAAATCTTAGTTTAATTTCCACAAAATTAAACAGTATCAAGAAAAAAAACAACCAAAAATATGATGAAATATTGTGATATATCATGTAAGATAATACTGTGATACGGAACTGTATTATTTTCCCTGCTAGCCTTTATATTTAGCATATGGTATGGTACTGTAATTAGATGCAGGCATTGCCAACAGTCATTGAGAATGACTGTAAGATCGTCTTAGCTGATAAATGTGGGTGATTTGCTGAGTTCAAACGGAGGTATGTCTGGGAGTGTAAAGCTTTTAAAAAACTGAGAAAGGCAGACAGTCTCAAACTCTCACTGGCAGAACATCAGATGGAGAGGTAATTAAGATTTTAATCAAGGTAAAAAAAATTAAGTGAGGTGGAGCCAAATTTGGGTACAGATAAGTTTAAATGTTTTGAAAGTGGAAAAAAATTGTGCTGTAAAAAAAACTTTAGACAATGCAACTTAGTAGTTCTTCCTCAGTATAAGTAAATGCTTCATTATTAGAGTAAGATGTAAAATGGCGTTTGTGTACTGAATTTCAAATTTCACGCAATGCCAGTGTAGTCCTGTGTCTGTTCTCCTGTCCTCCGCTGTCTGAATGAGTTTGCCAACATGTCTATTTATCACCACAGCAAAGAGGACGTTCCTGTGGTTATCTTTATAATCGGACGTTGTTACCTATAGTTTCAAAGCGAGCTAGCTCACGTATAATAAAGTCAATAAAGGAAAAACAACCAATAAAATATATAACTGAGAAGAGCTCTGTGCCTGTTATTGTGAAAGTGTGAAAGTAGTTTTGGTCCCCGTTTGATTTGGATAGCAGTGTTTATAGAGGAACGGAGCGCACTCTCTCTGTGCTGAACTCTCTGAATAACCCGTGATAATTGCTGCGTGTTAAAGTCCATGTGTTTAAAGGCTGTGTCATCACATCTGTGCGGTGGAATTCAGCGGGTTAAACACCGATGACCTGAGTCCATGTGTTCGGAGGCTGTAGCGTCACCTCTGTGCGGTGGAATTCAGCGGGTTAAACACAGATGACCCGATCAGAAGACAGGCCCTGTCAAACTCAGACACTGAGCACACCGGGGAAAAGCAGGAGGGGGAGCAGTAGAAGCGATAGGGTTAATCTGAGACCCAGTACAAAAAGGCTGCGCCATGCGGGTGCATCTATCCAAACTGTGAAAAACTTACAGCCCAGGACCTTTCTGAGGTTATCGTCCCTCTGATCTGCTGCTGTTTGCTCCCTGTTTGAAGTAAAATTCAGTGGAATTACATTCAGTTTTCTGTAAAGCTCCCCCACTTTAGAGATTTATTATTTGCCTGCAAACTAAAATATTGGGCATCCAGTATAAATATTGATTGTAGATGATGAGATTGGTTTCACGAGGACTCCAGTCTGGCTGAACTGCATAATCTGTTCATTAAGTCCTTTTCGTGTTTAAATCTTAAATAATTTTTGACCAGTAAAGCTAACAGAACCTCAAGAAGCTGGCTGAACAAAAGAGTCAAAAGCAACGGATGAGGATGCTATGAGAATAAACAAACAAAACAAACAAACTCAAACAAAATAAACCTTCACATCAGAAGCGTTGCTCCTCAGAGCACAAGCCATGAAAAACTCATGTCAATTTAAAAGAGGTTGACTTTAAAATCTGTCTGGCTGTCTTTTATGATCAGTGTAAATATTCACCCTTAACAAATGACATCAGAAATAAATGGGTCATCAATATTATAATCTGTGACAGGGTGATTCATCTGATGGCACACAGGACTATATGGTGTCAGTGTAGCCCACACTCACGACTGTGTGATTAAATATTAAATAATTACTATGCATATTTTAGAAGGCATCTGCTCAGTTCAGTAGGATCTTGAAAAAGTTTGGCCAGCATTTAACATTTTTAATTTGAATCAGATGAATAAGGAGTTGAAGGCCCCTTGTCTGTAGTATTATCTGCATATTGTGTTTTATTATTATAATTACTAAAAATTAGTAATAATAATAATAAAAGATGAAGAAGAGGAAGAGTACAATAATACATGTAAACTGTAAAAGGTAGTGTTTAATAAAAGGCAGGATTTGAAATGTATTTTTAAAAAGAAACTGAAATGGAAACAAAGAATTTGTGATCTGATTTTCAGCAACAGCTGCTCCCGAGCCTGGGAGCTTTTACAGTGAAAGCACAGTCCCCTTTAGACTCACACCTGAGACTGCACCTGTCAACAGAGCTGTACCTGCCAGTCTGGCTGGGCATGCTCTTACATAAGGGTTTCCCTGTAGGACAAACATAGTGATGCCTCTGTTTCTCAAACCCCAAAAGGAAGCCTGGAGGCTCAGTGGCTACACTGGAACACACCGGTGTGCTGGGGGGGGGAAGCCTTGAGGCTCAGTGGCTACACTGGAACACACCGGTGTGCTGGGGGGGGGAAGCCTGGAGGCTCAGTGGCTACACTGGAACACACCGGTGTGCTGGGGGGGGGGGGAAGCCTGGAGGCTCAGTGGCTACACTGGAACACACCGGTGTGCTGGGGGCGGGGGAAGCCTGGAGGCTCAGTGGCTACACTGGAACACACCGGTGCTGGGGGGCGGGGCAAGCCTGGAGGCTCAGTGGCTACACTGGAACACACCGGTGTGCTGGGGGCGGGGGGAAGCCTGGAGGCTCAGTGGCTACACTGGAACACACCGGTGTGCTGGGGGGGGGGGAAGCCTGGAGGCTCAGTGGCTACACTGGAACACACCGGTGTGCTGGGGGCGGGGAAGCCTGGAGGCTCAGTGGCTACACTGGAACACACCGGTGTGCTGGGGGCGGGGAAGCCTGGAGGCTCAGTGGCTACACTGGAACACACCGGTGTGCTGGGGGCGGGGGCAAGCCTGGAGGCTCAGTGGCTACACTGGAACACACCCGGTGTGCTGGGGGCGGGGAAGCCTGGAGGCTCAGTGGCTACACTGGAACACACCGGTGTGCTGGGGGCGGGGGAAGCCTGGAGGCTCAGTGGCTGGAACACACTGGAACCTGGAGGCTCAGGGCTACACTGGAACACACCGTGTGCTGGGGGGCGGGGGAAGCCTGGAGGCTCAGTGGCTACACTGGAACACACCGGTGTGCTGGGGGGGCGGGGGAAGCCTGGAGGCTCAGTGGCTACACTGGAACACACCGGTGTGCTGGGGGGGGGGGAAGCCTGGAGGCTCAGTGGCTACACTGGAACACACCGGTGTGCTGGGGGGGGGGGGAAGCCTGGAGGCTCAGTGGTTACACTGGAACACACCGGTGTGCTGGGGGGGGGGGAAGCCTGGAGGCTCAGTGGTTACACTGGAACATACCGGTGTGCTGGGGGGGGGGGGAAGCCTGGAGGCTCAGTGGCTACACTGGAACACACCGGTGTGCTGGGGGGGGGGAAGCCTGGAGGCTCAGTGGCTACACTGGAACACACCGGTGTGCTGGGGGGGGGCGGGGGCAAGCCTGGAGGCTCAGTGGCTACACTGGAACACACCGGTGTGCTGGGGGGGGCGGGGGGAAGCCTGGAGGCTCAGTGGCTACACTGGAACACACCGGTGTGCTGGGGGCGGGGGGAAGCCTGGAGGCTCAGTGGCTACACTGGAACACACCGGTGTGCTGGGGGAGCGGGGAAGCCTGGAGGCTCAGTGGCTACACTGGAACACACCGGTGTGCTGGGGGAGCGGGGAAGCCTGGAGGCTCAGTGGCTACCTGGAACACACACCGGTGTGCTGGGGTGGAGAAAACGGATGGGGGGCAGTTACCCCCTGATGCCCGTTTGGCAAAAAAACAAAAAACACAGCTCCTGGGTGCCCCGCAAGAAAAAACGATACAGTTCCCTTTTGGGTGCCCTGCCAGTGGAGAAAACGTGATGAAGTGCCCTCTAGAGTTGCCCTATGTATGAGGAAACGTGATGAAGTGCCCTCTAGAGTTGCCCTATGTATGAGAGTTGCCCTATGTATGAAAACGTGATGAAGTGCCCTCTAGAGTTGCCCTATGTATGAGGAAACGTGATGAAGTGCCCTCTAGAGTTGCCCTATGTATGAGGAAACGTGATGAAGTGCCCTCTAGAGTTGCCCTATGTATGAGGAATGTGATGACGTGATGAAGTGAAGTGCCCTCTAGAGTTGCCTCTAGAGTTGCCCTATGTATGAGAAGAAGTTGCGTGATGAAGTGCCCTCTAGAGTTGCCCTATGTATGAGGAAACGTGAAGTGCCCTCTAGAGTTGCCCTCTAGAGTTGCCCTCTAGAGTTGCCCTATGAGAGAAACGTGATGAAGTGCCCTCTAGAGTTGCCCTATGTATGAGAAAACGTGATGAAGTGCCCTCTAGAGTTGCCCTATGTATGAGGAAACGTGATGAAGTGCCCTCTGAGTTGCCCTAGTGCCCTCTAGAGTTGCCCTATGTATGAGGAAACGTGATGAAGTGCCCTCTAGAGTTGCCCTATGTATGAGGAAACGTGATGAAGTGCCCTCTAGAGTTGCCCTATGTATGAGGAAACGTGATGAAGTGCCCTCTAGAGTTGCCCTATGTATGAGGAAACGTGATGAAGTGCCCTCTAGAGTTGCCCTATGTATGAGGAAACGTGATGAAGTGCCCTCTAGAGTTGCCTTATGTATGAGAAAATGTAATGAAGTGCCCTCCTGGCTGCCCCTCTAGTGGAAAGTACCCTCTATTCTTTCTCATCTGAAATGTGGGGTGAGCGATTATGTTTCTGGATGGCCAGTATGTGTGTGTGTGTGTGTTTGTGCATGTGTGTGTGCGTGTGCATGTGCGTGCGTTTGCGTGTGTGTGTGTGTACAGTTTTGATGCTGTCAATTACCTTACTTCAAATAGATTAAAGCTGTAAACACAACACTGATTCACTAATTGATCGGACCAAAGTGAAACGTTTTAAACAGGGATAAAGCAGTCTTCAAATGTCGTTTCAGATCTTATCGAGGAATGTAACTAAAATGTCAGGTCACAAAAATGTTTGTGATAATTAAGTAATTAAGATCAAAAATGGGCATAAAATCCAGAAGCGGATATCAACCCCTCCTTGTACACCTCTACTGTTTACATTTGTGCATTCAATGTGTCATGTATGAGACAACACTGAGACTTAATATTTTCTGTCCATGGGAAACAAGTAGCAATTGGGTGGTAGGAGGCAGAGGAGCAGGTCTAAATTAGTGTATTTCTAGTATGCAAAACTGAGCAACACAAGATCCACACTCATCTGAAAGCGTGAAGCTCCTCAGATATATGACATCATCAAGGTTACACAGGAAAAGCTCAGTCAGATACCTGTGGGGATTTATGATGTCAGCTGTCTGACATCATCAAGCAGAAAAAAAGGAACAGACTTGAGTTCTAGAACTGCGTGTGCGAATAGGTACGTCCCTCCATATGCATCTAATTAAACAAAATGGGAAATTTCAGGTGCAAAAACTTAAAATTCCTTGATGGCGTGCGACTGTGCAACACCGCTTTGCTGAGCAGAGATTACAAGGAGAAAACGTTTTGAGAGATTCCATCTGACTGAGCAGCACGCCATGGGTCCCCCCCGAAATCCCACCCCCCACCGCCCACCGCCCAATCAAACGTGTCCTCTGGTAAACTGAGCCCTGGCGACTTTGTACGATTACATAAAAAGCGAGATGACTTGATCCGTTTCCAGATCCCGGTATTAGCCTCCCCTCTCTCCTCACCGGGGTCCAGCACGGTAACAAGGGCGAGGTTTCTTCAGGGGAACACAATGCCGTGTTTACTTCATTTTTTGGCAGACCTCGAGCGGGGTCCGAACAAAGCCGTCACAGTGTCATGGGGCTGCCTCGGCCCCAGTGTGGTCTGGTTGGCAGTGATGGGGGCGCTGGAGGACAGGCTCAGGGCTCAGCTCAGCCACACCCAGGCCTGGAGCTTTTCCAGCCTCCATGTCGGGCGGGCATGCCAGCCAAATCTGCCCATCTGGGGGGTGAATTGAGTCCCTCATGAGCTGCGAGATCCTTCAACAGATAAAGCCCTCACCTGGGACAGGGGCGGGGGGTGTCGTCTCACCTGGCAATCCCTTCCCAGAAAACATTGGGAAAGATTTCAGGCCAAAGTTTCCATTTGGTTGTGAGATAATGTCAAAATGAACAGTAAAAGTCAGATCTTTCTCAAGCCAAAGATCCATGGCACTTGATTCAGTAGCCAGGTGTCAACATGTTTTGCATGAAGCAAAGAGGCTATTATTAAACATAGTAGTATTTGCTATTGATGAAAAATTCTGGATGGGGTCCAAGGTGACAGGCAACATGGACCTGGTATAAAATAAAATACAGGGTGGTTTCTTGAAAGGTTTTCAAACAGCTCCTGTGTGAATGTTTGCCGATCAGTTATTGAAGGGTTCTGCATGCTCAGACAAAACAAAGTTCTGTGTGCGTCGTGCTGGGGTCAGGGGAACGGTGCAACCGTGGAAACCTGGAATCCGTTTGATGAAGTGACATGGTGGAACAGCATATGGGATTCATTGTGGCAATTTGGCTCATTACATTGTGTTCTGTTCTTAATTCCATTGTTATTTACTGTGAATAATGTTATCCTCAATCTTAATGTCAGTGACAGCATTGAAATGGCCAATTAGAGATCCCTTTTTTTCATTCTGCTCACATACAATGTGTCCTGCCAAGTAATTAGCTAATATAGAACAACGGCCATTACTGGCCATTAATGCCCTGAACATTTTGTTGAAAGCCCCAGATTGTGTCTGGTTCTTTTGTTTATGCAAGCTTATTCATTTTTATGGCACACTGGAATCACAATGCAAATAATACCATTTTTGAGGCTGCAGCAAAGACATATGAGATATCTTTTCTGGTCAAGGATAAGAATATAAGATGTTGCTGTCAAAGTTGGCCAAAGTAAAGCACCTTCGAAGGAAGTGTTTTTGGCACACTAGCCTGAAAAGGACAAGAGTGCAAATTCTGCTTGGAAAATGTTGCCTTCCTGGGCAGCTGCATTTTAAACTGAAACACAGCAATTTGTGTGTGTGTGTGTGTGTGTGTGTGTGTGTGTGTGTGTGTGTGTGTGTGTGTGTGTGTGTGTGTGTGTGTGTGTGTGTGTGCATGTGTGTGTGTGTGTGTGCGTGTGAGTGTGTTTGTGTGTGTGTGTGTGTGTGTGTGCATGTGTGTTCGTGTGTGCGTGTGTGTGTGTGTGTGCATGTGCGTGTGTGTGTGTGTGCGTGTGTGTGTGTGTGTGTGTGTGTGTGTGTGCATGTGTGTTCGTGTGTGCGTGTGTGTGTGAGTGCGTATGAGTGTGTGTGTGTGAGTATGAGTGTGTGTGTGTGTGCATGTGCGTGTGTGTGTGTGTGCGTGTGTGTGTGCATCACTTGGTAATCACAGCTTGGCTCTGTTTGATTTAAGTAACACTTAAAGACTGTTTATATGGCATTTACTATGCATTACAGACAGTCTTTACAATTACATACAGACGCATTGTTTTCTGCGTCACGTTTAACTGGAAAACTCCTACAAAGCAAACAAGTAGACAGTGGTGGAAGTGAAGGAATCCTTGTTTATGGTTAATAGAAGTATGACAAAAGGGGTGATATGGTTGCAATTATAACCCTGCAGGGAAGGGGGGCTCTGGGGACCTGTGCTTTGACGATGATGTCATCTCAACATGACCTTCTCATTAATAACTCTCTTGTCACTAATGTGTTTTGACGTTTCTCTGTCAGGAGACCCTCCGTTTGAAGTTTAAAGAAAATATCCTTATCGCGCTTACGTCGAGCTGCAATTCTTTCAGAGGTGAGGAGAGAACTAGTGCTATTTTGACTTCTAACCAATCACAAAATGTGTGCAAGTCTTCATAAAAATCTCCTAAAATAGATCTGCTACCCTAGTGACAGGATGGTTTCGCATTTTATTTTCATCAGATCTCAAAGAGCTCCCCTGTGCTTTTCCTGGCCAATGTTTTCCCTGTCATGCTTCCCAATAAACTAAAATCATAAACTCAAAAGATAACCTTTATCCAAACTGGTTCAAACAGTGCAAACTTGGAACTACGGTTTATACAGACAAAGTCTATTTTCTCTTGATAAACAGTGCCAGAATTCAGCATTTGATGATCATTTTATGCCTGCGTTTAGGTTGAGACAAAACATTCCCAAGTGGGAATTCTGGGAATGCGTTATGATGCGATGCAGTTTGTGATTGGTTGTTAACAGCCAAAAGTCCTTTGGTTGGGGCAGTGATTGGTTGTTGACAGCCTACACAGGATGCCCCCATAAAGTCACGGTATTAACCCGGTCAAACGGGCTGAGGTTACCTCACCCGAGACCTGGTAGCCTTGCACGCACACCACAAAAAAGTTGTGGTCACAGGCCGTGATATATGTGGCCAAACGTTCTTTGTTGTTCATTGCATTTAACGGTGAGCTTGGACAGGAAATACCACAGGCAATTGGTATTTCTGGCCTTTACATTCTTTAAAATTAAACAGCCTTCTACGGCCCCCCCTGTGATCTAGATCTTTCCTCTAGTTTTTTCCTTTCCCTGGCCCTTCTCATGGAGCCGTTGCAGCAGGTGAGCTAGTCCAAAGTGTTTGCCTCTTAACCCCAGTCAAAACCTTGCCTAGGGATTGGGTTTCAGCCTGAACATAGTATAATTAAATCCAGCTTATGTAACGTACAAAAAAAAAATGAAAGAAAAAAACGTTTGTTTGCTCTGAAATTTCACTGTCGTCTCTCATTTGGCCTCTCTTGCCAACATTCTGGAAGAGGACAAGGTTCTCTTTCAGGGGCATTGTGGGATATTTTCCCTCCGACCTGCATATCGGACAGAAAAGTTCACTAAGACAACAGCGAGCTGCCATACACGTTAAAAATATGCCTCGTCTGGACACTGAATTCAGCGTGGAGCACTATAATCAAATTTGAATTATCTTTGGTGAACCCAAAAAAGGTAAAAGGAGATGTATTCTTTACCATGTCATTTTAGTCCAGTAGGGAACAGTGTCACTCTCTGTCATCACAATTAGTCTGCACCTCCATGTCACCAGCAAGGACCGCTACCGAGGCCAACTGATGCTTATCAAGTTCAGCTGCAGTTGTCGGCAGCCCTGCATTGCGTAACTGGTTCACTCCTGTGCCTCCCTGAGCCAAAATGGTGGACACGTAAACATTGGAATCTGTTCCCTTCTGCCTAGAAAAGGCCAACCTTCTGCACGGTATAATGACATTCCTTCAGCGCCAGTGACCTTTGCGATCGTTTTTAGAAATAGGAAGTAAGTAATTGTTACATAACCCCTCAGAATCTGATCTGTGTGTGGCCTAAAAATATTTTCCCAGAGACCCTTTATCTCACTTTCATCTTCATTCTCTGAGATTTAAAATATTAAGCTCTGGAAATAAAGGAATAATTGACCAAAAAAAGTCAGGGTGATCATAGGTCAATAACGGGAGAAGCCAAGAGTGAAAAACACTCCGCAGCTCCAGGCAGGAGAAAGATGTGCCTTGAGGAGTATAACTGCACGGCCTTAATAAACAAGTTTTATTTATTTCAGACGTGTTCCTTTTCTTGGCATTTATGATTCTCAGTCTCTTAGATGTGGATTCATGCCAAACTACCCATTGCTCTTTTTTTTTAGATTATTTTAGTAAGCGATCAAGATTTTTCTTATTTATTTGCCTGTCAAAGAGATTTGCTATCTGACTGGATGTGAGACGATTCCCACACTCAGAGGAAGTCAGATGATAAGAGGAGGATTGTACTTGCTTCATGAAACAAGGTTTTTTTGACTTCAGTGGGTTTAAGCAGAATCCTGATCCTGTTATGAATGTTATGATTATGAACTGAAAAGAGAACGGAAAAAACTAATTATGGTTTTTTTTTTTCAGTTCAGTGTTCATGGTACTTCGTAGTACACTGTTTGTTTTTGGTGTTCGTATGGAATGTTCGTAGTTTATGCGCAGCTGTGCATTGGATCACACACCAGACCCCCAGGCTTTTTTTGCAGTCCAGGTTTCATATCCCACTTCCATACCGTGACACTGTGATGCTGTTTCACTTTACGGCCTGGCCTGTGTGTCAGGTACTCCTCACCTCAGCCCAGGAGGTTCCCCACCTTATTCTTCCCTGTATTTTACCTCTCACAACATACAGAATAGAGACAATGTGGCCCATATTTATAAAGCATCGCAGAATAGGAGCACTGATCTGGGATCAGTTTTCCCCGGCCCTTCCTATCCCCAATTCATTATGAACGGAGGACTAAACTGATCCCACATCAGCACTACTGAACCGAGATGCTCCATGAGTAACTTGTGGTTTGAATTTTCTTTGTGTGCAAAAGATTGAAGGCTTTTATGACCACCAGCAGTGGTGGCTGGTGAACTGAAAACAGGGGAGGAACAAACTTTACCTTTAACTTCAACCTCTTCCCATTTATCCTCTTTGATTAACAATAAAACTAATTATTCATGGAAAAATCAACACCAGCTGATGTAAATGGTTACATTTCATTCATTTAACTTACAGTTGATTAGGCTAACCAAGGGCCAATCCCCCCCAGGAGTAATGTGGAGTTAAGGGCCTTGTCAAATTAAAGTTTGTTCCTCCCCTGTTCTGAGCTCACAAGCAGCCACTGACATGCAGTGTCATATGACATTTATCACATGATCCCACACTGTGTTCCACAGTGACACAGTAACACTGAAGCATATAATATGAAGGAACCTTTTTATAATAAGACTATTTTAAATCAGTAGCCTAAATATCCCATTTTCTTTGAAAATGTCTAACGCTCTCTCCAAGAATCTCCTACACCCACTAATGAGCAGGAGTCCTTGGGTGGACGGCCACCTTTGAAGTTTTCAAAATGGGGTGCCGATCACAGCCACTGATTGCTAATTAGTCATAATCTGATTACATAAAAGGCTCCAGTTTTCTTTCTGATGATTCAATGAAGCCTTTTTCTGAAAATATCAAAGGCCAAGGGTGTGGGCTGGACGTCGAAAACTTAAAATGGGTGAAACTGTGGAGCAGCAGCTCAGTGGCTGTCACCCAGGTCTGCACGCTGGGATTTTAACCTTGAGCCGTTTTTTTTTAGGGATTTTTTTAGGACTAGCGGAAAATGTTTGGAACAAGCATTTGGATGACAAAATTACATGAATAAATTTAAGGAACACAATAATGCATAATGACAGTAGCAGGACATTCAGCCCGTTTAGGTTAATCAGTATTTGTATAAAATGTAGAGCACCCAATAATGTGTCAGGCCTGAAACTTTACACTCCTATTCTCTCTACCTTTCCTATGTGACCTGGTGAGCTGTTCCAAGCATCGACAGCTCTCTGTGTGAAATACTTTCCAATATCCGGTAATTAATCAGATTAGGTGATGTCAGACTGAACACTAGACTGAATTTATACCTGATAAAGTAAACTCTCAAATTTCTCCTCCACATCTATTGAGAATTTTCAGCCAAATTCTTGAGCCTTGTTTGTAGAGGGACTCAAACCAAACGTATGCCTATAACTGCCAATATCACGCCAAAAACATAAAAACATGCAGCAAAATGCACATTCCTTTGTTGTTCTTTTAAGACTGTTTAAAGAATGAATCATGCATTCCTGCTATAGCATGACAGTGCACTGATCCTTAGTTACCTTTATTTCACCATATTGTATTTGCTCACCTCGTTTCTGTACAGTTTGTGCCTTTGTGTCATTGCTGAGCTGCTTACGCCTCCAACATTTTGACAGTGCTTTAATCTATCTGATACAATTAGAGACGGATAGACATGGAATGAATTGGTCCAGCTATCATTCAGCAGAGCAGAGATGCGGGCAAAACCTGCACCACGACATGTAGGTGAAACTCAAAAAGATGGAAAGACTTTCTCCATCTTGAGTCACGCGCTGTGCAAACAACTGTCCAACAAGTCAGCAGTGTGCTTTTACAGAAAGATAAAACAAATCTAATCCCCTGTGAAAAGTGGACCAAAGCGGCTCTGGACACCTGGACTCTGTACGGGTAGCCCCCATCAGGACAGCGATATTAATTTCAGTAGATGATATTCTCAAAGAATTGTCTTCCTGATCCGTCTGCAGAAATGAATCCTGTGTGTAACACTGCTTCGTTGAAGCGCTGCGGTATTTCATCTGCAGCACCTGACTGCTACTGTAGAATTTCACAGGTGAGTTGTCTGTTTTGATTAAGATAGTACCCACCTCCATATTTCACTGCATTCCTGCTTGAGGAGTGTGATTTATATCGGTGATGAATCATTTTTGTTCAACATTTGCTCAACGTGTGAGCAACACAGAAAGATAAGAATCGTCTAATGTTGACATTGCATATTGCCTCCTTAAAGTACACATACTTTACTGAAAACATATGTTAAGATATTTATATTTCTTCGATATGCTCCACATGGAGACTTAGGCCAACAATGTATTGTACCAGTAAGGCATAAGACAGTATTGTTCAGCAGCAATGTTTATTTAGAATTCAAGATACTTGGCATTTATTTTACTTTGTGCTTTGGATGACAATTTTCAGTACTTTACCTATACCAAACTGGATGGTAAAATGGTCAAAATTTTGAAGTTAAGTCAGTCTTCCTGGGGTACACAAGAAAAATGTAATACAACACTTCAAATATTTGCAAAATTCCACAGCTTACTCTATGTGCAATCAATCCTGTTATAAGTGTAAGACTGGAACTTCCATGTCCACCCTTTCCAAATTCCCATGTCAAATACAATGCTGCCACCTAGTGTTAAGTTGCATTAGGTTTCTGCTGACGCATGCCTCTTCAATCGTCATAAAATGTGTAGATTTTTAAAAAGATTTGCTGCCTACTATTTAACCGTTTTGATATACCGATAACCATAAAGAGCATGATTGTGACAAAACAAGAGATAATAGAAATCTCCAAGGTAGTTCCAGTGTCAATAAATTGGCAGTCCAGTGCATGCAAGAATTTTTACATTTTCTTTATATGTAACACGTGTGAAAAAAGACTCGACCGACTATATCTTTCACCACCGTCTAAAAAAGTTGTTGATTGTAGCATTTCTGTTGTTAAGATTTAAGTTTTGTTGACTCTGACAAACTAGAAATGCCTTTTTCATGGCTGCCTAAAATGCACTACTCTATGGCATGATATCAAAACTGTGATTTTTTTAGCACAGGAGCTTCTTATTTCTACTCCGGGTTTTTCCAAAGGGTTGCCACCTGTTTCGAACCCGCAAAAAGTGGCATGAAGGGGAATCCCACCGCAAAAAAGGGAAAAATATGGATTGAGGGATTGGGTTGCATGAACATGATGTCATGGTCAGGTGATCAAACACGCATCCCGAATTAAAGCCCTATACATAGCGGGTGTTGTGCTGCGCGCAGTCCCGCGCACTTTCACAGATCTTAATACCTTGTTGCTGACTCGCTCTGTCCCATATCAGCCTATCCCGCAAAGGTACGGATCAGCGAACGTGCGCCGCTTGTTGTGTCTGCGCCAGCCCCTCCAGTAAGAGGTAGGATGTCGAAACAAGGAAATGCCTGCATTTCGCAAATAAGACGGACTGAAGTGCGGTTTCATCGCAGTTTCGCTTTGACAATCATATTTACTTCGAGTGTATGACTACATTTAGACTGGAGCTTTAGAAAGTACTTCACACCACGTAAGTATATTTGACTCACTCCAGGGCATTCGTTTGTATTGTTGGTAACAACGAAAAGCTATTCCGTGGAGTTACAGACTCCTGAAATTGATGTGTCTTTGCCGAGTGCTGCAGGAATATGTATGTGTTCTAATCGTCACACTTGTCCTTGCAAGCTTGCAAGCTAGCACAAAATTGCCATTTTGTGGTAATAAAATTAAGTCTTGGTCACGGAGAGGTGGGGGGGAAATAATGAACATGTATATTCACTGAAATGTGTGTTTGTCATGAATTTGAGCTAGTTGAAAAGCAAGCCAAGTGTGTGATAATCTGCTGTCCTAAGTAACCGAAATTGAAAGCGTTCTGTTGCCCTGCTGTGGAATCAGCTGGGACAAAAAAAGACTTCAAACCCAATTATTGAACGCAGTTCCTTATTTGTCAACAGGCTTGAATGGAAACGGTGGACAACACGTATTCATTTCATAACCAACTTCTTAAGGACGTTTGCAAAGGCAGTGGTCTTTTACCCTGGTCTAGGAGTTGGAATTAATAAATCTCTGCATTATTGTACTTGCATGGTACTTAACGTGAATTGTTTCAGTAAAATATCCATATGTAGAAATGGATAGCATGTACAAAACTGTAAGTTTTATAAGTAACTCTGGATAAGAGTATGTTCTAAAATCCAACACAGGGTACATGCTGCTTACATGATGCAGGGCACATGAAAATGGGGGTAGGGTAAAGACACACACAGTGCTCTTAGTCACTGAGATAAGGTACATGTTGTCTCTGACACATACATAACATCTTAGGACTTGTGCAAATGAGGATGCAAATTCAAATCAAATGTGTAATGTGAGTAACCGGTCATGTGCTAAATCTGGTGATTTTACCACTCGGTTAAGTCTATGTATAAAGAAGAATGGAAATCTCTTTAACTGCAGTGGGCCTAATTGATTTATGGATCCCCTTTTTGTTTGTGCAAAGTTAAGGAGTAGTTAAGTAATTGCTTGCTGACTGGGAGCCCCTGCCAGCAATGATAGCTCAGCCACTTGCATGCTGTCCTCGGAACATTACAGCCAGGATGGGCAAAACAAGCATGGGCCGCCCCTGCTCTGGGCACGTCACCTGCCAGTATTGACGCATGCATGCCAGGGGAAGAGATTGTGCGCTGCTGGGAAGTCACGCCTTCCACCTGTCTGCAGGGGCCTGACAAAACCAAATACCTCATGACACATCTCATGTTTTTATCTAACTGAAACATGTTTACAGTTATTAGAAATTGCACAGTGATGTTGCAGGATAAATAGAAACCATGCATAATTTGATAATTTTATTTTTTTTTGCTGTCATTTTCCTGAGGTAGGCCTTCTCTGATTGACTGTCCCAAACCTGGTATACTAATGTCAGAGAAATAGTTGGTGAAGGGAAACTCCGCCGGAAAAAAGAGCATTAACTGACAGTTACCTCCCCCTCAGAAAGAAAGACTTTGGAGTAAGATAACATTTTATTGCCCCATAGTTTAGGCCTCAACCTTCTGTTTTTCCCGCAGTGTTTAGGGGCAGTGTGTCAGTTTTCGTCCTTGTGGCAACGAATTCAAATGGCATCAACGTCCAATTAAAGATCAAAACAATAATGTTGACCGATGTGTTTGGAGACACGTCAACAAGCATATATACTTGGTAACACGCCATTGCCCTGGTAACGAGAAATGAATCAGTCCTTTTAGTAGGTGACACTCTTAGGGGCTGAACAGTCTCGTGATGTAACAGTGTACAAGTTGTGAAGGCCCACTGCACATGTTTTGGAAGAAATAAGCATGACCTGAGCTGTTGTATTTCTATCATAAACTTTCACTCTGCGGTTGCTACTCATTATTACCCCTTTAAACATGAATAATTAGCTTTGCACACCTGCAGCACAGCCTGACAAGGATCACTGATCACGGTCCTGCCCTAAACCAAGTTCAAATAAACAGTAATTGAGTCATACTGAAACCGGAAACAAAGAGATATGTTTTATTTTCGCATCCTGTATCATGACTTCATGTTTCTATTTTTTCTGAGTTTCCCTCTCAGGTCTCAACCAGATTACTGTTTGCAGAGGACCAGAATCCTGTCCCCCCCCACCCCCCCCCCGTTATTCTGTGATGTCTAAAAATGGAACGTTCTCCTTACAGATTCCAGAACTCCACTGTAGATTCTGAAATGGCTTCCAATAGCCCAGTGGTAAATGGGGACGTTCCGCTGGGTGCCCCGTACAGTCCGGGGGTAGGGGGTCAGTCTCTCTCGCATGAGGTCACCCTGGAGGACACAATCCAACAAATGAAAGTCCTCATCAAGGAGAACAGTGACCTGAAGGGTGAGCAGATGCCACCATCCATATATACCATATGCAGTCAACCATATGTTTTAATACATACTTAGTTTTACTATATGTAAGTTAGCATATATTTACTGTACATTTGCAATGTATTGACTTGATATTTACAATTAATGTAACAATATGTTATTCATATTTATCATATTTGCCATATATACTACACATTTTTTCCATGTTAAATACGATTATACACTTCATATTCAATTAACATAATATTTTGTTTGTTATTCAAGTATTAACTCTTGATATTAAAAAAACATTGGTGGAAAAAAAGTTGTGTTCTGTCTGTGTACATCTGTGTATTATACAGCTGAAATAAAAACCCTGTTTATGTTCTGTTTATGATTGGGTGAAATAATGTTGGAACTCAGTCTTTTGTAATAATAATTAGTCCATAAATAATTACAGTCTTGAGAAACAGACCTCAGTGAAAAACTGAATGATGGGATGTAATGTAACATGCTGTGTTTGTGTTTAACATGTTTGGCTGTGCGGTCCTGCAGTGGCCCTGAGGCGGACTAACATGTCGATGAAGGAGAGGTTCGAGGGGCTGACAGTGTGGAAGGAGAAGCAGAAGGATGAGAGGGATTTCCTGGAGGGCAAACTGGAAGAGGCCAGGGAGCGAGTGAACCAGCTGTCCAAGCGCAACGATCAACTGTGGAAGAAGCTGCAGCTGCAGGAGGCGTCCGCCAAGGGAGGGGACCAGGTGAGGTTGCCACAGCTATGTGGCGAAGAGAGTGCATTCTGAAAGTATTTTCTCCTCTTCTTTCCTCTCACCTGTGAGTGTGTTTCAGTCAGGGCTGTGCCCTAGAATGATGGAAGCTCGGAGGCAGAGGTGGAAGTGCTTAAAGCTGGGATTGATTGATTGACTGACTGACTGATTGATTAGTTGATTGATTATGCTCTTGAATTGCAGAATAATGGCAGGTTAGAGGCAGGCTGAGATTGGTGGGTTTGTTGGTTGATTGATTGATTGATCGGTTGATTGATTGACTGCGTTTGTACTGCAGAGTTTTGACAGCTCAGAGGTGGAGCTGATGAAGTCTGTCATTAAGAAGCTTCAGGCAGAGAAGAGCGACCTGGTGGCCCTGAACTCTGAGCTGCAGCTGAAGGCGGGAATGGGCTCACCTGGGGACTCTTCATCCAGATCGTGAGTCTCACACACACACACACACACACACACACACACACACTCCACCACAGGCACAGGTTCACACAGTCACATGCTAGTCACAGTCGCTTACACACACAAAATCTGTGAAAAATGTAAGCAAATATTTTAACTACCACATAGTTATGTACATACACATGTACTTATGTAATTATCTACGTACAGTTTCCATGCCAGTCCATCATTTTGAATGTTTTAATTGTCTGTATTTATTTCAGGAGGAAGTAGATGTAAATGTAGAAAAAACAAACCAGAATGAGCCTTCACCATCTGCTGTGTGAGTCTCCACCTGCTTCTTTCATGAGCTGCTTCAGTTATCACTTTATCACTATTTTGCAATGTGTCTACTTCTGTTTGCTCTTAATTTGATTGTTTTTAAACTAGACTGTTTAGTAGTCTGTAGTCTGTAGGGGAGTTCTGATCTATTCGATCACCTTGGCACTTGGGACTTTACCCCTCTCTAGGGTTATCTTTGCACTTTTTGTCCTGTTCTTATGCACTTTGCCTTGTAAGTCGCTCTGGATAAGAGCGTCTAACAAATGCCCGTAATGTAATGTAATGTAATCACCAACACCCAAGACCTGCCTTTATACAGGTGTTACATTTCACTTCTCCACACAGGCCCATACCGGACTCTCCCATGCCCCATTGGAAGTCTGAGGAGCTGACAGTGAGCCAGCTGCTGCAGGCCCTGCGGAAGGAGACAGACAGGGGGGACAAGCTGGAACTCCAGCTCCAGGCTGCTACAGAAAGGTAGGCCGCTCACCCAGGTGTACAGCGAGGTTTGTAACAGCATAGGGACGTCTGCCACTTGACCTTGGGCTCAAGTCCCAATGAGACAGTAATGTTGTACCCACTGGTCATGGGTAGCATAGTTAGTGTGGGGAAATGTGCAAAAATGTTAAATAAATAAATTTGAGGTGATGGTTGGGGTCCTGTGCCGGAGCAGAATCTTGGAACTGGAGCAGCAGACAGCAAACCCTGTGGAACGGGAGACTCAGACCTCACTGGAGACCAGAGAGGGGGAGTGTCTGAAACCGAGGCTCAGCCAATCCCTGCAAGAGGGTCCAGGCAAGGAGGTGGGTCCATTGATGATTGACAGATCAACATACAACCTTTCATTTCCTCCAGTTGCTCTCAGTTACCCACCTGCACCAGCCCTCCACAGTAAAACCTTATTTATCAGATTCAAGTTAGGTCTTTCTTTATCATTCATGAGATCACTGAAAGTTGCAGCCCTTATTTCACTCCTCTCTCTGCCTCACTTTCTGAAATTGCAGAGCTTTTTGCCTTGTGGGGAAGAGTTAAAAATAATGAGAGGCTATAGATTCAGGAAGTTGTAGAGGAACAGGTGTGTCCTCATTAGGTCAGTTGAAAATGCTTTGGCATGCAGCAAAGCCGCATTCATTTGTTTTTGTTCGTGAGCTGGAGTCTGCCACTTCCTCTTATCTATATATTATCAAAGAAGCATTCCTTCAGTTTCATTTAAAGGACGTAATATAGATTTGCCTTGGTCCTACGATAGGAATGAATTTATTTTCCTTTAAGGTGAAGACAGGAATCAACATACCCTGTGGCGTTCTCGGGTCAGAGATGACCTTACTGTAGGAGTGGAATGATAGTTCTTGTTCTTAGTTGACTTTGACTTGGGGCTGCTGTTGTCATGGTAATAGAGGCCTAAATACACAGCTTGTCTCTGTCTCTGTCTGTCTCTGTGGCCAGGTGGATACTCTACTCAAAGAGCTGCAGATGGTTCATGACACCCTGCAACGCACCGAGAGCACCAAGAGGACCCTGGTTGACAGGTGAGAGGATGGGGAGAGGGAAGAATGGCCAGGTATGCGGAGAGAGGGATAAAAAGAGAGATAGAGAGTGGTTAGAGAACCTGTTGAAGGTATGGAATATTAGATCTCAGTCCTTAGTTAACCTGGCTCAGGTTTAGAGAATTGCAATGTTGGAAACCTGTCTCAGGTGTGTATCATTGGAACTTAGCGAACCTGTCTGTTGGCATAGGTACCAGGCGATGGAGCAGAACCTGGCCACACTGGAGAACCAGCTGATGGAGAAGGAGAAGGTGCTGGCAGAGAACCAGAGGCTGAAGGTGGAGCTGGAGAGCTCGCACAACGCCACCAAGATGGAGCAGAAAAGGACAGAGGATGAAAAGTATGGGACTCTCACCAGACTGTTGGATTGTGGGAAATAAAATCAGGGATGAGCATTACACATCAAAGACTTGACTGCTGCTGACTGTACTGCTCCATCGGGGCAGTGTACGATTGGCTGACATGCTCAGCAGTGGAGCAGTGATTGGCTCAGGGCAGCAGTGGTGGAATGTGCTGAAACCATCTTGCCCATGCTTTTTGTATCACTTGAAACAGAGTATTGGATGAACACTAAGCAAAATATCCTTTATCTCAACAGGAAGAATAAGCTACAGCTGCAGGAGGCCTATACCAGGCTGAATGAAGAAAACCAGAGGATGAAGGAGGAGATGAAACAAATGGTGACCACTTTACCCCTTTTACTGAATTATCACAGAATTTTAAGGCCTGTTTTTCATCTGCACAGGACTTGAATGACCAGCAGTGTTGCTTTGTATTTATTTATTTAGTATTTGAAACTATTAAATTATTTAATAAAATGCTGGAATATTTATTTATTCATCTGTTTTGATTCATTTGACATTCTTAATTGACATTATAAGCTATCTTATCCAACTCCTGACCTCTGACCCTGTCTGCAGCCTGCGATCTCCAGGGAGGATGTGAGTGTGCTCCAAGAGAGGCTGGACAGTGCTGAGAACGCCCTGGCTACCAAGCAACAGAAGATTGATGAGATGAAGCAGGAGTTCTTCAGGAAGGACAAAGAGCTGGAGAAAATCTCAGTATTAGAGGCACAGGTACTGATACCCACAATGCACCAGACTGTAGTTTAGTGTCAACATATGGACTACAGCTTTTGGCACAGACTGTAACCTGTGAAAATATCACTGATGGACATGTATTGTGTGTTTGGGATGTTCAACAAGAGAGATGCCATGAGTGGGGGAATCTTTTAACTGCATGTCATTGTTTGGTCTTCAGTGAGAGGTGATGTCAAAGGAGAGTACATGTGCGTGAAAGGTGACGTTTGCTGTCCTTGTGCCTCACCTCAGGCGGAGGTGTACAAGTTGGATTTCTTCGCAGAGAGAGAGGCCCGGGAGAAGATCCATGAGGAGAAAGAGCGTCTGGCCGAGCAGTTGGAAATTCTGAGGATGCAGCACAGTCAGCTAGAGGAGAAGATTGGCAGGTACCCCAGCCACTAGAGCTGCAACGATTACTCGAATAGTCGATTGAAACAAAATTAATCGCCAAACATTTTTATAATCGATTAATCATTGAAGTCTTTTTTGAATAAAAAAGGCCAAAATTTTGATGGTTCTCTGTTTTCAAATGTGAGAATTTAATGCTTTTCTTGGTCTTACATTATAGTAAATTGAATATTTTGGGGTTTTGGACTGTTGGTCAGACAAAACAAGACATTTAATGACTTCACCTTGAGCTCTTGGAAACTGTAATGGGCATTTTTCACAGTTTTCCGATGTTTTATACACCATGTGATTAATCGATCAATCAAGAAAACAATCGACAGATTAATCGCCAATGAAAATAGTTGTTAGTTGCAGCCCTATAAGCCTCACAGCTGGAACCCCCCTCCCCTTCCCCCAAAATATGTGCAGATGGTGTCCACCATTTTGTGCTGTACCCAGCGTAAGCATTTTCAGGGGACTCCTAATGGAGGTTTGAGTGGCCATGAACTATGATATTCCCTTTGCAGAGCCACAATGTAAAATTAGCCTTTGTCAACTGATTTCTGACTTCTCATTAAACATGTGCAAGCAAAAGCTAGCATAGCTGTTCCTGACTGCAACATTTAAATTAAAATTTACGGAAGGGCACCAGAATTGGCTGATGCGGAAGTGCTTCAGTAACCTGTTGTAGATTTCCTGTGATCCCACTAAACTGGCATATGCGTTCCATGTAAAAATGCTAGCTAACGTCGTAAGAGATGTAGCGTGGGTCCAAAAGCAATATAAGTGTAGCTTGAGAGAGAACCACAAAAAGTCCTTTGCCCAGTTCTTTCTCTGTGATTTCAGACAGAGCCTGGGCGAGATCCAGCGTCGCTGCCTGACAGGAAGAGGTCTCAGCGGCCCTCCAGCTCACCCCCAACCAGGCGCAAGAGGTAGGAGAAAAAAAGTCTACAATTCATGTTTTTTATTTGTTTGTTTATTTATTGGATAGTCTTTAATGTTGTTTAAATTGGTTGACAGCCCTTACCATTTGGATTTCACTTTTGTATGGGAGGGTGGTTTTTGGTCACATCAAGAGCTGGACTGTGGCATGAACTGTATAATAGTAGGGTACAACATTGTGTGTATAACCAGATGAGATTTTTTAAAATTACATTGTATTCTGTTTGCTCCTACAAACTGTTTAAGTTATAATTTAACTTCCTACAGCATTGTGTTATTGTTTAATGGGCAAGAAAAGTGTAGCACTTGGGTGAAGCTTAGTGGATCTTTGAAATGGCCGCCAGGGCTTGAGACATAATCGGTGACAGCCCCATAAAATCAGGCAGAGCCAGCCAATTAGGTGGTTTATAAGTGGAAGGTGGGGAGGATGAGGTGACATCTAACCAATGAGATTGAGTATTAGTGGGTGGTTGTGGATGTCAAGTGATATCTGACCAATGAGGCGGTACATTACAAGATGGTACAACATGAATTCTTGCTTCCTATAGGTTCACTGCAAATCCCAGAGCATGCCTGTCCCAAATGCAATGAGGTCATGCCCGACCTCGACAGTCTCCAGATCCACATCATGGACTGCATCGACTGAGCCGGGGCGACGAGCAACGGCAAGAAAAAGAGGCCAAAAAAAGGCATGATCGCATTGGAAATGAGGGGAATAAGAGCAAACCCTAATGATTTCAATCTCTTCTTTGCCAGAACATCACAGCAGACATTTCTCTTTTCTGCAAGGAGCAGTTAAGTTTGTTCCTTCTAACCACTGTCGTTCTGTCGTAACACTGTAACAGTTTTCTTAAATAGTACTGATTGGCCTTAGGCATTATGTTCATCAATTACTATATAAAAACAGTTCCGAACTCAGTCCATGGAATGGCCATCTTTATCGTTCAAAGTCATGTTTTTTTTTCCAGTTATGGATGTAGTCTGTTCTTGTGAACTCACGCACTTTACACATGTCATAATGTATCAGGATAAATGTTATTGTTATTTTTCTCATTGCAACCAAAGCAAATGTTTGAAAATGGCAAACCTGATGTAGGTTCTACTGTCTTATAGCAGCTGTGTATTGATTTAATATGGAAGCATTACATTTAAATGCTTATGCTAACAGCATTAGTCTGTGAGGAATGTATTTTCTCCATAGGAGATGGGCTAAAATGCCATACCTGTAGCTACGAACGCTATCGCACTGTCTGTTTTCTGTTTTGGGTCTATATGTTCTGATAAAGGGATGCAATGAACAAAAGAAGTGATTAAAATGTTGATTTTTCTGTTGAAATTATACAGCTGCATACAGGGGGTTGACAAAATAATGGACACGCGAAACAGTATATGAATGTTTATTACTAAAAGGAGTTGGGCCTTCCTTTGCCTTCTTCTGCCAGCTCCAGCCCTTCTTGAATCATTGTTATACAGATTTGAAGTGTCTGATGGTGTAGGCATTTTTTACTTGTGATTTAGTTATTTATGAATCTTTTTTAACATTTGTTTCCCTTATTTTGTCTACCTCCTTTTTGAACCAGTTGTTTTTTTCTTTTTCCCTTTCATTTTCAGGGCCTGTATCTGCTGTGTAAGTGTAATCATTTATACAGGGTGACTGTACATAATGTGGATTTTTTTTTGTTTTTTTGGCTTGTTGGACACCCTTATGCAAAGCTACTTATACAGCATTTATTTTTACAAACTATTCTCTTTCAAAGCTCAATACTTGTATTGACACCATTCAGGTTTAGTACAAGTGTAGCAGTGGTGCCCTATTTGGGAGTTAAATGTGTAGCTACTGACTTTAAAAACCCAGTTCCCAAAACCATTCTACCGTATGGCCCAAGCTATCAGGGAACAGTGTCATGTTTTCCTTAGGATAATCGAGGTTACACAAGGGGAGGTATTTTCACATTTGTGACATCACAGTATTCTGCTGCTAAAGACTTGCTTCTTTTCAGGTCATCCAACAGAGTTTCCATTGTGAGACAAGCTAATGACTTAAAAAAACACATTAAAGATGTAGCTAGATCCTAGATCCTCACTCCATATTCAGGGATATAATCTTGAATTCAAATTAAAATGATCAAAAGATGATTTAATTACATATTTGTAATAAATCATAAATAAAGTTGAATAATGACATATGCAACTCTGGATGAGTGTGTAAGGAGATTAAAGGCTCTGAGAAAACAATGCTAGCTTCATTTTACTTATTTCATATACATTTATTCATATTGCTTATTTTCTACATACCGGTAAGTTCTATATTGTATCGCAAATGTCTGCTATTTCAAATGTTATCATTTCTTCAGTTGCATTGTTCTGGAGTGAATAGAAAATGAACATGCCTGGTGGCATGTATTATCAGGCTACCTGACATAACACTGCATAAAAACGAATGGGTCCTGGAAAAAGGGGTGGCTCAAAAGGTTAAGGAGCCATTGCTTAGCAATAGAGTATAAACGCATTCACTTCAATGGGGTTCTGCTGTGATCTAGTGTACAAGATGAATGCAATCACTGGAAAACCTGCAGATATGAACACAGTACGTGGAACACATGCATTATGTCTACACACCTTTAGCTTCATGCTACTTTGGGATAAAGCATTTTTTACATCCACTTTAAAGTGTAAATTGTTCACATCTATATAGAAAATAGAAAAAATTGCCTTTGGTCAAATGTTTTATTTAAACTCAAATATAAAGCACATACACCGGTACATAGATTATCAGTTAAAAAAAAATGCAAGCCATTTAGAATTTATACAGCAATACATTTTCAGCACATGTGATAGAGGTTAGGTCCAATGAATTCCATTAAGCATCAACCGCTCTTCCACCACATAAACCAAACCACACTTCCAATTGCTTTCTCAGTTGTTTCTTCATTAAATTTGAACAATTTCTTTAAATTGTGACAGACTTTTGTTGCACACCATTCAATTGTGGGTGTAGCTGTACCATGAGTTCAACACTCGTGTAAATAAAAGAAAAAAGCACAACATAGCACAAAAATGACTTAACAGTACAAGCTAATTCATTACAATATTGAATCTTTTGGACCAAAATGTTGCTGCCATCTTGACAAAATAACCACTCAAATACATATAGGACAGGGCCACTACAAAGTTTTACAACTGAAACAATTAAGAATTACTGACCAAATCTTAACTTAAAACAAGGTATGTTCGAACTGATCTTTCAAATTCAATCGATATGTAATCATAATATAATAAAACTTGAGTGCAACTCCAGCACATGTATTCATAATTTTTCAAACCATTTAACCATTTTCAACCGTTTCAAACCATTCAACTGAAAGAAATAGGAAATAATTCCAAGTCTAACAAGGAGAACTTCTCAGCTTTAATACAGATTAGAGCAAGTGCAAAGATGCCCAAAATGGGGCTGTAGGCAAGAAAGTAGGCAAGTTAAAAGGCACTTTGGGAGCATGACAATCTATATGTATTGTAGCGCCTCTAAGGACTGACTCAGGATCAACTGCAGCACCCCAAACACTGGCCCTAACCATTGTGCGCAAACAGCAACAGCTGATCTGGGATCAGTGATTGAGTGCACTTCACATGTAGTTGTGGGTACGGCCCAACAGGCTCTACAGGGGTCTGTTATTGCTGGTCAGAAGCTTGGGATAGGACGTACCGATGGACCGTCCGTAGCGGTACACCACCACCTCCAGGTGGTACTCGTCCACCTGCACGATGACGTTGGTCACCTTGTCGTTGGAGATGAGGAAGACGATGGTGAAGAGGGCCACTTCGAATTCGGGACTGACGCCGATGAAGGAGCTACCCACAGGCTTGACCAGCCCCTTCCAGCTGAACTGTAAGTTGAGGACGTGGTCATCTTCATCCGGCTAAAGAGAGCCAACCACCACAAAGTATTATCAATCCAGCAGCACAAAAACACTTTGGGATGGATCAAATCCACCACACTCAGCCTCTTCAATGGCTTATTGCAATTCAATCAAAATTGACTTTATCACATTCACATTTTGGTGGATGGTTTATTTTAATGGAGGATAGCATTTTTACGTAATGCTACAATGTGACCATTCTTCAAACATTCTAAGACCATTATGTTGTTCCCAACAAGTTCTGTCAAAGTCACAGGAAAACATTCCAGATAAATAACATTCAAGAGACATCAAGAAATCAGGACAGTGTTTATGACCTCGGTACATTTACCGAGGTTAAAACGTTCACAGAATGTTCTCTCAACTAAAGATTGTTAGCTAGGTTATTCCCAAGATGTTGCTGAGCACTGTTATACCACATAGGAGTTAGCCGGATGAGCAAAGCAACCGTCCTGACCTGCTTACCATGTCTTTCTTGTCTCTGGCTCTGTAGCCCTTGTAGTCCACGTTGCCGTGCTTCTCCTGCAGGTAGAACTGGACCCAGTTGTGAAAGCCCATAATCTCCCTTCCCTGTCTCGTCTCTCCCACAAACACGTGCTCAAAACCACAGGAGTCCGCCCTGTGGAGCACAAAGATTAAAAACCACTGCAAAACCAGGACTATGCGCCAGACACACTGTGGTATTTAGCTCTTACAGCAAAGCTTGTGACTTCTTTTTCACAATATCAATGGCAGCCCTCAAGATTTACATGTAGAGTGTGTTAGGGTATGTGGTGCAGGGATGGGGACTCCCACCCCTACCTGCAGACGGGCACCTTCTCATTCAGGACGAAGCTTAAGGACCATGGACAGCACCAGCAGGATACACCAGTATTTCAGCATCGCCCCTATCCACTTAAGCCTGGGCAGCTCCATGAGCCTCCATCTACTACTGTTAATTACTATTTACTAAAACTCAATTACTGCAGCATGTTCCTGTAATCGACTGCCCTTTATGAAAAGGTCTGGCACTGGTCAGTCAAGGAGTTCTCTCCTTCCAAGAAACACATACTGACTGTTTGGATTCAGATTTGGATTTGGATTTGGATTCGGATTCAGATTCAGATTCAGATTCGGATTCGGATTCGGATTTGGATTTGGATTCGGATTCAGAGGACTAAACCCGCGGCCAAAACACAGACCCCAGCACCGCACTGTCCTCCACTGCAAAGCACACCATCCTGCACCAGCCTCTCAACAGCACCTCAGAGACTAATGTTTACCCACTCAGATCTTTTTTTTTTGTTCAATAAAAACTTTGATGAAACGTCAGTCTCCTGCCTCTCCAGTGCCACTCCTGTGTGCTACAATTATTGAGGTGTTAGTCTATTAAGCTCATCCGTGGATTCACTCCCTTGTGACCTCTCCAGCTGTCCACACAGAGCGAGAGGCCACAGGTCATGCCCTGGAAACAAGTTTGGTTTCTGCTCTTCCATCAGTGTGGGAGCATGTGAACTGGAGGAGTTGTGTGCGTGTGTGCGTGTATGTGTGTTTGTGTCTGTGCGTGACCTCATCCTCCAAGGTGTTTGTGGGGGCCTGGTGATAGGACTGGTAACGTAATTCAGCTCCTAAAGGGAAAACATGGCTTGTGATGTGAAGATGCCTACCCTCCACTTCGGTCGCGGTGGTACAGACGGAACCATATGTCATACAGCTGAGTTTTAAAGCGGTCAGGGTCTGTTGAGGACTGGCCCTTACTGACCAGGTACTTGTGAGCACTCTGCAGAAAAACACACACACCATGAGTCACAAACACACTATAAATATAACTACATTCACATTTAGGCACTGGTTTGTGCTGTGCATGGCTGGAGCAAACACCTACTGACATTTCTGAGCCTCCATGACTTCTGTGTGTTAGTTTGGGTATGTTTTCTTATGGACTGTACTGGTTGTGTTGCAGCTTAGAGTAGCATAGCCAACTTGCATTGACAGTTAGCGATGCTGCTTGTGTGCTTGCTGGCCAGGAAATGTGGTTAGGGTTCGCTAAGCTCGGCACTATTACTCATACTATCAGGTGGATCTTATGTTCTCTCACATTGAAAGTGCTCTGGCTAAGAGCGCCTACTGCACATAATGTAATGTAATGACTGGAGCTGAGCATCCCATCCATGTTGCTATTGGTTACCTTCATGACCTCCGTTTCCATGATGGAGTCAAGAAAAAGGCGCTCCTCCATCAGCTCCTCTGAGGTGACCATCTCCGCCTTCCCCGTGGACATCTCATAGTTGTCCAGCAGGTTGATGAAATCTGCAAGAGAGACACACCGATAACGGGTACAAGGACAGGCATACTAATCAATACTACTGTTCGTTGGCTTTGTTTCTTTGGTCTAAGGATGTCTGCCTGGCGTACACTATAACTGCATGGAGTCTGACACCTTGGAGACGATCAAAAGGTCCTTGGACCCCGGACAATCCAGCTGTTTTTATTCCGCACTACAATCTCTCTTTTCTTATCTGAAACCCAACCACAGATTCAAACTACTCTAATATGTCCATTAGTGTCCATTTAGCTGTACATTTCTGGTGATTCTCAGCTTGGAAATGAGTTCACTGTTAAAATAAGTCAATTCCCCCATACTAATGAGTGCTTACTTCATAGAAGTAGAAAACAAATATTTGATTACTGGGATAAAGCGCACATTTTAACTTCTTTGTGTCACTGATGTGTCTTTTACTGTATTGCTGTCTTGCTACATAATTTTTATTATGTTTTTATTGTATTTTTATTCTCTTTTATTCTCTGTGAAACACTTTTTGTTTTGGTGTTGTATGAAAAGCGCTGTACAAAACAACACTGATTAATTGATCCATTGACTAATTATTAATGACATGGTGTCATGCTCTAGTGATTTCCCCAAAGGTGACCCTCACCCCAAAATCTTTGCAGTAAACCCTCATGAGGGAGTTTCAGCTGATGCCACATCCAAATACAAAGCACATGTCTCTTTTCAAACCCCCTCAGTGTGTTTGCCTGGTTTCAGGTGAGAGGGAGGTGCGCAGGTGTTTGGGGACACTCACGGGCGTAGGTCTCCAGGCTTCTCAGCTTGTCCTCGTTGACGTAAGAGAAGAGGGGAGCGCGGGCTCGGTCCCGGGCATTATTAGAGCCATATTCCACAAATCCCGCCTTTCCCTGAGCAACAGACGATACACCTTACAGTGGAACACCAACACACTATCGGTTCAGTACAATATCAACACACTTTAATGGAGCATGACAATAACATGTTATGCTCAGAACTCTCCACAAGGTGGCACCATTTTGAGATTCACTGTATGTTGTTTGTTACTCCCCCCTCCATTCAAACCTCACAGCCAAAGAGAATAATAGACATCCTCTGTTCAGACAGGACGGGTCTGTTCAAAATAAGAAGTGGGTGGGGTCACATGAGCCACTAAACTGCTGAAAATAAACGCAGCTACCCAAATGTCTATGTGAAAATCTGTTTTTCCCCAATAAAAAGTCATTATTTCCCATATTAGCCATCACAGTTACAACACTGTGCCAAAGGAGGTTCAAAATCTCTGTTTAGAAAAAGGTTTTTTGAAACTTTTTGAAGGTTTTTTTTTCTCAAGCATCCCAAAGGTTTTTGGCACATGTGAAAGAAAATGGAAAACAGATGATCGTATTAAATCTCTGCCTCACAGCAAGACAACAAAGGCAGAGGAAAACAGCCGAGGAAACGGCTCTGCTTCAACTTAGCTGCTCATCAGTTTCCTGAAAAAGAGCGACAACCTGTCTGCTATATAAAGAATAAACATAGAAAAATACAAGCTAAATAAAAACTGACTCCTCTGAAGCAGGAGATAAACCTATTTATGGGGAACTTCACCAAAGAAAAGCAAACATATACATTCTATCTTATCCCTCCAAACTCATGTGGTCTTGTAGAAGCTGCTCATCTGCGGGTCCTGAGAGTGTCTGCAGTGCACAGTATCTGTGTCCGTTTGTTTGCTCAAGACACACACCACACCACCTTATGTCACTGATTAACCACCTCTTTGGGTCAGCTAAATTAGTGACATCGGGAGGTGTAATGGAGGGTTGGAGAGGATACCAGCGGACTCTGTGACCCTCAGGGCCTGGAGTGGAGCAGCCCTGCTTCGCTGTGTTGGGAGTGGGATGATGCCGCTATCACTAAGGTCAGCCGGCGACAGCGGATAATGAACAAAGGCATGTCGCAGAGAGAGGCAAACACACTGCATCCATGCGCTTACTCTGCAGCATCAGCAGAAACACACACCGTCTGTATCTTCACTAGACCAGTTCAGTCTAAAGCAACATAATGCAAAAACTTGTCTTTAAGTTTTACTTTTAGATCATTTGTTATGGAGTACAGAAAACATCCTGCAGAATGTGCTCCCACTCTTCTAATTTTTTGCACAGAGGAAACATACAGATGCTTTTTAGGCTTCCGAGACATTTTGCATTTCAGTCGTGACTGCAGGACTATACCATGTGCCATGAGGTGCGGGGGGAACTTTCAATAGTGGGAGGACCTCCGACATAAACCTGTGGACCTTACCTGCAGAGAAATGGTGTAGTCCTTCCCTGGTTTCAGGCGGTTTGAATCCAGTTTCCACAATTCATTCAGAATTTTGGACAGCTCCTCATTCACATTTGGACTGCACCAGGAGAAAGAAAATTAACTTTTAATAATGACAACTCTACCATTAAAAACATTATTAAATCAAACAATCATAAACAATATAGCCATGACGGTAACTGAATGTAAAAAAGAAATCTAATGCATTCCTACACATTAGGAAACTATTGTGTAATTTCACACTATTACAAATCATATTTGCTTGTTTCCTGCAAAGCAGAAAGTACAAATGGGCATTTATTTGGCATCAAGATCATCCAGGTGCGTTAGGTGAATCAGGGGCTGTAGTAATTGAGAGAGTGAGTTGATCAGATAGATATTGTCATCCTTGAACACAATTCGATCCAATGGTCAAAACGATAGGAGAGTCATGCTGCTGTAAATTGTGGTTACATCTGAACAGTTTGCAAGTCGGGACAAGATTTTACAGCTGTGTAGACAACCAGACAGAGTGTCAGAATGTACAGTGAAATCCTGGGAATGTTCCATCTAGCCAAAGGAAAGGAAATCTTTAAACGTGACACAACGCAGACTGCGCTCTTTCTGCAGTCCAAACTCACAGCGCCTTGATCAAAAAGAGTACTTTAATTAATGATTGATAAATCATTTGTTTAGAAAACCGTGAAAACTGATATGGTGTTATGTCAGGGCAAAGTTCATTTTATAGCTCAGCAGGTAGAGTGTGGTGTTAGCAGTGCCCAGGTTAGTGTTGTGACACACAAAACTGACACCAAAGAGCTAGCGGCAGACCAAGGCTGATTACAGACCACTTTGAGTCACCTCATGCCACTCACATGAAGGGGTTCCATTCCCCTGGAAGCGCATGTTCAGCTGCCAAAATATGTGTGCGTTCACTGTGCTGTACATCACTTTGGGTCCAAGCATCAGCTAAGTGACTACATGTAAATGCATAGCAGTTTTGCATGTCAAAGCTGCAGCCATTCAACTGACAAAATGTATGACATAGACACAAAGTGATAGACTCCATTTTGATTTTGAACTTTGTGCCCTGAGATTGGACCAGTGAAACCAGGAAGCTCAGAGTCCCACTAGCTCCTTTTGCTCATTCACGTCTTTGTTGCCTTAAATTACAGCTTTGAGGCTTGGAAAACCGGCTGTTCTCCACACAAAGAGTAGGAACTGGCTAAGGCCTGACAGCACTGAGATCTGATGACAAAACAGCACATGCTCGCCACAGACTCAACCCTTCACTTAACCCCTTCAGTCCTGAAATATGCTCGAGGCATGAGGAAAAACTCTTTATACCTTTTTTAACTCCTGTTCAAGAAAGACTGAAATACAATGCTTATACTCCTTAACTGGTTTATAGCGTCCATTGTTAAGGAACATCAAGCTGAAATGGTTGTAAATCTTGTAACAATATGAATGTCTGCATTAGGAGGATTTGTATTCATTCTGTGTAGAAGAGTAAGAACTGATGTTCTGCCCCCATCATATATTTTAAAGAGGAACACCTGAAATGTGATATCCAAGGATTTGTTACAGTACCATCCCATAACTCTTGTTTATGTGAAATTTGCACCTACATACAGAAAATGCTGACTCAGGTTTTCCAGTGGAGTTCCCCTGTGAAATTGCATCCTGCTCTTAATTATAAAGTTCTACATTATTCTCGTTATCTTCACCTTTACCCTCACTATCCAAAGGCATTGAACCAATCATAGAAATCTGCCCCACATTTCTGGGTCTCTGCTGCTATATATCTTGAATGCAATCATTTTTTGACAAATGTTATCTTCCTGTACAATCTCAATGCATTGTTTTTTTTAATATCAAAACATATGTTTACAATATAAATAGACTATGTGTATAAACAGGCTCAGATTATACCTTTAGACCTGGTGTCTACTGTAATCAGTCCATCCACAAAAGCCAACAAAATCCCACAATGTGCAATCACATGCATATTGTACGTTTCAGCTCAAAAATTAACTATCCTGTACTGCATGACTATATAGAATTTTTCTGTTTTTTTTTTTATTCTGAATTTCTACAATTGCAAATCTGAGGAGATATTGTTTATTGGACAATTAATAAAAATGTGCTGTTTTGTAATTAGATGTAAATGCTTAAAACTGTGTGATCATTATGAAAAGGTAAAAGTTCACATATACATACAATACTGTAATTAAAATCCCTCCTTCTCAAGATCAAAAGAAGGGCTGCCGTGCCTCTCTTAAGTGTGACGTCAACGTTTAAAATGTAAACGAGTTGGGCCACGTTTGCATCTGATTGGCTAGTTAGGGTTTACGCCACATAACTCTTCTAAAGATTATTGTAAAGGTTATTGAAGTCATATTGACATACATAAGCTATATTAAAACATTATAATGGATGCAAGGTCTAAACGGATTGTATGCATGTTTAGCAAATAAATTTTAATATTCTTATAAACTGTACCATCAAAAATGAGTACCGTTTTCTTAAATGATGGTAAAGCACCTACTTGGGAAATGAAACTTTGCCCTTTAGAGGATGCAACATACCAGAAGCCGTTATTGCAGGAAATCAAATCGCTACGGAAACAGAAGTGGAGGGGGTTTTCTCAAGAAAACGAAACTTTTCAAGATGTGCGAGGACCTACTGGAGACACGACCACTATAATACGATAGCGTTTACAGGCGACACACCTTCGAGCACTGTGAATGGGCGATTTATGTAATGCGCCGTCCTTCTAAATGGTTCTATTCTGTTTTCAATCAAAAGTCCTCCCAGTTTCTGAGGAAATTGTGTCACGAGTTCAAAGCAATCTTCAGAAAAGCGCAGTGCCAAACAAAGAGAACGTGCTTATTATATGGGTGTGTTGCTTGCATATAGGATTACAGGATTTAGCATTCAACAGGTGGACAAAAGGCAATAAAAGTAGTCTCCGGTCACCCACGCAGCGTGATATCGTATTAGTGAACATCTTCATGCCTTCAGCCCTCTTCCAAAGACTAGACTTTGACCATTCGTGATACGGGGTTACCAAGACAACTTAAGCTATTTAATAAATTGAGATGCAAATTCCCAACTGGAGCATGCAAATATGACCAGTGGGACTGTTAGATAGCCTATTCAACTGATGGTCTACAATTGTATTAAACCCCGAGCAATGTGGCATATCACTGAATTAAATTGCAATGACGAAGAATCCTTTGCTTCTGTTTTTCATGATCTTACATAAAACGCTTGATGTAACTAAATGTATTAGCCAATACGTTGGCTAACTACAACAGTAAAAAAAAGTTTGGCTTCACATATTTTAGGTAGCAACTTTAGGTAGCATTCTGTTATATTTTGCTTGCCCTTCCTTATTAAAACACTATTGCATATTGTAATGAAATAATCTGAAGACAACTTACCCCCGCGCCATCGTTGTTAGATAACTTCTGCAGACCTCAAACACACTGGCAACGGCAAAATACTACATCCTCGACCGCAAATATAACGGGATCCAGACTGTCCAGCTGTCACTCATAAATATTTAGAGTAGTTATTATCCAATAGATTTTTAAAAAATGAAGAAAACGCCTCCTACCCGTGTCAATCAACTATGGTCTTTCCCATTTACTCATTTTGCTATGTCAGGATTGGCTCCCTGTTGGAAGACTTACTGCGTGTCAGCAAAGAAAATGTATTTTACAAGATAGGCCAATGCAAAGGCTTGTTTCCGGATGACAACATGTTTTTGTGGGTTGACTTAAACCTCCTTGGCTGAGTTGCTTAGCAGACTGAAATAGGAGGCGAGGCAAAGCGACCACAGGGCTAGAGCGGATGTTGTACGATGGTTAAGACTTTGGTTTGTGTTTTGGCGAAGAGTTACCCTACTCTAATGTAAGTTTGAAAGATAACAATCCTGTCTAAACAAGACAGAAATCCAGGGGTGGGCACACTTTCTCTTGGAGGATTTAGGGTAATGTTGCCATCCATCCTGGATTTTCTATGATTGTTCTGAAGTCATATCCTATGTCCAGGAAAGCATTCTCAAAGTCCTGAATTTGAGTGCATTTCGATTCAGATTTTTTTGCAATGGAAAGTCATAAGCAACAATGCAGATGAACCACTTCACTGCAACAAATTAAATCACATGCCCCTCCAACTCCAGCCCACACGACATGCAAACCCCACCCCACCCTGGGTAAAAACAACACTGGCCCCCTTCCCCCCAGGTGCTCATTCTGTTTTAAAGAACTGTAAGGAGTGTGATTGCTGTGGCTTCCTGTGTGTGTGTGTGTGTGTGTGCGTGCGTGCGTGTGTTTGTGTGTGCGTGCGTGCCTGCATGCAGGCTTGTGTGTGCATGCGTGTGTGTGTGTGCGGCATGCGGGCTTGTGTGTGCATGTGTGTGTGCGTGCATGCGGGCTTGTGTGTGCATGCATGTGTGTGTGTGTGTGTGTGTGTGTGTGTGTGTGTGTGTGTGCATGCGGGCTTGTGTGTGCATGCATGTGTGTGTGTGAGTATGTGTGTGTGTGTGCCAGGTCCTGTGTGCTCCAGCATTCATGTACTACTTACCCTCTCTTTACTGTTCCATTGCGGACAGCTGTTTCTTGGGGAAGCCAGTTGGTTCAATCAGTCATTTGATTCTGTGTCTGCCCAGTACCTATAGCCAGTCACCAGACCCATCTGTGAAAGTAGTTATTCACTCAGGCCTTTTTTATTCTTTGAGAGCAATCAGCTGTATGAGGGCAGGGATTAGATCCCAAATGCTCAAGGGAAGAGAAATAGAAAATTTTCAGGCAGTCTTGCACATGACTCAGAGGCACCTGTACTGTATGTTTGCTTGTCTTTGCCAAATGGTTCAGTAGCTTTGACTTTGTTGTTATACAAATAAAATTTTTATCCCTTTTACTACTCCTAACCATTATTAAAGACAACCAATTGAGTATCATGGATTAGTGGCACCAATTTAAAATCATTTAATCAGGCTCAGTTATCCATTTACCCATTCATTCCTTCACTTGTTCATGTGTATGTTTGGTCACAGTAAAACATTTCACATGTGATGATGCAAACAGTATTTCTCTATTACTCAAGATTTATGTATTTAAAACAAAATTTCAATACATCTAAACTGTTAGATCGCACAAATGATTTGGCTAATTCAATAACCGAGACATGAAATTTGCATTAAATCCAGACACAGATACTGAACCTGTACTCCTTACCCACCCTTGTGGTAAACCAAGGTTCTGAGAAAAGAGCAGGGGTTCCCCCAGAATTCTGCGACTATTAACACACCCAGTTCAGAAAGCATAGGTACAACATCACTAAAGCACTAATGTAGTCCGCTATTCCATCCTATAACCCTGCAATCTCCAACTGGGGGTCCATTGCAGTTATGTTTTGTTGATGGGGAAAGGAGACTAGGACAGGTCACCCTGAGGTTGCTGAAAGGAGTGATCTAGCTGGTTTGTACCATCTGGACCAGGAGCTAAGTAGAATGAGTGGTGATTTAGGAGTAGATTCTTTGAATGTTGTGGAGACAGAAACTCACCACTGCCAAACTAGAATGAGAATGAGAGAGATAATAAACCCCCATTGCATTGTATAGTCAGCTGTTACAGATTGAAAATAGCTCAAATTAGCATCCTGCTTCACTGTAATCACTCGAAAATTATGAAACATGGCGGGAGGTATTCAGGACATTATAAATAATGTATTCTTAATTCTTAAGAATGGATTAATTCATTCATTTATCCTTTCATTTTCACAGATGGTTAGTTTTACAAATATTCCAGTTCGTATAGGTGAATGATTTTACCATTAAAAGTAAATATAGAATATATGAGAACAGTTTATGCTAGGAAGATTAGCGTTGAATTACATATGTAAAATATTTAATACTGGAATTAACTGGAATATCTTTCACATTGACGGAACTGACCTCTTCGTTTTCAGTTTCCGCACGGGACAACAATAAAGTGACACATTCTATGTTCACGTGTTGAACAGTACATCCTATTGCTTAGATAAAATGTGAGAGGTAGAAATTAAGTCCCGGAGTCAATACACAGTCAATTACGAAGTTTAATAAATCATGGAGGTCTTCGGAGATGAATTTGTGGGCATGACACCACAACAACTTGCTTCTCCTGTCAATACAGTTGAGGTAAAACATTGCACGAAGCGGACTGACTGCAGCCCTGATCGTCTAGCTTGTTAGTCCAGTCACTTTTGTGTTAAGCTGTTGCAACAGTATGCACTTGTATACCATTGCACTTATAGCATGACATTTTTCATTTTCCATTCATTGTGTTTCCTCTGTTTCTCTCTTTTAGGAAAAATGGAAACTTCTTCCAGCGTTCCTGAAGGTAATGTAAAGAAATTGATTGCTAGAAGGCTCGTTAAGTCAGTACTCATACATCCATATAATTTCCTTTCTGGGAGCCCGATAATCTCTATATAATGCATCCTGATCATAAAACATTAATGAAGCATGGCAATGTTAAATCCAAACCTAGCTAAAATGAATATTGCTACTTAGGCATAGAATCATATCGCTAGTAGGGTGGGCCAAAGACATTGTGTGTTGCAAACGAGAGTGCTCATCTATCGACTGTGAGTAACACATTACCGAGTAAATAGTGTGCTAGTTTGACTATATCGCCGCAGTTCCACTATTGTTTTTGTTTTTTTTTTGACAGCAGAAACCGTTTTTATATGTTTCTTTTACAACTAACAGTGTTTCTATGCTAATGTTGTTATGAATATCTTGGCATCATGAGGTTTAAGAGTACAAGAATGTAGTATGTTACATGTAGGTTCCCATCGTCGTGTTTGAACGTGATGATGCAGCTATCATATTTTGTGAGTAGAGTTGAGTTAATAACCAGATGCAGCCCCATGCGACCGAGCTCTTAACTCAGTTGTTTGAGTTCTTACTTCGGGTAAGTTGACCCCCTTCTTATTCACATTCTAACGCTGCAGTGTCGTTTTCAGGTCAAGGGTCTGGTGAAGCAGCACATCGACTCCTTCAATTACTTCATCAATGTGGAGGTAGGATAGCATTTTGCCTTTCTGCCTGGTGCTGAATCACTGTTTCCCATTCCGAGGTCTTCCTGACAGTGTCACTCTCTTTTTCCCCAGATAAAAAGATCATGAAAGCCAATGAGAAGATTACCAGTGACGCAGATCCTATGTGGTACCTTAAGTGAGTCTGCTGTTTCCGATCCATACTGTGAAACCGAAATATTCAGGCATGAACAGAAACTGACATCAGAAGTATGAATGTTTTGGAGTCCAATCTTTGTACAAGCTCTAATCAGTTTGTTATGGACTAAAAAGCACTGAAACAGATATCATTTTTATATGAATGAGTGTAATGAAATGAAATGTAGTGCATGTGTTAATATAGTAGAGTTTTTTTGGCCTAGCTTATTACCTGGCTATTCTCCAATGACCAAAGGTGTGCAGTCAGTAAAGAGTTAAGAACATAACTCATATGGCAGGTCCTTTCTTACCATCTAAAAGCCCTGATAAATACTAACCAGGTCTTAACATCTAACGCTGTGTTTCTAGGTACCTGAATATCTACGTGGGCATGCCCGATGTGGAGGAAAGCTTTAATGTAACGCGACCGGTCTCTCCTCATGAGGTGAGTACCACTCTCAGTCTGAGGTTTGTGTGCTGATATACCTAACAAGCCAGGTCTTCCACACAGCTATGTACCAGTGAAAGAATCTATTTTATGTACTCTCTGAAATGGGTTCTTCCTTTGGTATATAGTAATAGATAGGTGAGTGAGGTTTCGTAGAACCGAAAGTGGGAGAGTAACCATATACTTCCCATGACTCAGTGATAGGTGCAAACAAGCCAATGATTGACAGCTTAGTGTAGCTCCATCCTATCAGGATTCACAAAACCTCATATGAGCCATCACAGATAAACAGTTGTGTGAAAGAACTTTATTTTGACAGTAGCACACAAACTTCAGACAGAGGGAACGTAAAACACTCTTTCTTTGACACATAGTTGCGTGAACATGATAATCAGAACCTTGTGGTACAAGGCAGTTCGAACCATTCTGGTTTATACCCATAACTGAACTTGATGGTATACCGTGATGCCAGTGGCTGGTTGAGGATGAAGTATTGAGTCTCTTTTGATATAATCAGAAATGTAAAGAATAATTCACTGTGGTCTGGTGCTAATTCATGTGAGACTTTTAAAATGTTGTTTGTATCCTTTATTTAACCAAGTAGGTCAACAGAGACCTGCGATGACCTGTGTAATCAAATTTGGAGCTGGGGCTTGTTTTTGCTTTCGGTCAGAGAAAGCCTGTTGAGAACTTTACCAGGACACTTCATTTAATTTACATTTTCAAAAAGTGCAGTGGTGTCTTCAGGAACTCAGATTCAGGGTTTTCGTTTTGGACGCGGTTGGATTGACAGGGTTTGCTTTTCGGGTGGACCACAGTGTGTGAGCTCACAGACCACCCTCTTCCTGTGGTCTCTAGTGCCGTCTGAGGGACATGACGTACTCTGCGCCCATTACGGTGGACATTGAGTATACACGTGGCAGTCAGAGAATCATCCGGAATGCCCTGCCCATCGGAAGGTAGTTTCTCCCTCAACTGATATACAGATTATAGTGCAAATGTTGTCATTGAATTTCTCAGCTTTTCTGTGTGTCATTCTGTGTGAAAATGGGACACAAATGTGTTGGAATACAGGTGCTCAGGAATACAGTAAACACAGTCCTTGCAGGATTTTAATATGTATTTGATCACTTGATTCTCTTCAGCTCATGCCAAAACTCATGGTACCTTATGTATTTTGAAGTTTCTACATTTTGACAAAATTTGTAAATAGTTGATGTTTTTTGGTGAATATGTGCACTTTTTCTCAGAATTAAAACTTTTGGTTACTCCTGAATCTTGGTTTGTCCTAGTTTTAATGAAATGATTTTTATTTTTTTTTTTATACCCAGAATGCCGATCATGCTGAGAAGCTCCAACTGCGTTCTTACAGGGAAGACACCTGTGGAGTTCTCTAAACTCAATGAATGCCCCCTGGACCCAGGTAAGAGCTACCTGTGCACCTGATGAATGCTAATACCTATGCTTGTAATACCAAGCATATTAAGTTAACGAGTTTGTGAGTTCCAATAGAGTAAAATTGTTGTGTTTGGTCTTGTCTTACTGACTAAAGAACAGAGAGAGTTTTTTTCAAAATGTGTCTAACATAGTTAACAGGATGGCTGGTAACATCAACCGTTGCTTTTCATTGTACTTCTGATGTGGTACATTATTGTGCCGCAACAAATAAATACCTGTTTCTATTTTTTGTTTGAATTCACTCTACTATATCGCAAGACCTAAAAACCAAGACCGTAACTGATCGTTTTGCTTAGTGCTGCGTCATTCTTATGTTCCATGTGACTGTAATCAAACAGCGGTGTTCAAATCGGTTAAAGTTTTGAACAGCATTGTGGGAGTATTTTATGAAAGCAGGGCAACTGCAGCTTGTATTGTGTTGCCATGGAAATATGGCCGACATCTTTTCCTCATGGTGGGTTTCAAGGGGGATACTTCATCGTGAAGGGTCAGGAGAAGGTCATTCTCATCCAGGAGCAGCTGTCCAAGAACCGCATCATCGTGGAGCAGGACAGGAAAGGGGCGGTCGGAGCATCCGTGACCAGGTACGGTCATCCCCCATGTGCACGGCGTAGATACGGACCACAGTCTGTCTCCGTCAAGCACACACTGGATTTCTCACATTCTAATAAATACTAGTTCTGATTGAGAGTCTAAAAAGACTTTTTCCATCTGTGTATCTCAATTGAAGATACATATTTTTAATGGGCCACATTGTTGTTGATCTTAGCTTTTGATGTAATTTTTTGGCGTTTTTTTCCCGTATAAGTTACAATATTGTATGAGTTACCTGATGACCTAATAATTTCTGGGTAACCTAAATTGTACTTTTCTCATGGTAATGACAGGTATGTAGAATCTGAATTTACAGTCATCCTCTGTGCACGCACTCGAGATGTGGACCTCCGGTCCCTGACTGGCTGTTGCTTTAATTATCTGACTTTTGCTCTCTGTGGTTAAAAAAACACAATACGTCTTGCATTCTAATAAATAAAGTAAAAAAAAACCCAATATACTGATTTAAATTCTGAAAAGACTTCTGTAGCATTACATTACAGTCATTTAGCTGACACTTTTATCCAAAGCGACTTACAGTTGATTAGACTAACCAAGGGCCAATCCCCCTGGGAGCAATGTGGGGTTAGGGCCTTGCTCAGGGCCCAACAACAATGGTGTTCTTGCTGTGGCTGGTCTGGGGCTTTAACCATGTACCTAAGCCATTAGACTATAGGCTGCCCCACAGTTACCCTCTAGTTACATTGATGTTCACCTTCACTCTTCTTGTTTTGCCCTTTTTTGGCATCTTTTCCCGAGGTAACTTTATTTAGTGAACTTGCCTGATAACTTACTAATTAACCTATTAATTAAAGATGACCTAATTGAATTTTGTCTGATGAAAACGGCAGGTATGTAGAATCTGAACCTGTAACTCTTGACACTGTACTGGTTATCGCAGTTGTGCTGTTGGATTGTGTGTGAGGCTGTGGTTGCGTATGGTCTGTGTGTGTGTTTCAGCTCCACTCATGAGAAGAAGAGCAGAACCAACATGATAGTTAAGCAGGGCCGCTTCTACCTCAGACACAACACGCTTTCAGAGGACGCCCCCATCGCCATCATCTTCAAGGTTAGAGCCGCTGATCCTGAATCAGCACCTACCTTTAAAACTAATCTATGGCGATAAGGGATCAGAATGAGCAAGCTGATCCTAGAACAGTTGTTTGTCACTTAAGCACAGGGCAGCAAACAAATGCTTTCTCTTTCCATTTCTTAGTTCCAGCTGTTGTAGAAAATGTTAGGTCATGCCATTCCCCTCATGAAAAAATTGTATCCAGATTACTCTTAAATCCAAAATGCAATTTTCAAAAAGGTTTTTCTCCCCCTTCCAGATTCGTTATGCTTGTGATTGCATGTGCTTATGTGTGATTGCAATCAGCCTTTGCAACACCGTGTGGATTTAGTTTTAAATCAGTTGCACTCTCCGATATATACCAGTAGATGGCAGTATAGCCCCACATTCCCAGTGCACTACACTCAAGCAGTCTGTCCTGGAGCTATAAGACTAATTCTGTCACAGTCCTACTGCAAATGTGTTAATGTTTGAATGTTGTTGGAAAATAAGTATGTTGTTAATGCTATCTGGCTCTCCGTAAATCTATCTATAGAAGGAGCAACTTGCAACGTCTTACCTGGGCAGAATTCCGTTACATTGACCCTCAGAAGGTTTTGTTTAAGGATTGTAGGTACTGAAGGTGAACAGTAGAGGGCAGTGTTGGAGGAAGACTGATATCAAACACTTGAAAGTTACCAGTTTCATGTTATTTTGCACAGGGCATCTTAGTTCTTCTTCCGACTTGTTTTGTGGTATTGGACTCATTTTGTAATTGAATAGAATAAATCGGCTGTTTTAAACGCAGTTGTGATTTGCCTTAAGAATATTGTGTCAGTTGTTAAACATAATTATAAAAGCTTGTTCATTAAGATGTACTTCCAGTTGCATTTTGGAGTTGTATTGTTCCTTCTGTTTATATGACAGGTTCACCAACGAGCAATGTGTACTGCTTAAAATGAGTAACATTGTATGTATTTGTTTAAACAAATCTTCAAGACACTGTAAAACAGTGTAAGAATCCTAATTATAGCACAAAATGTTCAAGCAAGTTTCTTGAAAAGCGTTCAAAAATTTTCCAGGCAGTTATTGTCTCGCAGTTTTCCTTAAGTCAGACGAGTCAGACTTCACTGGCTACCTCCCTTATCCTCCCTCCCTTTCCCATGCATGTCAGGACTGAAAGCTCTTTCTGCACAGCAATTAGATTTGGGGGCCGGGTGGGGGGTGGTGGGGCAGTAAGGCAGCGTCTGGCCAGCGGTGTGTTTGTCTGTTTGTCCAGCCTGAATGAGTTCCGCTAGGCCGGTTCTGAGCCCAGCGGTGCTTGCCAAAACCCGGCTCCGACGGCCTCTGGGTCAGCCAGCCCGGTTCCCACACAGCCCCATTAGCATAAGCAAATGGCAGCAACCTGTTCCCACCCCTGTACCCCTGCACCCCTTCACCCTCGTTCCACTCCACTCCCCCTCTCCCCTACCCCTCTTTCCGTAGGCCATGGGCGTGGAGAGCGACCAGGAGATCGTGCAGATGATTGGGACGGAGGAACACGTCATGGCCGCCTTCGCCCCCAGCCTGGAAGAGTGTCAGAAAGCTCAGATCTTCACGCAGACACAGGTACGCTGCGACGCTGCACCCATGGGAAACTGGGGCTACACTAGTTGGCGCTTAGCCTTCAGGTGAACCCCAGCGCTGTTCTGCCCATAGGATTCTGAGACTAGGCTTGTTACCTTACACTTAGCCTCACTGCTGAAACTATTAACCAATTTTTTACCCAGCTAATTGTTGCTAATTGGGAGACCGAATAGCTGAGCAGCTGTTTTGTCCACATGTTGATCCCTGGGAGACCGGGTTTAAACAATGGCTCTGGTCCTTCTATCTATGCCTCCTCTTCTCTGTGACCCTCTCAGCTGTCCTACTGTCTGAAGAAAGAAAAATACATAAGGAGGGTGGCTTGGCCATTCTCCTTTAGAAATAAAATTGTTGCCAATTGTTGCCTCACCGATGTGGAACTCCAGCCATGGCCAGTAATGGTGTGGTTGGAACTCGAAAACTCAGTCTCAGAGCTCAGCCTTTCATCCTTAAAGAAAGTCGTACTGCACAAGCCACCTGGAGGCCTTACCCTTACTTCTAAGGCTCATTTCCGTGAGCCTGACAAGTGCGCCTCAGAGCTGCTACCTGAAGTACACTCGTGTTACTCGTGTTTAGTGATGTTCTACCTGGGAGAATATTCAGCCAGGGCTGTGTCCCTCGTTGCTCTTAAGTCACCATGAGTCTGTGTTTGTCTTCAGTCTATCAGTCATGTAATGTACTGAAATGACTCCTTGCTAATGTTGACTGAATTAAATATTTCTGAAGGCCCCTTTCCTCATTAGAGGGAGATGATAAAGCTGTCATAGTGTGAAGGAGGAAGATTCCCCTCTTCTGTGTTACGGCTGTTTATGATGAAGACAGGGGTCCGGCATATTTAAATCAACCGTCTTGTTTGCTAACAGAAACCAGTGATGGCATTGAGAGGGCTCCAGTCAGTATCCCAGTAACCAATGAGAGCATAAGTTAGGACTCTCATCAGTTTATTTAATAACGTTCCTCCATCTCTCCCCTAGCAACCAGCCTCGGGGCGGCATCGCCACCGGCGATGAGCGGAGAAGAGTCTTGAATAAGAGGGGCAATAGGAACAATGGCTCCTGTTGTCAGTTGCCATGGCATCACCATCGTTTGCAGTGATGAAGCAAAATTAATAAGATGGACTGTTGTTAAAGCTAGTGCTAGCCTTGTGTAGTGTCTTTCCTTCAATGGCATCAGAGGATTTTTTTTGTTTGGCATCTCGGTTGTAGTACGCCGTACAGATAATACGATCGCGAGGTGAGTGAAGATTCTTATAGCGGAACAATTTGCCATCACCTGTGGCTAACGTGCTAACGAGATGCCAGGGACAGTGGCAGAAACATAAAGGCAAGATGGAGCCAATTAAAATCAAGTAGCCAATTAAAGACAGCCCTCCCAAGCCATGTTTGAGCAGGAAATGTGCTGTTCATCACTGCATGTATTATGTAGCATGTAACCGTATGTTCTTCTGTATCACAGCCTGTTTCCGTCTTGGTATATTAACTAGGTTTTTTTTTTTCTGTGTTAATTTGCTGTAGTACCATAATATTACTCTAGGCATCGATACATAGCTGGTACTGCCCTGAACGGGAAAGGTTTGGTCATGTAACAACTCTTCATGTTGGTGAACTAATTAATGCAATCAGGTGGATAGTGATTGGAGGAAGTGCACACAGGCACCATGGCCCTACACAGCTGGAGCTGAATGCTTGAATAGGATCTTAGGACTCTGAGATTTCGACAGGGGCGAGTCGCAGGGGGGTTTCTGAGGCCCCCGCGCACGTGTTCTTGGAATGAGCCACAGTAGCACTTTTTTGTAAGGGAACGACCCAATCAGACGGCTGGATAATTGATGGGGGGGTGATGTCACCACCTCGGGAATGTGGGCATTGCTTTCAGGTCAGTCAGACCCATTCAGGCCTGTGGAGTGTGTGGTCTGAGCTGACTCCTACGATAAGCCCGACCTTTGACCCCCCCCCCCTCCCTCCAACATCCTCATTGTCGTATTGCTGACTCAGGTGTGGGTTTCCATGGAAACCCTAGGCCACCGTTGTCACGGCCGTGTGAATTACCCAGCTGCTACCGCCGGATACTAGCACCACATTGAAAAGGAGCCTGGGTCTTCATTAAGGGCTTCAGAACAGAGAACTGATCTCAGGTCAGTTTTGCCCTTAAGCTACCAATTGAGTCACTATGTGAATGGGAGAACTTGATCCCAGATCAGCTATCCTACTCTGAGGTGTTTTATGAATAGGGACCCTGGGGTTTTTTTTTAAATCTATTTATCCTGCAAATATTACTGAGAAAATTACTGGCTGGGCATGCCAAAGATTTACACATTATGTACATTAGCTTGATTTTAATTTAATCTCAGTGAGAGTTATTTCACTCACTCTAGCCAAAACCCAAATATATTTCCCCTTATTTACACAACTCTTACTTCTGACTTGTCTCATAAATTCATAGTCATAGTGCATCTTAATACATTTTAATTACGCTAATAAGGACCACTTGAGTAAATTGTAATGAAATATTGATCTTTTTATTGTGATGAAAAGTGCTTACTTGGTCCAGAGTAATCCTTCCAAAAAAATAAAATCTTGATAAAAAATGAGGAGGAAAAATGGTCAAGGAAGTGCTCACATGTTCTCCTTTTAATTAATCAAAAATTAAATTTTCACAGTCAAAGATTTGATATTGATTTATGATGTGAAGGCATCCTGTGGTCTTTGTTTTTCAGGCTTTGAAATACATTGGGAATAAAGTCCGTCGCCAGCGGATGTGGGGAGGGCCCAAGAAAACCAAAATGGAGGAAGCCAGAGAGCTCCTGGCCTCTACCATCCTCACCCACGTCCCTGTGAGTTTAAGACCCGATTTAAAATGGAGTCGCTCCCATCTTCCATCTCCCATCTCCGCTGGAGATGCCTCTGTCTTCCTCTCTTTCTGCATTTGTTAGGGCATCGTAAGGAAGTGTCTGCTTTGTATTAGCACTCATTTATGCTGGCACCATCAAAATTACAGCCGTCACCTCGATCCGTTTCTTTCAAAAACTGGCAAAACTGCCTGTCCTGACTGTGGTCTTGGATTTATTTGCAAAGTCAGATAAAGTTTCGCTCTGTCATTGTTTTTACGGGTTTTGATTTTTTAAAAATCATATTTCAACTGAAGCGTGTACCTTCTTTAATTAATGTTGTTGCTGTCATGTCTTAACAGTTGATGTTCTCATTTTATACTGTCTTTGTATTTTGTATCTGCATTTGTATAACTGGGTTAGGCCTCTTGGTCAGGTCATAAGACACTTGTTTTGTGGGTTGTTGGATGGTGATGTAGCTCATCTGTGCTGTTTTGTCCTCCAGGTAAAAGAGTTCAACTTCAGGGCTAAGTGTATATACCTGGCTGTGATGGTGCGCAGGGTGATTCTGGCTCAGGGGGATAACAAAGTGGATGACAGGGATTACTATGGAAACAAGCGTCTTGAATTGGCTGGGCAGGTGAGCGCCTCTTTTGTTGAACCGCACCTGCATCATTCTGACTTCATGCATATTCTCTCATTCGTCCACATTTACATACACCTTTGCTAATGATGCTGCTAATGAGCTGGAGTCTAATCACCTTGATTGGCGCTAGGAGTCAAGAGGTTGCCGGGGGAGGGAGGGTTCTGGTTGCCATGGTTACTGCCGGCTCCATGTCTGCTATGAGAATGGCTCTGATCGATCGTGCCTGTGACATTTGCCTTAACCTGTGCGGCTCTGCCGATGGACCGCAGGGCGTAGAGAAGCAGCAGGTGGTTGCGCACGATTGTGAGCATGCACACTATGTAGTGCGCCCCCACATGGTGGGTAGATCACATTGCACCGGAGGGGCAGGAGTGTAATTATGAGGAAATGAAAACAGTGATGTTTTTCTTCATTTTCAATAGAAGAGACAATGGAGAGGCTGAGATTACTTTTCATGTACAATACGTTTAGATCTTTCCACAGAGAACAAAACTGTCTCTCTTAATTGGAAAAAGATCTAGAGCTGTGAACAGAAGAAACTTCAAATACAGACGCTAGACTATCTACACGCGTTGCTCTTCCTCACTTCTTTTGTGCCAGTCGTAATTAAGTGTTATTAATAAAATTTTGTATATGACACTTCCACGATGTAAGAAGATGTGAGATGAAGCAGTTCTCATTTCGTTGTCCATCTCACTGTCTGGAGTATTCTCCTTTTTAACCGCCTCGGCTGAGGAACAAGACTCATGTCTATAATTCGGCTCAGCGCGGGGAGTGCCGATCTAGGATTAGCATGCGTATTCACAGTGTAGGAGCGCTATTGCTAATCTGGCACCAGCTCTGCCCTTTAGCTCATAATGGATATGGTTAGCCTGTGCACAGGGCTAACCTGCTCCTTTGTGAGCATGGGCCCAGTTGTCCCGCTGCCCATATGCTAGCCATATCCATTATCACAGGCTTTCTGTGGAGCATGTTTTTGTTTTAGTCCCCCCCACACACACGCACACACACACACACACGGAACCATGAAAACACACGCACACAAAACGCACTCGAAAGCCGATCGCGAGCCGCTCATTGATTGGCTGACGTGGGTGAGAGAACAGCTCCATTCTGCCTTAATCTCTCACCTGCTTCTTTTGTCTCTCCCGCTCTCTTTATTAACGGCTTCATTATTTTACTCCTCCTTTGTTTGTATGTTTTTCAAACCTCCCCTACCCCCCACCCTCCCCAATGGCTTTCTGAACCCGGCTGCTTTTGCCAGGGGCGAGATATGGAGCGGTACCAAAGTCCCAGGCCCGGGAACCGGAGGGGATTTTTTTTATTTTGCTGCGTGACAAAAGAACGACCGCCTCGACTTGAGAGATTGGCTAATCCCTGCCCAACTCAGATAATGTAATTACCGCTGCCTCTGAGTCTTTTAATTTCCCCCCAGCCCGCGCCAGGGGTGGGGGGGGGGGGTCCACCGGTCCCTTCTGTGGGCTTAAACGGAGAACCCCGTCCCTTCCCCCCTTCCCGCCTCCCCCCTCCCCATCCCGATTCCCTAATCACAGTTCCCTGACATTCAGCTAATTGGCCCGACTGTACCGCAGAAGCTTAATTCCTTTATTAGTTCTCGCCGCGACTTTGTTGTATGTAAATGGCGGCCTGGTGGCTGCTGACGGGGAGAATGGGGGGTGGGGTGGGGGCACTGATTGGGAGGGGAAAGGGCTGTTTGCGTTGAGGAGGTAAGCCCACCACCCACCCCCCATCCCGCAGGAGATCAGCCAGGGTGAACGTTATCGCCTACTCCCCATACCTGTTTACCGGAACCTTCAGCGACGGCGTGAGGTAAACAGGAAAACGGGACATCGAGTGCTTAAGTGCTGCGATAAGCACCCTCCCTCCCCGAATTTGGAGTATCTGTAAACCGGCTTACCGCACGGAGCCAGAAGAACTACAGCAACAGCACCAGTGGTGGTATCGCTGGGGCCTGGGAAGTCTCCTGTGGGCATCGGTTTCCCGTGGTCCAGGTGTCACCGTTGCCACAAACCTGGCTGGACGAGCTGCCTCTGGAAAGGGTTTAGTAATGGAGACGTGTAAGCAGGCATTCGCTGCATCGGGAAGAGAAGCACTTTGTTGCCCGAGTTTTTGGAAGGCCTCGTTTCCCTGATGCAGTGTCATCAGAAGTGCTATCGGAGCGAAGAATAATATCCATTAGTAGAGAAATTGTTAGGAAAGTTGGCATTAGACACCGTAGCGTATGGGTGTGTTTAGTTGCCATGGAGGGCAAGAGGATGGTCAGAAATTTTTTGCAGGACAGGAACATTGCCGTAGAAGTGACAACCGTTTTTCCTCCACTGAAAAACAGTGCATGTTAAGATGTGTGCTGTACCAGACTGTGGTCCATCACACTGACTGCTTTACCTCTTTGGTCCAGGATATGGGGTGATTATGGAGGGCAAGTGGTGCAGTGGAAGGAAGGAGCAAGTACCTGCAGGCCCAGCGCCGGCTCTTAAGGTGTTAACATGGCGCCTGTTCTCCACAGCTCCTCTCGCTGCTGTTCGAGGATCTGTTCAAGAAGTTCAACTCGGAGCTGAAGAAGATCTCGGACCAGATCATCCCTAAGCAGCGGGCGGCCCAGTTTGACGTGGTCAAGCACATGCGCCAGGACCAGATCACCAATGGCATGGTCAACGCCATCTCTACCGTGAGTACCCCCAACGTCACCCCCCCCCACCCCCCCATGACAGGGCTCATGCACTCCACCAGATCTGGGTCATGCACTCTGCCTGACATACTTATTGGAGAAGAAACCAGTACTATCCCTGCAGTATTTAACAGTTTAAATCTATTTTAACTTATGTCACCTGTACAAGTTTTGGCATGGTCAACACCACCTTTCCTGACATATTTATTTGAGAAGAATCTCATACTATCCTTTCAAATGACTGCATTTTTAATGTAGTTTAATATATTTTTCTCCAATAATCAAATGAAAATGTATAATTTTGTGTGAGATGTATGTGAATTTTCTTGGTGATTTTTAACTGGTTTTTAAGGTAAGTGGAGGATTTTCAGAATTACATATAACTCTATGTTCCCCTTCCCCATACCTTGTGAAGTGCCACTGCTGTACCATTAAGCAGGGTTCTTAAAGAGCCACTGAGAAACCAGCCAAACCAGATATCTGATTTACTGGTGGTGGTGATGTAGCAGTTAACAGAAATAGTTGGAAAAGTAACACCCCACTCAGTAAATTTGTGATCAGGATAGCAATGTCACATTGTGTTGTGTGTGCAAGAAAGTACATCACAGCATTTTGGGAAATTCACAAGAAATCAGGACATTGACTTTCACAGCTAAAATGCTCATACTTTCACTGACATGTTAATTTCCTTTGATCTTTAAACAATACCGTTTTCAGACATGAGATATGGAGCAGATATGATATAAAGCAGAACAAAGGCAGGATGAGTCCAGTGGGCCCTGTAACCTGAATTTGTGAATATGCTGCCCTATGAATGGACATTAAGGTAAAAGATGAATGAGGGTGTCTGCTAAAAGCCTGAATTTACAAATAAATGTCTCTGTTTCCCAGGGTAACTGGTCTCTGAAGCGGTTTAAGATGGACCGGCAGGGCGTGACCCAGGTGCTGTCCCGCCTGTCGTACATCTCGGCCCTGGGAATGATGACGCGAATCTCCTCGCAGTTCGAGAAGACCAGGAAGGTCAGCGGCCCCCGCTCGCTGCAGCCTTCCCAGTGGGGCATGCTGTGTCCATCCGACACTCCCGAAGGAGAGGTGAGCGCCCCGAAATCACCAGGCCTGTGAGGGCCAAGGTACGCACCCTGAAATCACCAGGCCTGTGAGGGCCAAGGTACGCACCCCGAAATCACCAGGCCTGTGAGGGCCGAGGTACGCTCCCTGAAATCACCAGGCCTGTAAAGGCCGAGGTGAGCGCCCCGAAATCACCAGGCCTGTGAGGGCCGAGGTGAGCGCCCCGAAATCACCAGGCCTGTGAGGGCCGAGGTGAGCGCCCCGAAATCACCAGGCCTGTGAGGGCCGAGGTCAGCACCCCAAAAAATCACCGTCCTGTGAGGGCCGAGGTGAACACCCCCAAAATCACCAGGCCTGTAAGGGCCAAGGTACACACCCCGAAATCACCAGGCCTGTGAGGGCCGAGGTGAGCGCCCCGAAATCACCAGGCCTGTAAGGGCCGAGGTGAGCACCCCGAAATCACCAGGCCTGTAAGGGCCGAGGTGAGCGCCCCGAAATCACCAGGCCTGTGAGGGCCGAGGTGAGCGCCCCGAAATCACCAGGCCTGTGAGGGCCGAGGTACGCACCCCGAAATCACCAGGCCTGTAAGGGTCACGGTGTCTTCTGGTTTCTGATGTGTTTTGTATGGTTTGTCTGTTTTTGGAGGCCAGCTTTTATTCTTAAATCGATACTGCAACCTTTCGATAATTAAAGGCTGCCTCCAGCTAAACGCCCCTCTGACTTCTCCTGAAGAAAGACTCCTAAAATCGAAGTGTAGAGTCGTGATGCATAACTTTGGCAAAGTGGAGAAGTTTGAAAAGTAACACCCCTTTGCTTACATAACTATAACTTTACAGAAATGGATTTGTCCCATCCTTAATCAATGGAAACAATAACCTGCATACACACCTCCAGGAATGAGGTTTCCTGCTTCTGTCCACGGTGACTTATTTCAGTTTTTAATCGATGAAAGTGGGGGTGTTCAGTTTCGTTTGAGAAGGGCCGGTGCAGATGTAGGCTTGTGCTTTGGCCAATTCAGGACAAGGTGTTTCAGTCCTGGGCTAGAAAGAATAAGTTACAAAATTAGGTGGAAATAAAATGCCCCTTTGTTTATGGTATAGCCTTATGAATAAGGGCAGTTAAAAACACACTCTAGGAACAAAGTTTCCTACCTGTCTTGCCTGACTCATTTTATTTTTTGTTTGACTAAAGCCGGGGGCTCCAGTTTCAACTGTAGATGTAGGCTTTTACTTTGGCTAATTCGACATTTTCATGCGTTGAGTCACGTGATTTAGTCCTCGGCTACCGCAAAATGGCCCACACTTGACCTCAGATAAGGCTGGAGTCCACAAACATTGTTTCCAAGGCAAAAACACCCCTACTGCATGGAAACACCTGAACCCCTGTCCAGTATTGGCACTGATGCTGTGTTCTCTGGTTCACTGGCAATGTATGTGGCGCCTCCTTGTGGCGGTTGTGTGTTAAAGGCTTGCGGGCTGGTGAAGAACCTGGCCCTGATGACCCACATCACCACCGACATGGAGGATGGGCCCATCATCAAACTGGCCTTCAACCTGGGGGTGGAGGACGTCAACCTGCTGTGCGGAGAGGAACTGTCCTACCCCAGCGTCTTCCTGGTGTTCCTCAACGGTATGAATATACACACACACACACACACACACACACCTAATGTTGTCCTTCTACCCCAGTGTCTTCCTGGTGTTCCTCAACAGTATGATTATACAAACACACTCACACACACACTTACACACACACACACACACAACATACACACACTTGTAACATTGTCCTTCTGCTCCAGCATCTTCCAGGTGTTCTTTAACGTCAAAAAAACGTTCTTTAAGCCAAAGTAAAAAAAGAAACAATTTTGCTTGTCTATGTTCCAGGGTCATCCATTTTTATCCAAGTATGTTTGGTATGTGTGGCATTAGTTCCACACATAACTAAAACATCAGTTCAGCCAATCAACAAGTTATGCTCAATCTACATGTTTTGTGAACTGACTTTGTTGTGTTAGTGCTGGAGTAGAACAAGCTCTTGCTGGTTGGTGGTTTGAGTTTTGCTGTCCAACCATTGTTGCCCAATTAGCAGATCAGAAATCAACAGGTGGAATTTCTAAGTCCTTTATATGTGTTTGTTTATTCATTTTTCTTGCCTTTTTGTTTCATTCATTAGGACTTCCACTCATTAATTGCCATCAGTGTGCCTGCTACACAGTGTAACTGATAAAGAGCCGCAGGCGTTTGAAAAACCCTTGTTTTTTGAGTCATTGTAATTTGCCTTCACAAAGCAACATAATAATCTAATAATGTGTATTTTAAGTTGTGTTATCACCTGTTTTGTGAAGGTAGGCTGTACGTTTTTTGATGTGTACCAGACCCCTGCAGATTTTTTTTGGTTCCCGCTAATTATGCCGTTAATTGAGGCTTGTTGAAAAGGGGCTTTCTGTTCTGCGGAGATTATTTGTTCCCTCTTTCTCCAAACAGAATGGAATGTGAAGCAGTTTTCCTTAAGCCGAAAGCTGAAATGGCACCCGCTTGTGTCTCTCTACATCTGTGTGTGTGTGTGTGTGTGTGCGTCTGTTTGTTCGCACGTTTGCATGCATGTGTTTTTGTGTCTCTGTATGTGTGTGTCTGTCTGCTTTCATTGGTGTGCCTATGTGTGTGTTCATGTTGTTTTTGTGTATTTGTATGTGTGTATACTTGTCTTCATGGATGTGCGCGTGTGTGTGCGTGTGTGTGTGTCTCAGGTAACATCCTGGGAGTGATCAGGGACCATCAGAAGCTGGTGCACACATTCCGTCTCATGAGGCGAGCGGGGTTCATCAACGAGTTTGTCTCCATCTCCACAAACCTGACGGACCGCTGCGTCTATATCAGCTCCGACGGGGGCAGGCTGTGCAGGTGAGACACCTGGTCCACAGGTGAGGTCATCCAGATCACTAATCACACATACATCCAGCGGTGCCAAACCATGGCTGAACTCTACCAACAAGCATAACTGTTTCCTCACTGAGTACCTGCTTCAGATTGAGTTCCAGCTACACTCTCCATCACGATTTTTCCAAAAGCAGTCAGTGGCCACTTGTTCATTAGGCGAGAACGTTCCCGCAATTTGACCAAATTATTCAATTGAATTCAATTTTATGCGTATAGTGCTTTTTAAGCACGTTACCACAAAGTAACTTTACAGTTTATGGTGGGCCTGAAACCCCCAAAAGAGCAAGCCGAGGGCAACGGTGGCAAGGAGAAACTCCCTGGCAAACAGGAAGAAACTTTGAGCGAACCAGGCTCCAACAGGGTGCCCATCTGCCTCGGCCTGGCACTGCGTGGGCATCGGGCAGAGATAAACAAAAGAGTAAAATTGTATGGCATTTGGATCAACAGTTTGTCATAGTTATGAGCTTGAAAAGTATGGCTGGTGAGACAGAGCCAGGTGGAACGTGTAGAGTGCTAACTCCCCCCCATTCGTCCCCACTCTGCAGCTGTTAGCCGTTAGCCTCTCTCCAAGTGTTTATCACCCGCTGAGCACCTGTTAGCCTCTTACGCCCGTGCTTAATCTGAGCCCTGAATTCCGCAACCAAAACTTCACTCGATGCTTCAGAAATTAAAAGGAAGGAATGCTATCGGCGCGATAACCCTCCACGAGGTTTTGACTGCGCGCTCGCTTAATCCTCTTGCCTTCGAGGACGTTGTGGAGGAAATTGGGGGGAGGGTGGGGGCGAGAGAGGCAATGGGTGATGGACGTTACCATGGCAAACCCAACAGGGCTCGGTTCTCCGTTTCCTGCCCTTTTTCCTCCGAACATTGTTCAGGTGTGGCTCCTAAGTGGCGGAGAGAAGGGCTCATTAGCCTCCTTATGACAATTGGCGGAATCTCTGGTGTCCAAGGAAACGGAGTGATGTCACACACTCTGCTCCCCTCTTGCATCCAGAGCTTCTTGATGTCCAGGGGGGCCACGTGTCACCTTTTGTCCATCCGAGTCCTTTAGCCGAGGTCAGGTAACCCTGTGGCATGGCGTGTCGTGTAAAACCTTTGACGCGCCGCCTTTGTTCACCTGCGTTTAATTGGGACCGCTAAGAGGGAGCTCAACACAGAGAGACCTCAGGTCCCTGGACACTCACTACATGTGACTTTGTAATGCAGTGATGTAATTAATTTCCGCTGCAGCGCTCTGTGTGTGTGCTCGTTTTCATTCCAGCCAATTAATGCTGCCTTAATTGGTTCAGTTCCTCATTCAGCCACATGCATATGACTCAAAGTTAAAGCACAAAATGTGCACAACAATTGCTATTTAGACAATGCAAACAACCCATTTCAGTTTATATTGTATCGCAGTACAATGCCCTGGCAGCTGGGCTTAGAACTCAAAATCTGAAGGTTTAATTCTTTAAGTCCAAATATCCAGCTGTGTAATTGAAAAAATGTGTTCAAACAACAAAAAAAAAAAAACATTATTTTTTGTATTTATTCAGGTGCCTAAACGTAAATGTGTGTAAAAATGTAAACCGTCGTGGAGCGTGGCCTCCCAGTGTTGATGGTTGATGATGGTACAACCGCATGGTCTCCACAGTGACTTTGATGTTCAAATGCATGGTCTCTCTTGCGGTCTTCCCTTGGCAGGCCTTACATCATTGTGAAGAAAAGCCAGCCGGCTGTGCAGAAGAAGCACATCGAGGAGCTCTCCCAGGGATACAGGTGCTTCTGCTTTTACCACAAAGTCCTAATGAGATTTAAACACATTTTTAAGTATTAACGAATTAATGAAAATACAATAATTAAAATAAATGAATTATTGCACAACGCTGTATATTAAATGGCAATCTCAACTTGTTTTTTTTAAAAACTCAAATCAAATAAAATAGTGTATTTATCATGCAGCTTGTGTTGCAAATTTAGCAGAAGCCAGAGCAAGTAAAAACAATTAAAGTTCAGGACTTACCCGATGGAAAAATTGAATTCACATTTTGGTATTTTCCAAGTTTGTTGATTCAGTTGTCTTATTTCTATCTGCCAATTTTTGACATCAGAAACTTTGAAGACTTTCTTCATGAAAGCTTGGTCGAATACCTGGACGTAAACGAAGAAAATGACTGCAACATAGCCCTCTATGAACACATGATTTCCAAGTGAGTATTTCAAACCTAACCCACTGCCTTCCAGCAAAATCTGTTTAAGGCAAAGATCAGACATTCTTTCAGCTCTTCTGCAATATGAAGTTCAACTCTGTGAACTGCAAAGGATTATTTAGGCTGTAAACTGTCTGTAAAACAGGGGCAGAGTGAAAATGAAGATTAAATTTGGTACATTTATTGGGAAGCATTTTTCGCACAGCTTGTCAATACATGTAACTGATTACATATTAGTGACAGAGATCGTTGATGTGTTTAAGTCCAGGCGTGATGCACTGCTGGATACTCTGTAGCTGGTAGGAAAAGGAGCTGAATGGCTTGTAGGGCTGAATCGCTTGTTGTTGTCATATGTTCTTATGGGGTCATAAAGGTTTTTGTGTCCATAAATAGTTGAGGTAAAGTTATAAAGTGGGAACTGCCCATGACAGGAGTTTGCAGAGAAATGGAAATACATTCAATTAGTAAAAGCGTTCGGCCTCCCTTTGTATAATGTATTTTGAATCATACTTTGATTTATCTGAATCTGATTCTGTTTTAAGAATGCAAAGGGAGATGAATCATTTTTTTACTGAATTCAATCATGTGTTGATCTGTGCTGAATTCTTTTCAGTATGTTATTGTGTATGACTGTTTGGGTTTTTGTTTTTGCTTGTGCTTTCTGCAGAGACACCACTCACTTGGAGATCGAGCCGTTCACTCTGCTGGGGGTGTGTGCGGGCCTGATCCCGTACCCCCACCATAACCAGTCCCCCAGAAACACCTATCAGTGCGCTATGGGCAAGCAGGCCATGGGTGAGTTTACCCACAATGCACCCGCCCTCCCTCGCTGTGATTTGCTGCCAGCTCTCATGTGGCACCATGGTTTAATTACACAAGTGCGCACGTGTGTGATGTATGTATGTGTAGACCAGTGTGTGTGAATTTGTGTACATGCGTGCGCTTGTGTACGTGTGTGTTTGTGTGTGTCTGACATGTATATGTGCGTCGCGATGTGTAGGTCGGTATGTGTGTGTGTTGTGTATGCATGGTGTGTATGTGTGTACATATGCGATGTGATGCATATAGCAGTGTTCGTTTAGTGTGTGTGTGTGTGTGTGTGTATGTGTGTGTGTGTTTGACCCCCTTTATCTGTTGTGTACGTTAGCCCTCTCCCCACCCCTCACCCTAAGTGTCGTTAGCGATTCATTGTGCGTGCGTTCAGGAGGTCAGTGTACTCAGCTGCGGGTGCCAAAGTGCCTGAACAGAGAGTTTCCTGGAAACCAAAACCCCTCCAACGTCACCGCTACCACCACCCCCCCCCCCCAATCCGCCAATCCCCCCCCCCACGCTACCCCACCCCATGCCCTTCCATCTTTACAAATCCACGGGGACTGGAGCTATATTTGGCCCAATATCCTCTGCCTAGTCTTTTTGTGCTGGTCGTCTATACATGTGCAAATCTTGCTGTGTGGCCTCAGGCCTTTATCAGGCCCCACTGTTTTTGTAACCTGATTGTGGAGTAATAGCAGTTGACAAATGTCGGGGCCTTAGGGGACTGAACCCATTATCCTTTCACCCCCCCCTCCATCCCCATTCCCCATTCCCCAACCTCTGCTCTCAATCCACAGTTTTATTCCCCCAAAAAAAGAGGGATTAAATGTATCTGGCACCCAAGGTAGAATCTTCTAACTCTGAGTCACTCAAGCACAGAGATAGGGGAATTCTCAGTAGTGATGCAGCTGGTAATTTTTATTTTTTTTTTTTTTTAAACTTTGTCTGAATTTTGGCATCGATTTATAGGGAATTTCAGAGGGTTCATTAGAATAGTTATCGCAGTATCACATGAAAACCAGTTACCTTGCTCGTTAGTATGGGATTTTAAAACTGATTTCAGGTGAATTTCCCCGGTATAAACTGTGGCGTTTGTCTGGATCTTGTCTAACTATGAGACTTAGTATTCTAAAGCATAAATGTCTCTGGAAATATGACACTTATTACTGATTACATTGTACGTATATAGATATATTCCTGAGACTTTGCCTGGAGTTAAAGTTTACCTTGAGATGGCATCACAGTTTTGCACAATTTTAAAACAATTTTTAACTCCTCCACTCTGGTCCACCAGAGCCAGCTTCCAGAGATGGTCTGATAATTATTTGATTTCTTTTTTAATTGAACACTTTGTACTACCAGCACTAGTATAGGTGAGAACACCATTAATATATGAATTGATTGAGCTGTGCAACCCTATTGTCTCCCACCCCAGGGACAATCGGGTACAACCAGAGGAACCGGATCGACACGCTGATGTACCTGCTGGCCTACCCCCAGCGACCCATGGTGAAGACCAAGACCATCGAGCTGATCGACTTCGAGAAGCTGCCGGCCGGCCAGAACGCAACGGTGGCGGTGATGAGCTACAGCGGCTATGACATCGAGGACGCGCTGGTGCTGAACAAGGCCTCACTCGACAGAGGTAACGGCGGGCAGAGCGGGGCGGAGCAAAAGGAGGGAGGGTGTCAGTTTGTGTTTTCTGCATCAGCGGTCCTCAATCCTGGCCTGGGGAACCCACCATGGATACCGCTTTTTAGCTGTGACCAGCAGCTCTATAGCTTGCTCTGTCTGTCCGCAAAAATCTCCCCACATTGGCTAAAAGGGGGCGTGGCAGTGGGAGTGGCCTGGTCGCAGCTATTGCGAATTCGTGCTTGTTATTTGTTACAGCCAATCACTTCATCCTTTTGGGTTGTTGAAGGAAAAAATGTGGGCCACCCCGATGTTTTTACTCAGACTTATTTTAAACTTTACAGGTTGACTCATTGACCTTCACTTCACTTCTTTGAATGAAAACTTGATCCATTTATTTCAAATGGTTTCATTTCAGTTGACAGGTGTCCACACATTCACTAGTCAAGACCCTACTTATTTCACCAGCCAGGTGATCATTTTAACTTTTAAAAAAACATGATCTCTTTCTACAGGAAGCATTTTGTACACAGCATATTACCGAAAATGTAATTTGTGATATTGACTGAACAAAGCATGCATTCATTAGAACATTGTATTAGTGTTTATTTATTTTTTTTTAGCTCTTAGAGGCTTTGAATTATTAATGGGCATTAAAATGTCCTTTATAATAATGTATCAATATCTGAAACAGTGATATGAAAGCTTAATGCAGTTGTTAAAGTTAAGATGATCAGCCTCCAGTCTTTTCTTAAAAAAAAAAAAAAAAAAAAAAAATGGGTAGAAAATGGGGTGTGTCTCATAACTGTCAACTTGCTCTGTTTTGCCGTGGAAACGTTGACAGGAACTCGTTAACATTTTATACGCTGATTTCCTGGACCCTTTTTGATTTAATTAAACCCTATTCTGACCCTATTCAGAAGATTCCTGGTTGCTTACTTAATGGTATTATTGTCCCCTAAGGACATGTTGTTCTGGTGTAAGCATGTTAAAGGCACAATGGCTAATACATGTACAATGACACACAACATATACAAAAGACCTGGTACAAGCAGTAAGGAAGCGTAATTCCCATCTGTCTGTGAAAACTTCAAGCCTTTTTTTTTTTATTAAGTGACCTTTAAGATGCAGTGGCAAATTTGGCTATACATATCACAATTACCTCTCAAGTGTGAAAACACAGAGTCACTTTACTTGAGAATGAATTTTGCGTTCATTCTTGTTCTCTGGCCATTTTGAATGTACATAGCAATTACCAATCCAGCGTGAAAACATGAAGCCACTCCTGCTAAACTTTCCTGTGCAGAGGCCATTTTGAATGTACAACACAACTACCATGAGTGTGAAAACACAGAGCCACTTTTGGCATTCCACTAACCTTCCTGTGCGACGGCCATTTTGATTTGCAGGGTTCGGGAGGTGTCTGGTCTACAAGAACGCCAAGTGCACTCTGAAGCGCTACACCAACCAGACCTTCGACAAGGTGATGGGGCCCATGCTGGACGCTGCCACCCGCAAGCCCATTTGGCGCCACAGCATCCTGGACGCCGACGGGATATGCTCCCAGGTGAGGCCCATGAGGCTAGCCGCACCGTCAGGCGCTTAGCTATGACATCATCACTATGTGACCGGTGTCTCATTCCGATGTGGAACACCACCACGTGATGTGGTTTGATGATAAATAAAGGTTGCACAGCTATAGCCATGAGTGGAATGTTTATATACTTTTTTTTTTTTTTAAGTGCTTAACTTGGCTATGACGTCATCACTATGCGACGTAGCGCAGTGTGGTTAACTAGCAAACCAGGAGTGCACAACCATAGCCTTTGCAGACAGTACTTAATCTGGGTTGTTGGTTTGTTTTAAGCACTTAAGTGCTTAATTTATGCCATTGATTGGTTAAAATCCCACACATTGTTTCTCCAAGGCCTAAACTGGCCCCTACTTCTGTGACTACCACCACAACAAAAAATTCTGTTTGTTTTCATGGCAAACAGAAAATTGCATATTGTGAAGTGTGTGCTTTTTTTTCCTCTCATTTGATTGTGACCCGAACTGGGGCAAATAATTGCCTGAAATACTTAAACCTTTCCACCACCAGCAAAAGTGCTACTGCTGGTTAGTGAAAGGAAGCCGTGTGAGCAACAGTGTTTAGCGTGGTGCAGGTGGTACATCTTTCTTAGCGACACAGATCAATGAAAATCGCAGTACTCCTCAAAGAAGTTATTTTCCTAGAATTTTAACAGTTGACACATTTGAACTGTGTGTTTGACCCATCGTCTGGTTCCGTGGCCTCTGTCATTCACAGGCGAGAAGGTGGAGAACAAGCAGGTCCTGGTGAACAAGTCGATGCCCACCGTCACCCAGACACCACTTGAGGGCAGTGCCCAACCAGGCCAGCCTCAGTACAGAGACGTGCCCATCACGTGAGTGTGCCGGCCGGCCGGCCTGCCTGTTTCAACCCCCCCTTCCCCCTGAAAAGCCCAGGACTGTCCCTCTACCCTCCTGTCTCTGCTCAGACCCGTTCCTTTCATATAGTCAGCTTCATCCCAAGGCTTCCTGCATCCAACCAAGGGAACGTTTCTCCGCTGCTGTCACCCTGTGGTTTGCTTTTTAAAGAGTCTGCTGTGAAGTGTATTGTTACAAACACAATACATATACGCTTGCAATTTTTGATTGTATATGTAATTAATATATATATATATAATTATTGTAGTTTAAGTAAGAAAAATACTGTATTGACTTGCATCACTTTTACTAGACTAAGCTTTTGTGCTGTTTGCCTTTTTCAGTGGTTTGAAGCTGCAACGCCTCACCTTTTCGAGATAAAATCATTCACTCTCGCTGGCACATCAGTAATTGTAAAACACATTAATAATGTTGTTGTCATATGAAATGAGAGGCACCTGCTAACTCTTTGTCATGTGACTGCGATTGCTATCGGCCACCAATCGTTTCCTCTCGTTCTGCTGCCAGTTACAAAGGCTCGACGGACTCGTACATCGAGAAGGTGATGATCTCGTCCAACGCGGAGGATGCGTTCCTGATTAAGATCCTGCTGCGCCAGACCAGACGGCCTGAGATCGGAGACAAGTTCAGCAGCCGGCACGGACAGAAGGGTGCGTCCTGAAGTACCCAAGCGTTCTCTCACTCTCACGCACACACACACACAATAATTTACCCACATGCATGCGTGCCCACACACACACTCTCACTCTCACATACACACACACACACACACATACATGTTCACTCTTGTGCATACACATGCACACTTACATCCGCACTCTCACGCACACACACTCATGTATACACACATACTCACATACACACACTCACTCACTCACTCTTGTTACTCTTACTCTTGAGGTTGCAGGTTCGATTCCCAGATGGGGTACAGCTGTTTTACGTGGTACCTTAATTACCATGGTAATATTTGATTTGCATAGGTATGTCTTGACATGTGGTGTAAATCTCAGAATCACTGTCTGTGCTGAGGCAGCACAGAATGAACAAGCAAATTTAGTTCTTAGTCGATTATGTTATTTTACCTGTATTAGTATGAAATTAAATTAAGGTTTACTTTGTTTTTTTTTCTGGAAGGTTTTTTTCCTCCAAAATTGAAAATGCATATTGATACTACAAACTTCCCAATTCCAAAGTTTCAAAATCCTTGCATTAAGCCATTCTCCATAAACACAGGTGTTGCATTTGGAAAAATACGAATAAACAATCGGGTTTCTGTGTTTTAACTACGGATTATTTTCATCTATGAGACAAAGACTTGGATCGGAGTGCCTTTCAGTGGACTTGGCATGTTTATACTACAGTTTCTTTCCATCCGAGACAGAAACAAAATGTATAACCTGAACTCTGTGACCTCAATTCACGAATTTAAATGCGGAAAAGCCCGGCAGTGTTTTACGTGTAGAGGCGGGCCGGACCGGGGGAAAGGGGGGGGGGGGGCCGAAAAAACCCCTGCGTTGAGAGGAGCTTTCTCCCTCGAGCAAAGCCAAGGAGATGCGGGACTCTTTGAGACAATCGTGTTGTGTGTGTTTAGTCAAGTTCCCGTGTTGACTGTGTTACAAAGGCCCTCCTCTCCAACATTCAAGAGCCATTTTTCAATTAATCAGCTCTTTGTGCTCGGCCAGACTATGCAAATTTATTACACCGCTGTGGTACTCCTCCGCTCCTGGGAAAAGCGTTTACAACCTCTATTGTTTTTTCCGAACCCCCACAATTACATCCCCCCATCTCAAAAAAAAAAAAAAGGGTCCCAATGATGTTTTAATCAGAACACTAACCGGCGCCACACATAAATCTCTGGCTTAATTCACTATGGGCGGTCGCTGCAAGACGAGACCGACCACGGTTTTTTTTTATTCACTTATTTTTTTACTTAATTCCCCCCCCTTGTGCACCGCTCACAAAGTGCCTGAGGAAAGGTTTACAGTGTAATGTAAAGATTAGCAAACCATTCTCTGACCGCTAGTGGTTATGGCGCATGTTGCGTTTGGTCTCTGGTTATTTTACGGTCTTCGCTGTTAAACCAGGTGCAATGCAAGCGACCTGATCTCCATGGCTGACTGTGGTAAGCCAGGCTTACTGATTCAGGATCAGTTCTGATAGCAGGGATGTCTCAGCCAACCCGAGGTGGATGAATTGAATAATGTCTTTATTTTACAGCATGGGAAAAGCTGGTCTGAACTGTGGATGAGACAAGAGAGCATTGAAATATCTGCTTTCATTTTTACAAGAATTCGTATCAGTAATTAGAAATTTGAGTGGAGTTTTCTTCAGATCAAATAACTTCTCAAGGAGAGAATAAACCATTGGCAGCTGCCCTAACTTGCTGTTGGTGTTTAGCCTGCAATTTTATCGGAGAGCGAAGATCCCAGACCAATTTTTGCAAAATCTGTCCAGATTTTCTTAAATGAAGAGTCAGAAGTTGGTAGGTGTTAACAAGCCAACTGCACAACAAAGTTTTTTTTTTTTTTGTTTTTTTTTGTAGCTCTACCTTACTACTAGAGTGGAAGCAATATATAATATATATATTTGGCCAATGTGTCCAATTGCATAATAACATTTGTTAATTTGGTAATGCCATGCTAAATCAATAACTTGTGAGTGTGTTTTTTTTTTTTTTTTTTTGTCTGAGCATTTGTAGTCATTTCACATAGCCTTGGCAGTCTTGGTTTATCATACCACAGAAACCACAGCGGTGAAACAGCCTCCATCTCACGAACGTGGGACAAGACGATGACTAATTGTTTTGACATGATTCCAGTAGAATGGGCACCCCCAAAATGGGGCACAAGTCATCCCTGGTAACGTTTTGTTTAAGTAGTGTCCTATCAGGCTGTTCACAGTAAGCCTGTCCCTTCCAGAGGTCTACTAGCTTTCATCAGTGAGGAAATCTCACCTGTAGCACTGTGTGGCCCCTTATATTGAAAATAGCCACCACATCAGCAAAGACTGTAGCTCTTCACTCGCATGGATCTGTGCGGTAGTACAGTCACCGTAGATGTAACTGGTATTTTCCACATTTATGTATTTTGCTAATTTAAATTTTATCTGGTTTCGAATTTTGTGTTTTTTGCACCCTTACCCAATCAATTCAGGTTCCATGGAACACTGGGACTCGCACCTGCAACCTCTTAGTTAGGAGCCCTGTTGCATATGCTGGCCCTGTATGTGTGCAGGTGAGGGGTTTTGGTGCGTGGTGCAAGGGATGTTGGGAAGTCTTGTGGGGTGGTCACATGATGCGTTGTACCCAGAAAGTGGCGATTTGGGAGGCCCTGTCCTTTTGAGTCTCACAGTCTCATGAGTTTGCTCTTAACCCCTCATTATTAAAAAAACGACACCCCCCTCCAACCCATCCCAACAGACACCCCCACAAAAAAAAAGAAAGAAAACGGTGTTTGAGCTTGTCACGTTAAGCTAATTTTCCAGGTTTTTGTGCAACTCTTATTAAATTCTCGCAGCTCTGACTGCTCTCATAAGCTCAGCCAGCAGAGCAGAATAAGTTAATTATTTAGCAGTGCCCTTTGCTCCGCTCCGGTTCGAGGGGCTCACAGCTGTGTTAGATCTGCAGGCGTTTTTTTTTTTTTTCGGGAGGGGTCGGGGGGGGGGTGCGTTTGGGTGTATTGTCTGTCCCGCCAGCGCCGAGCTGGATGGGGTGTGATGGAGGGGCCCGGGGCCCCCGTTCCTGTGTGTTCTTTCTCTGCCGATTTCACACCTCTTTTATCATTCGCTCCCACACAAAACAAACAACACATACAAGTGTCTGCTGTGGGAAAACCCGTCTCTCTCTCTCTCTCTCTCACTTTTCCCTCTCTCTCTCTCACCCAGTCTGTCTCTTTCTTTCTTTTCTCTCTGTCTTTTTCTCTGTCCACCTCTCTTTCCATTTAAATATTTCTTTCCTGTCTTCCTCATCTCACTCTTACTCTTTCTCTCTCCATCTCCCTCTTTCTCCCCCTCCTCTCTTCCTCTCTCCTTTCCTCCCTCACTGTATCTCTCTCTCTCTCCCTCTCTCTTTCACTCCCCCCCCGCACTTGCTCTGTCATCATTTCTCTCCCCCTCTCTCTTTCTAAAGATGGAGGGAATGTAGAAGTGTAGCCCTTGCTCCTGTTGCATTTCCAAACGAGGTGGTAATCCGCTAATTTTTTTAATATCTCTTCTTCAGTCACCCGTCTGTTTTCCCAGAGTTTTTTTTTTTTTTTTTTTTTTTGGGGGGTGTTTTTGCACATGTGTAGTTAGAATGGGCTGTAATACCCCTCTCCGTGTCGATCCGCTCCCTGTGTGTGCTCCTCTGTTAGCTGATGTAATCACAATTCACAGTTAGACCAAAAGATGCTTTTTTTTTTTTTTTTTAAGGGAACATACCTCTTGACATTTCCAGTCTCTTTGTCTCGGTCACACCGAAGGCAGGGCTTTGACTGAAATCATGTCGGCACACATGACTACATTTAAAAGACATGCAAATCTGGCCCTGAAAGGAATACTCACTGCTTAAAGAAAAAAAATTGACTTTGCCTTTTAACATTCCCTCCTAAAAGAGCTTTTATTTTGCCTCACAGACAGCCTGTCCTCCATCTTAGCTTTCCCCTTAGTGTCCCAAGAATTCGGCAGTAAATTTAAAAAACTGTGGAGTTCTGAGAATTCGGTAATAAAATAGATAAAGTAGGAGGGTAATCCTGCCACTCTCACTGCGGTGCTAATCGTGTCTTCTCACTTCCTGCTCCCGGTTTTTCACTTGCAAATGGGGCCTTAATGTGTTTGCTCAGGCCGGAGTGAGAGAGAGAGAGAGCGCGCCCCCCACACTGCAAACATTTGCAGTCACACACCCTGCGGCGGTCGATCCGAGACCCTGGTCTGTCCGGCGAATCGCAGAGAGCGAGCACACGTCCATGTAGTCCCATTGAAAGTGCCGTTTCCGTTTGCAGGGAACAAAAAAAAAAAAAAGACAGAAAGAACTTTCCATATTCAGACCTGGCAAAAGGAGACTGATTTAGCTGAATTTAGCTGAGGTTAAATTAAATTCAATTCATAAAGTGGCTTAAACAGGTGAACTACAAAACAAAGTTTCAGGTTTAATTCTGTAAGCAGAACCAGTAGATATGAATGATTTTAAAGGGAAATTTGAAACGGATCTCAGAAAGTATTGTTTTTCACAAAGATTTGCCAAATCGTGTAGTAGAGGCAGAGTCTCTTTAGGTCGGCTGAGACTGGGCAAAAGGCCCTGACTTGCTTTAAATAAACTGAATGTCCTTTCTCTAATCCTTGTATGTTTTTATGTTCTTCTGCAGTGGTTGCTCTCATGTCTAGAGCAGCATTTTCCAAATTGTGGGTCTCAAACTTCAGGTGGAATGTGGGTGGGTCTGACCTGTGATGTCACAAGAGGACATAACTTTGTAACTTTCATGGTTACATACCCAGTTCTGAATGATTGAGATGGTGCAGATAATTGTTTTTGATAACCAGCATTTATGTTGTGTAGGGCTTTGAAGTTCCAACAGAAGTAGCCTCACTGCTGTTCGAAATCAATATTCAAACCCATTCTGCATTCCGATTGGGCTTTCCAATATTTAGAAACCTGGGGGGAAACCACTGCAAGCAAAAAATGATAATTTTACATAAATGTATAGAAAAAATTGGGTGTCCTTTCTAGGGGTTCTCCCTTAACGTAGCCCTGTTTCCCGGCAGGTGTGTGCGGGTTGATCGTTCCTCAAGAGGACATGCCCTTCTGCGATTCGGGGATCTGTCCCGACATCATCATGAACCCCCATGGATACCCCTCCCGTATGACGGTAAGACATCGTGTTCAATGTGTGTGCACGTGCACGTGCATGTGCGCATGCATGCATGTGTGTGGGTGTGCACGTGCATGTGTGTGTTCAAAGCTTGCTCATGCACAGCATGGTTTGGAACCATTCCACTTTCATTTACTCAAATCAGGAAATTAACTGACATTCAATTCACCAATTGAGAAATGTCTATAACGTTCAACGGGTGTTTGTTTATTTTTTTTATTTTTAAAATTGAATTTCACTTAATTTCCTGACTTGGATGAAATGAAATGGGGTTGAGGAGAATTTGAGGAGAAGCCAGATATTACCAAAAGTGAAACTAATTTCTGCAGCAAAAAATAATAAATAAAAAAATAACGGTCTTCCTCTTTAGGGATGGCAGAACTCGCGCATTGTGACATTCACGCTTGATTCAGTCAAATACACTCAGCCTTTTTAAGGCAATGAACAATTCAATTATAACAGACTTTATACAGAATTCACTATTATATGTACAATAGTTTTCTTTGGGTTATAATATATTGGAGACAAGCGACCATGTCCTTTGTATTTTGTTTTTTTCCTTTGATTTTAAAATAGAACAGTATTTGCCCTTAAATACACTGAAGTCTGTTGTGTTTGAATAGCATATGTTCTTTGCAGTCTTAGTTATCATGTGAGTTATTGCTCCTATTTTTTCTGCTTGCCTATCAGTTATTGATAGCAGGAACTTCATCTCAGAGTTAACTGTAAGGATTATGAGGGTGTGTTGTGTTCACGATTGCATCTTCATGCTTCATTCTCTTTGGAGCAAAGACGAAAGACAGATTTAGATGTTTGGTAAAAGTTTTGGATGGTCCTGGTAAATGAGATGTTGCAACAGCTTGGGTAACGGGGGGAGGGGATTTTGGGGGGGGGGGGGGTAAGAAAATGTCCGATTCGGCCACAGAGAGAGCCAACTGGATCACGGCACACTTTGGCCTGCTGGGTGACACGTCGCAAGGACATCAGCGGTCACCATGGAAACCCTCTGACCTCCCTGCACCCCAGAGGGCGAACATGTGATCTGCCATAGTGTGAATGACAAAATAGACAGAGGGGGAAGGAGTTCTTTGAATGAGAGGAGTTGAGTGTGTTTGTGGGGGTGGGGGGGGAGCTGAGGGGGCACTTCCTGCCGGTGACCTGTGTGTGACAGTCATCACCTTGGCAACCAGAGAGGTGTGTCGTTGAATTCAGAATGTCTCAAACTTCAGCAGGTGGCACACAGTTAAATGTTTTGTTTTGTTTGTTTCCGTATGTCTGTTTGCAACCAGTAGGGCTTAATTCTATAAAGAATATGTACTTAACCCCAACCAGTAGCAGACAGACATACAATAAAACTAAACATTGAGCCACGTGTCACCTGCTGACTTTTGCATTCTGAATTTGTGGTTTCACCTTCAGTTTCAAATTTTTAAGTCTCATAGCAGTAAAATTGTTTCATTTTGCACCAAAAGATATTTAAAGTATTTGTTCAATTGTTCAGCAAAATGAGACCCCCAAACAGCCATGCCATGTTAATAGTTCATTTTTTATGGAAGAGTAAGGCTGCACACTGCAATTCTAAAGTGTTGGAATCAATCCCAAACTGACTGAAGACTTTTTCCCCAGTGGAGTATGGTGAAGTAATGTCCTTTCATCTCTGCCCTTTCACTGCTCTGTCTTGGTGCCTCTTTCTCCCATCTTTAGCTCAGAGCGCTTTGATTGTGGTTTCAGATGCAGTGTGTTTTTTGACCCTCTCCCCCACCCGTAGGTAGGGAAACTGATTGAGCTGCTGGCGGGGAAGGCCGGCGTTCTGGATGGGCGGTTCCACTACGGCACGGCGTTCGGAGGCAGCAAGGTGAAAGACGTGTGTGAGGACCTAATCCGCTACGGCTACAACTACCAGGGCAAGGACTATGTAACCTCTGGCATCACAGGGTAAGGACAAACCATTGAAGTGTTTAGCTCCTTACACATATGCTGTGTATTATGTAGCTCTCCTTGATTGTTGAAGGGATTTTAAAAGACACGGCACACAAAATGGATGCATTTTTTTTGCTTTAATGCTTATAAACTGAAGCAAATAAACATAATGTTTGTTTCCCTCCAGAGAACCACTTGAGGCCTACATTTACTTCGGCCCAGTTTACTACCAGAAGCTGAAGCACATGGTTCTGGACAAGATGCATGCCAGGGCCCGAGGGCCTAGAGCGGTCCTCACCAGGTGAGCTGTACAGGGCATTCTGGGAAATGTAGTCCAGAATTCAATTGGCTGAAGGCTTTAAAGAGATGTTAAGCTGCAATCAACAAATGGAGAGTAGAATCACTTTGGCTTGAAGCATGTGTTATTACTAGCTCTCTGTAACATGATATTAACGTGTCTAACTAACTTCTTCCTTAATTTCAGCTAGAACAACCTTAGATGCTCCAGTGTGAATGCACAAAGTGAAGGGCTAGTGAAGTCTGTAGGATCCAGATCAGAATTCACCTTGTGTGTGTGCTGTGCCCTACTGTTCACAGGCAGCCCACTGAGGGGCGCTCTAGAGACGGAGGCCTGCGTCTGGGGGAGATGGAGAGGGACTGTCTGATTGGCTACGGGGCCAGCATGCTGCTGCTGGAACGGCTCATGATCTCCAGCGACGCCTTCGAGGTGGACGTGTGCGGACAGTGCGGCCTTCTGGGATACTCTGGCTGGTGGGTGCTGCTTTCAGAGACTGTGTGTGTGTGTGTGTGTGTGTGTGTGTGAGGGACTGTTTGTGTGCTTGATCGTGTGTGTGTGTGTATGTTTGCTTGTGTGCACGTGTGTTTGTGTTTCCATGTATCTGTGAGTATGGTGTGTGTGTGTGTGTGTGTGTGTGTGTGTGTGTGTGTGTGTGTGTGTGTGTGTGTGTGAGATAGACTGTGTGTGTGCTTGATTGTGTGTGTGTGTCTGTCTGTCTCTTTCTCTTCTCTGTAAGTGTGTGTGTGTGAGTGAGAGACTGTGTGTGTGCTTGAGTGTGTGTGTGTGTGTGTGTGTTTGCTTGTGTGCACGTGTGTGTTTGTGTGTCCATGTATCTGTGAGTATTGTGTGTGTGTGTGTGTGTGTTTGTGTGTGTGTGATAGACTGTGTGTGTGTGTGTGTGTGTGTGTGTTTTCGTATGTGCGTGCATGCACATGTGTTTGTGTGTCCATGCATCTTTGAGTATGGTGTGTGTGTGTGTGAGCTACACTCAGCTGTATGTCATTGACTTGAACCACCTAAAATGTTTCTCACTCCTATGAGCTGAGTGGTCTTTGCTCGTTGTGATGTTTCTGCATGTTCCCGTGGTGTTCCCAGGTGCCATTACTGCAAGTCCTCCTGCCATGTCTCCTCCCTGCGCATCCCCTACGCCTGCAAGCTGCTGTTCCAGGAGCTCCAGTCCATGAACATAGTGCCCCGCCTCAAATTATCCCGCTACAACGAGTGAGGGGGGGTCTGCCCCGCCCACAAAATCACCCACCTGCCCCGCCCACAAAATCACCCACCTGCCCCGCCCACAAAATCACCCACCTGCCCTTAAAGCTACAGAGGGCATCACCTGCTCCCTGGACCCTGGAGGACCTAAACCCCCACCCTCCCCCTACAAAGCTTACTGATCAGTGGGGCGGGGCGGGGGAGCAACACTAGAACTGCAGTGGCTCTCAAAAGTGGCAGGGGCTGGAGATGCATTTTGCCATTCAAACATGACTCTGAAATATGGCCTTTTTGTTTTTTTTTTTTTTTTGTTTTTTTGGGAGAGTCGATCTGATTTGTTACCAGACCCTTCTGAGCCAGGATGTTCATGTGCACCCTTCATATCTGGGCTGAGACGCTCCTCCGGGCCTACAGAGTGTAACGGCTGGAGGAGTGTGAGGTAGGGAGAGGTCCAGTATTAGCACTTGTGTGCCTATAGCAGGTGAGGCAATTAGTACCGTTTGTGTATGTGTGAGCAAGTTTGAGTTAGTGCACGTGTGTGTGTGTGAGTGAGAGAGAGTGTGTGTTTTTGTGTGTGTGTGTGTGTGTGTGTGTGTGTGTGTGTGTGTGTGTGTGTGTGTGTGTGTGTGTGTGTGTGTGTGTGTGTTAGAGAGAGAGTGTGTGTTTGTGTGTGTGTGTGTGTGCGCGGGCATGCGTCTGTGTGTTTGTGTGTGAGGGAGGGTAAGAGTGTGTGCACATGTAAGAGCGTGCGTCTGAGAGTGTGTGTGTGCTCGTGCGTGTGTGTCTGAAAGAGAGTGTGTGTGCTCGTGCGTGAGGGGTCTGTGAGAGAATGTGTGTTTGTGAAACTGAGTCCTAGGTTCAGAATCATACTGATATTTAACATGGAAGCAAATGTGAAAGCAGCCTGCCTTAAACGCAGGCCATTTCCAGCACTGCGTCTGCAGTAACATGCTACTGACTGCGTAAACAGTGCCAAGTCACCCATAGTCAAATAAGGCTATGCAAAGGTGTTATCAGTTTTTCGGTTTGTGTGGAACTAATGCTGTAAGAGCATATTAATTTTGGACGAGCATATTTAGAATACTGTATTCTATTCATCTAAATTGTTTTCTGGCTCTGTTTTGAACGTTTTCGAAAGCCACATTTTTTAAAATGTTATTTTTGAACTGATGTTAAGTGTCATACATTTTTTCATGTGAATATGTCGTCAATAAAAATGGATATAATTTACTGGTTGTGGATGTTCTCCTGTGACTCGAGGGTCACATTTGTTTAGGTCGGCAATGAACAGACAAAGGGGTACCATATATTACCTGGAGGTCAAGGACTTTTGATTGGTTGAGACAAGCCAGTGATTGACAGTTGATCGTAGCCCCACCCACATTTGGTTTTGTCATACCTCATTCATAGATCACTAATCCCTCTACTGGACACTTCATTATTACACACAAGATCAAAACTATTGTTAGCATGTAATTCTTCATTAATAATTCTTCATTAATAATGGACCTCTCTGCTATGTGTTTGAGTTTCAATATCAGAAATCCCAGATGTTAGGATTGTACTTGAATGAATACCTTATCTTTTATATAGTAACACTGCATAAAGATGTACCAAGAATCAGGGTAGCCACGTCAGTTGGGATCCGGTAATCCGGTAATCACCTGGATTTAACAACTGAATTTTCAAGAGCTTTTTCTGTAGATGCACAGCCATGGGTAGGTCTCCACAAATTAACATGTTTCTTTCACATGGCTCATGATCAAATGCAAGTGTTCATTTTTGTCTTAAACACAGTTTGACATTCAGCACTCATGGAAATTAACCATGATTGCTGAACTCACCGAACTGTCCTCAAAGAGAAAAATCATAACACACTTTTCAGTTTTCAATAAAAGGTAAGGATGAATGCTGCAAGCACAACTTGTGGACTGTGGTGTGAAAATGAGGCGGTAATTGGCATGCCATGTTTGTTTTGACTTAGCAAACTGACAAAGCATGCTATAACGATAAGCTCTGTGTGTGAATATGACTCCGCAGAAAAAGTAGAAAAATATTAAAAAGCACACAAAATAATTGAACTGAAATCTTATTCAGGTAAAAATAATAATTGTGCATTTATGAAAGGTACGTCTTTTTTTCCCCCACAGTTTCTGTAGCTGACAGCTGATCCAGGGTTATTTTGGATCAGTTTACCCAAACACGGAATCCTAAACCTGACTATCATTATGTGAGCCGAACCAGGATCAGTGCTTGGCAGCAGAATCAGCCTGTGACCAAGAAGCTTAACAGCAATTACTGGCCACACAAAGGGTCTCTCCGTACGGCCCCAAAACACCCATACAAGAGCTTTACACTAACGATGAGCTTCCTGCTACAGAGAATTACTGCAGAATTATGAATATGTTTTTTTTTATTATTCATAACTTTGTGTCATTCAGACACATCATTTTATAAAATATGAATTTTTTTAGTGAATGGAATTATTTGCAAAAAAGATGACATATTCCACAATTTCAAATAATGTAACGGTTAAACCAGCAGTAATCAGGATCTGAGTAGAAAATTCATTTTTTTCTGCTTTGGTTTACCAATCTATACACCTGTTTGGCAATCACCTGTTGCTACATTTATCCTCTTTGTATGCAATGCTGATTGATTTTATTTTAACGCTTCTTTACGTCAAACATTGATCTATCAGCAGATCTTTATATCTATCAGTTGATCTTCCCATATTGTATTATTCAGTGACAGAGCTAAGGCATGCCCCTATGTCCAATCTCGATAGTATTTTAGAGTTTCTTTTTTTTTTAATTTATCATTGGAACATGTGATTCATTTTGGTGTAATTCTTGGTATTTCTGCATCAGTGATTATATATCATTGAACCTATTGATATGCAATTGATATAGTAAAATCATGAGAGCCACTTGTGCATTTCAATCTGGAGATGTAAAATTTATATATTTCATTAAACTCAGTTAATCTGGATTGACTAATTGGAAGCTACTTCAGAGTGAAAATCTGTAGTGAGTGAGTGAGTGAAGGGGCAGAGATTTCTGCACCTAAAGTACCCGAGCCCTACCTCCCTAACCTCCCTACCCCAGCCTTCTCCTCTCTGGCTGGCTGATGAGGTGTTACCTGTCCCAGGTGGGGCACCTGTGTGAGCGCACTGACAGCTCCTGCGTCCAGAGCACCATCGCTCCCAACTTGTCATTGCTGCAGTGAAGAAGGACGCTTTCGGGATTTTTTTTTTTTTTTTGTGTTTCAGAACAAGCGGAAGTGGATCCAGCTACACGACTGGCACTTAAGTCTGCACTTGGGCCTTTTTCCCTGGAGGCAGAAAGGGGAGAGAAAGAGAGAGAGAGAGATAGTTTGAGGGAAAGGGAGAGAGAGAATAAGAGAGAGTGTGAAGAGGAAGAGTGAGAGAGAGAGTGAGTAAAGTGGGAGACAGAGGGAGAGAGAGAGTGGAGAGGGGGAGTGAGATGGAGAAGAGAAGGAGGGAGAGAGAGGGATGGAGAGAGAGAGGAGAGGCAGAGAGTGAGAGAGAGGGAAGGAGGGAGTGAGTGAGAAAGAGAATGAGAAAGTGTGAAGAGGGAGAGTGAGAGAGTAGAGGCAGAGAATGAGAGAGAGGGAAGGAGGGAGTGAGAGAGAAAGAGAATGAGAGAGTGTGAAGAGGGAGAGTGCATGGGAAGGAGGGAAAGAGAGAGGGAGAGAGAAAGTGAGGAAGAGAGAGAGAGAGGGAGTGGGAGAGAGAGAAAGTGAGGGAGAGAGCGGGCCTGTCGTCCGCGGGAGGGAGTAGCGCTGGTCCTAATCCCCCCTTTCTCCCTCTCCCCTGCGGAGGCATTCATATTCTAATCACAGCGCTGCCTTCCCCAGGAGAGCGGGCTCTCCATCAGCCCGCAGTCTTTGCACTTTCACTTCCCCTTTGTGGATCCGCTCTCCTCCAAGGTGCACTAAACCCAGGCTGCTTAGGGAGGGAGGGGGCTGGCTGCAGGGGAAACTGCACCCTCTTGGCCCCCCTCGTCAACAATGAGGGGGAACATAGACCAAAAGTCACACTTTTTTTTTTTTTTTTTTTTTGGTGGCTTCTTAATAAGACACAACTTTTGAAGATTAGATGTTTACATTTATGGTTTATAAATAAATAAATAAAATGCCAAGAGCCCCCCCCCCACCTCCCCACCCAACTCTCACTCAAACCCCCCACCCCCTTTTTTGTGTCGGTACAGCCGGACGTGCGTCCTCATACTCTAGGCTTTCTTCAGAGCCGCTTGCGTTTGGTGCTGGCCTCCAGCCACCCTGGGCCCTTCCAGAAACGAGGGATGGAGGGGGGGTAAGGGGGAGGATGGAGCCTGGTCTGACAAGGCTCGTTCCTGGGCCCTTTGGAGGGTGACACGAAACACCCCCTCCCCAAACAAAAAAAAAGGCAAGGAACCCCCTTAATCATCATTTCAGGGGTCAGCAGTGGAGAGGGAGCTAGCCCCAAGTTCTGGGGGGCTTTAAATAAGGGGGTGACAAGGGGGGAGAGAGAGAGTGAGGGAGAGAGAGCATGGTGGGGGTTGGGGAGGGATGTATAAAAACGTATTAAATGCTATAATAGAGGGATGGGGAGGCCGCAGTTCTGGGGTGGCGTAGATCTAAGCCTCTCTCTCTCACTCTCTCTCTCTCTCTTTTTCTGGGGAGGGAGGTCTTTTCTTATTCAAAGTAGGCCCCACAAAGGCGCCCTGCCACCACCCCATCTGACTCAAGCTATTCATCAGAGCTCAGAGTCTATCAATGACACATCCCCCATCAGGGCTCCTATAAAACTAGCCCTTTTCCCATGAAACATCAGCAAACATTTTGACGGGTTCGGTTCTCTTTTTTTCTCTCTCTCTCTCTCTCTTTCCTTCTCCTCCCCCCCACTCCTTTTCTACCTCTCCTCTACCACCACCACCACCACCAACCAACCAACCAACCAACCAGCCAACCGACCCCCTTCCCTGCTCCAACCCAGCCCACCCCCCACCACCACCACCACCACCCCCCCTTTTCCCGACGACGACCCCACCAGCTCCGGATTTCTGGAGCCTCTCCTCCTCCTCCATATCCATCTCGGGGTAGGAACGTATCAGAGGAACTGTGCATCTCCCAGGCTTTGGAAAACGAGGGGGGGAGGCGAGAGCGAAAGGCAAAGGCAAGGCAAAGCAGCGGCGAGGAGCGCTGAAGGGACAGGCGAGGCGGGCCGAGGGAGCCAGCCACAGGGCGGAGGACGACGGGGACCACGGAGGAGAGAGGGCACGCTCGGGACCCGGCCCAGGGGGCTCCAGGAGGGACGTACAAAGCCGTTTGTTGTGGGGGGCCGAGGCTCTGTTGATGGGAAGAACATGCATTGCGGCCTACTGGAGGAGCCTGACATGGATTCCACAGGTTGGTGTTTTCGGCACCGCGGCGGCCGACGGGGGGGGAAGAAACTCCTGCCTGACCGCTGGCCTGGGCTCCCTCGCAGCCGGCCGTCCGGGCCCAGGGGACTCTGGGGAAACTTCAGGGAAAGTCCTGCACACTCCTGGGGAAGTTTTGAGAGATGTCCCCTTCAATTTAAAAAAATTCATTAAGATATAATTGGAGAAGCACTGGAGACTGGACAAGATTTTTCCTATGTGGCAGTTATCTCTCACTTTGAGTTTTAGGGGTGGTTTAAACTCTCTGTGGTAATGTTTTTGAAGTCCTCTGAGGGTAAATAAATAAATAAATAAATAACGTAAACATAATTTTTTCAGTTCTGCTTTAAAGTTGGTTGGTCAGTGCCGTAATAGTCCTGCAATAAGTAAATAATTACATAAATAAAACCAAAACCCTGTTTTCGCTGTATATTTTAAAAAGTTTAAGTGCGCATTAGCCTTTTTGTTGTTTGTTGGTTATTTTTGGTATGGCTCTTTCCCTGTCCTGAGGCGCAAAGTTTGTTGCCGCTCTCGCGTGCTGTGCACCTGCCCGTAAATCATCAACTGTTGCCCGGGGCAGTGTGTCCGCGTGCAGCGCCTAAAACTTTTAACGGAGGTTTTAAAATTCGCATAAAATTTGCGCGGGCGTCGTAGGAATGCTACGAAATTGTCATTTTCAGATCTCCTCGTCTTGTTTCATCAGTTTCATATACAAATGTTACACTGAAGAACGAAAAAAAAAGAAAGAAAAACTGTTGTCCGCCTTGGATGCAGTCTTGTAAACAATTTCAGTGTTTGTGTTTACTGGTGGATGAGTTCGTTCCTGAAGTTGAATTTAGACGCACCATGGCAGTAAAAATAGTTTTAAAAATATCGATTGACATATTTACTTGTGAAGCACTTTTTATTCGATCTTAATCAACATGTAGCTTGTCATCACGGAAATTACTTTCTTGAAAACTTGATTAATTAAAAAAGGGTTGTTTACTTGAATGAAACAATTGTATTTTCTGCAAAATAATCATTCAGACATTGCAGTAAATTTAAATACTGTACAGTCTGCATTACGGCGCATCAATGACCGAACTCACATTCGTTTCACCTTTAAATTGAATTTAATCCAATTATTTTGAGCTGTGCTTTAAGTGGTACCATGGAATTGAGTTAAAGAGACCTTAACCTAAGCGTCCAATGATGCAGTTTAACTTTATTTCCGTACAGGATTACGATAAGGATATTAGAGCAACAGCAGAACAAAAACTATGAAAATATTACTTCTGTTATCACAGAAAAACAAACTGCTTTTTGATTTTTGTTTTATAACTTTGTGAGAAATTATTATAGAAAATAAAATCTTGTTTCAGCACCGTCGACAAAATACGTAATAAGAATGTTCTTCATATTGCCTACATTTTTGTTTTAAAAACAAAATGTCTTAAAATTATGTTTTAAACAAACAATGGTGGTAGCTATTATTACTTGTTATTGTCATAATTGTCAATAAAAAGAAGGAAACAACTAATTTCAAAACGGTGGGTCAATAAAAGCGAACAAAGATGAGGTCATTTAGCATAGGCATGTAGTTTCAGTGGATTAAAACAGTTATCTAATAATAGACTAATTATCACCTGATTATGCAATATTGTGTCATTGTGACATGAGAAATACTCCATGGAAACGAGCTGTTCTGGATAATTAGATGTTAATTTAACATTTATTATGTGAGTTATATTTTACTATGCATACGTGAATGCCATAACAGCCCTCTTTAAGAGCTTAGCCTGGTTTTAGGTCTATGCAGTCGTTACTATGCAAATCAATGCTCAAAAATAACATAAAGAGCGCCTCCGACAATTTACTTGATAGCCTACTTTTCCTCATTATTATTTGGGGAAAATGGCCACAATTGTAAAGTCATGAGAGTTCAATTTTGCTTTTGTTGTGAAAATGAAATGTCCCAAAACTTTTCCGTGGAACTTTCACCCCTTCTGATGTAACGGGACCTGTTGCCATGCCAACTTCCATTCCTGGTAACTGCTGCCATAGTGATGGTCGTCATGGCCCGTGCAGGAAACAAGATCCACAAGAACAAGCAAAATATTATGAGTTAGTGTTTCTGCCCCCAGAAAGGACACCAGTCGAGCCATTTCGTAATAGAAATTAGAATGGAACAAAAGAAAGTAGTGTCTTGAAGCAGGTCTCGCAATGCGCGCGATCTCAATAGAGCATGTGTGCGCTTGTAAGTCTCCCCCAGGACAATAGTGGATTCCTGCCGTTTTTAGTGAAAACATTTCAAACAGAAACCCAGCTGCTCAAAAGCTCATACAATCAATTGTTGTCGCATTGCCCTGTCCCATTGGTGGGTGTGGGAGAATGCAATTTAGGAAAGGTTTTAGTGGTAAGCTTCTTTTGAATTTATTATTATTATTATTATTATTATTATATAATATTTTTCCCATTAGGATTATTTTAAATCAAACCAACAGTCTAATCACGAATGACTTTGTATACTTTGTATAAATTTGTTTAAGGACAAATTTAAATAGGATCTTATTTTACATGGTCTAAATTATGGGGCGATAATTATACCCCCCGCTCAAAAACGTCTGAGAAACTGGGGAATCAGGTGGAATTTGTTTTCTAAAACATAAACGGACTGTTACACAGAAGTTTCTATATAAGAAAATACAGATGGACCCGTGAATATGTTAACTATGTATTGTGTGTTAACTATGTATCTCTATGGTCGCTTGTGTGTTATTCTTACCTCAAATATCAAATATAATAATAATAATAATAATAATAATAATAATAACTGTTTATTAAGGCACCATCAAATAACTGTAGGCTATCGTAACAGGTTTTAACTGCGTAAAAATTTTTACTTTTTAGAATATACATTTAATCAACACAATCCGTTTAATTTTAGCGGGGACTTGTGACCTGTTGATACAAGTTTTACCAATGCAGAACATGCGGTTTCTACCTGAAAACTTCACACTTCTAACTTAATGAACTTGTCCTTTGCAGAGAGTTGGATTGAACGCTGCCTCAGCGAAAGCGAGAGCAAGCGGTACTCAAGCCACACGTCCCTGGGGAATATGTCCAACGACGAAAGTAAGGAAGACTGTAGCTAATCATGTTTATAACCTGTTTGTGGTGTAAAATCAACCGTCTGTCTTTGCCCCAGGATCAAATTGGGAGCATTAATTAGGCGAAATTGGCTCCTGGCAAATGAAATCATTTTGAATGAGTTTCTACAGCCATTTGAAGTCAACAGCTTCTACTCGAACCGCAGGCCTCGTTGCCAAATTAAAGACAACAGCAAACAATAGTGTGGCATAAATGTCCTTCAGTTATTCTTTCTGACTTTTATTTTTTACAATTTATTATGGCAAAATTGTGCAACACTTTTGACTGATCTTTTGTTAGTCAATATTTGCTAAACAGCAAGTGGCTCAACTTGCAATATATGAATTCCCGGAGCTGTTGATTTTCACAAGAAGAAGTTCATAGGTGCGCCTACCGCAGTTTCTTAGGGGTGTTTATCGTACGATTTGTACGAATCCTGGGGTTTTGGGTTGTTGTTGAAAGTAGGTCACATTCTTTGACATCGCTATACGGTTTAGATCCGTATTTTACCCTGAATGCTTTTGCAGTGCGATGTTGGGTTTGTTTATAATTTACTGTCGCCATTCTCCACAAAGGTAATGAATTATACTTTTGTGCACAACTGTCACCCCCTTTAACAGTGTAGAACTGAACCTGTTTGTTTCTCAACGCTTGGGCCTGTTTGTGTGAAGTTGGCTTTTGCCGTCATTCTCATGATGGTGTCGATAACTTTAATGATGGTTACCGTATATCCATTCAAATTTCTGCAATTATAATTGTAGTTCAAATTTCATTATTAACGGTTTATGTTTGTTTAACATTTTAATTACTCACAATATTGAACTGCACCATTTTGAAAAATAAAATGCTGAACATGCCTCAAAATGCAATGAAGCCAAAATGAATACATTTTAAAATTGCTGTGTGATGTGTGATCCATAAAACAGTAGTATTGCATCTTGAGCGGATATGCAGTTGCTTGGGTGTGTATTTGTGCTCGTGAGGGTGTTTGTGTTAAATTTAGGCTGCAACACCATATAGCCTATATGCTGGCACTGTACCTTGTACTGGTGTATTGATTGGATTATTTTCTTGTAATAGATGAGGAGAAGGAGAACAACAGAGCCTCAAAACCTCATTCAACGCCAGCAACTTTACAGTGGTAAGTCCTCCATTTTAATCATTTAATCATCAAAAGGAGAAAAGCATCAATTTTCATAATAAGGAAAAAGAGAGGAAAAGGTAAAAAAAAAAAAAGTAACTGTTTCAAATTATTGTTGCGTGTTTGGTCAGTTTAGGCTGACATTAGGCATTTTAAACATAAGTTTTCCCTTACCTAGTGGTTGTCAAACAGGCTGTGTTCATTTTTCCATCTTTGTGGTTAATTCTTAATGAAATAAAACACGCTTTGCTGTTTTTGTATTAGTACTGTATTTTTGTATTAAAGCTGTGTGGAGGGTGGGGTGGATTTATTCAGCGGCTGATGACGATACTTCTGATTCTCAAAAGAATTCCCAGTCACAGTGTGTCATCCGTGGCAGCTCAAAATGGTGGTTTGCATTTCGTTCTAATGTCTGCAGGTACGCCTTACCCACAATCCATTTCAACAACACCATAAGTCATCCGGCCCCTCTTAATTTTATCTTTGAATGACAAGCAACACAGTAGCGTCTGCTAGTTTCAACTATCTGCGCCTGCTGTTTGTCTGCAGATTTTAAAGTGAAAGTTGTAACAAAGTTTCAAAAGTAAGAGTGAATTGCAACAAAGTATCAAAACCAAAGGAGACACAATAAACAGCATGCTTGGCTGTGCCATCTTTTATACACTTTTGTTTTCATTTTCCTCATCGACTGCTACTGCCAAACCTGAATGCCAGACATCTCTCGTTAAACTGACATAAATTAAGCCGCTTGTAGATATTTGAGTTCTGCTTGGGAATAGTACATTAGCTTGAATTATATTTCAGTGTTAGTTGAAGAAACTTAAGGTTTTATGCTAGGTTATTAGCTAGTCTCACAAGCCTTTTTGGTGAATGATGTTTCACAGTGAGAACACAACCCAGCTGCACTCTCTGCCTCTATCCCAGCTCTGTCTGTAGGCTTCAGGCACCCTCCTGTTAGCACAGCATTAGCTGCTAAAATTGGCCCCCTCAGCCTATGTAAATTCAGCTAGCTAAGGAATGCTTTGCTCTCTCTTTTTCGCCGCTGCGAAAAAAGCGTCCCTCATCGCAGCACAAAACTCTGGTATAATAAAAATGTTCTGAGTGCGTTTTTGTTTCCTTCACAATGCGCGTTTTAATGTTTCTCACTGTACTGCAATACAGTGACATGAAAACCAAAGGCCTTTCTTTGCTGCCCTGTTTAATCGAGGCAGATATGTGCAAACCGAGGCCCCCATGGTGCCTAAGTCTCACACTGCGCTTGCTGTCCGTTTCTGAGTAGCTTGAGTACATACTCCAAACTATTGTGTGAGTTTACACACAGTACGGAAACATACAGCGCACTTAAATACCTCAAATGGACTAATATAATTGATCAAACAGTATCATGTTTGCAGCGCTGGACATTATTTGGTTAGAAAAAATAATAATAATAAAATACTGTCATACATGGTGTTCTGGAACAGGAGCGATATCGCTTAATGGAAATGGATATTCTTTGCAAGCAATAAAATGTTCTTCGGTGTTCAAACACCACATAGCTCAAACGCCTGAGGCAGACAGTAGTTTTTAAGTATATGTTGTGGTGGCGCAGTCAGTATTTTCACCTAGTTCTAATTCTTTAATATGGAACTTTATTTTTGTACAAACTACGCTCAACTCTCCTAAAGTCTATATATTAACAGAACTGTGCGCTGGATTAACTGAGCAGGTTAGCAGGAGCAGAAAGTTGGTCCCTATTTGAGATGCCACTCGTTCAGCAACTTGACAGTAAACACAAATGTCTTTGCTATGGCCATATTGGAAAATAGCTTGACATAGAGCGGGTCTGTCCTGGGCCCGGCTATACCCTGGACACAGTGGAAACACAACGGAACTCTGGACCCCATTGAGTACCAGTCTGGGTTTATGCACATGCATTATGAAAAACAACAACCCAAAAAGTGTGCATAGTACTTTCTCAGAACTTAAAGATCAGGGGCATGCCGTTGTGTGGAGAGACCCTCTAATTTTGAAGTCTGTCGCTGTGAAGTTAAGAGAAAGCATTGTCAGACTGGTCACGCTGTCTGAAGGCTTAACGGGGGAAGCAAACTTTATTGGAGGGGGCTGCGGTGTTTATTGATGGTGACAGCAGTGGGAGGACACGATGGAGCCCCAGGGGAGTGAGTAGTGTATGCTGACAGGGTGAGGGGGACATGGGAAAAAGGTATAGGTCACGCTGGTGGGGGGGTTTGTAAAAGGTACCACCTTTCCACAGAGATGTGGGCTATGAGTGCCGATTAGCCCTTGGTTCTGTCCCCTGCTACACAGTGGCAAGCATACGCTGTATTTATTTAGCTGTCATTAGACTCCACCACATACGAAAACTATAAAGAATTTGCATTGTTGTGACTGACGATATATGTTTCAACATTTTAACATAAAAAAAAGAATGGTTTGTGATGGAAGAACTGCAGAAAATTGCTACGAATGCAGAGAAGTCCTTTATGGCTGCGGTAGCTGTAGGCTGAGCTTTGCAGTGAGCTTGTGAGCAGATCGTGAGTGCTTATTTAGTTTTGGTTCTGCTCCCAGCTGCATGGTAGCAGTTCGTAAATGCAGTTATCCTTCTGTTAACAGCGGCTTGTGAGACTTGACAGCAAAATTCAGCTGTAACCCCACACACCCTCTGACCCCTGATGTTTCAGCATATTAGCAGCTCCTAATCACAATCCAAGATAATGGACATCAAAAAAGCTGTTTTTACTTGTCAGAGAGGTTGTCTGCTTTGACATGGCTGAGAGAAAATGAGAGACCAATTTAAAGACCAATACCGTCCTCATACGGCATCATAGAGAGAAATTGAAATTGATGCAATTAGGAAGTAAGGGGATTGGGAACATTTTCTGTTTCACAGGCCTCAAATGTTTTGTAGTTTAAGTTTATTGCAGAGGATGGTGGCATCTAATTAATAGTTTATTCCTATATCCCAGCATGCATTGCCTTTTTTAAGACAAGTGACCTCTGTGATCAGTATTATTTTAAAATTAATTTTTAAAATTCCTTTTTCTGTCAGTCATGTTTGTACAGAGTGTAGACTTTTGCACAGGCTTTAAGAATATGTGTACCATAATATTCACATTTCTTAAAATATTTCTTGTCCTAAAGTTTTATTTTGTGTTGACTACTTTAGCATAGATTTGCTGAAATGATATTATTTTAATTTTTGAATCTTCTGATTCCTGGTTCCTGCTTTATTTTATTTTTATTGTGAAGGAATGAGAGTTTATTCTTTTGCGATGTCAGTTATTTTTATCAAAATAACTTATAGTTTACATATTAAGAAAAACATCAGCTGGTCAGTTGGTGGCAGCTATAAATAATGTAAGATTTCAAAACTTTATGATGTTTTGTTTTCTGAAGCAGTTTTTTTATTGATTCAAACTAATTATGAATAGGGTTTTGGGTGACAGTTATAATTTTTTTTTTAAGTTGCCATGTGTTTCCGAGGCATTTTGTCCAGGAGAAGAATGTGACTACCATGTAGTGGTGAAAATTTGTGTGAGAATGGATGTGAATGCGTTCTGATCGTCCACAGTGAACAGATTCAGCTTAAATATGGTCACAAGTGTAGACCTGTTTAATTATCTGCTGCTTCATCTGTATTTGGGTGTAATTAAAATGGTGTTTAACAAAAGAGTGTGCAGTAAATTTAGCGCCACTTTTTGTCAGTGTGAGATTTAAACAAATAAAACAAATAAAATCAAGCTGTGGGTGTCTAAAAAACATACATTATTGCCTCCTTCACGTTTATTGAAATTGTATATTTTATTTTTGCGAATGGGAAAACCCGTCACCGCTACATTTCAAATGCTTCCAGCACTTAGGCATGTACCAGCAGAAGGCTGGCGAAAAACCTCAGTTTAAAATCTATTTTTTAACATACTTTCAACTTTTGAGAAGGGACTTAAAGTAGTTTACATTTTGAAATTTGTGTATGAAAAACATATATTTAAAGCCTTTACAACACAAAAGTTGTACATATTTTTTTGCTGCATTGTAGTTACAACAAGCACTGTTTATGAATTACAGAGTGAAAAACTGGAAATTTGACTTTCTCGTATTGCATACCTGGTTGTGATGGTAAATTGGTGCTCTTTTTTGTGCATTTTTTATTATTTTGTGAATAACATAATTCAGTGAGTTGCTTTGAGGTTTACAGTAAAATTGAGCTGATGCCTTATGGTTTGATAAAGTTTTCTGTATTGAGGAAGAAACATTTATAATAAAAACTCAAAAAAAAGTTAAGAATATTCTTTTTTTCTTGCCTGCCTTTTTCACACTGATATTCTAAAATGGCAGTTACAGATTCCTTAAATTTGGCAGGACTGAATTAATGGTCGGACCAACAGCTCCGCTTATGTTACTAGCATGAGGCTACAAAGGTGACTTAGGCTGTTAAAGAGATACTCTGATACTTTGGCAAAAATCAAGCCCCTTTGTCTACTTACCCCATGGTCAGAGCAGCCCACCAGTATCGTTTCTTTGCATTGGTATGGAAGCAATGCTAAGTGCATTAGCATTGAGTGAGTGTAAGTTTACAGGAATGGCTACGTAAGCTCTCTGTAAAAGTGAGCAAACAGACTTCATAGCAACTCTAAAGGGAGAGACAAAGAGTTTGCGCTTGCCTGAAAAAGTCAGAGTATCCCTTTAGGGACAGAGTGAGGATGTGTCCCACAGTCTGGTGCCAGATTATGCCCGTCTCGAGTCAGGGGCAGACACAGGGTGGCGCAGACCGAGCCAACATGTCGCTGAAGGAGGGTGGGATGTAGTTGGTGGAACTGCCCCCCCTCCTGCTTTGGTCAGTTGTGGAACCCGTGGTCTGCGTGCATCAGCTTTGCTCCAACTCAGGCGATGCCCGAACTGTGGAGCGAAAAGAAGCTGCGTGATTCTGGTCGGGAAATTGCATTGATAAGATGAGCTCACACATCGTCTGCAGGGCAGCTAATTCTCAGCTCTCTCACGACGATCGCCTGCATGGCGGAGTCAACTCCTACATCGGACACTCGTCTATACTGTCATCAGTTGTTACATTACATTACATTGTAGGCATTTTGCAGACGCTCTTATTCAGGGTGACTTACAACTCAAAGAGCATAAATCAGAGATGAAAGTGCTAAAAGTCCTAGAGTGGAAACTAAACCCTGTGAGGGACCTGCTGAAAAAATGAAAACCATCAAAAATGATAACAACCATAACAACAACAACAGCAAAATTAGAAGTGAACTAGTAATGATCACTATTGGTAACTTCATCTGTGACCATCTCAGTTCTCCTGCTGTCGAAAATAAAAACAAAAGTACCTGAGGACGGTGGAGAGCCTGTGGTCCTTTCAGAACTAAACTTACATCACTAACACAAAACATCACCAAAAAAAAAACAAATTTAAATGCAGCTTTCTCTGCTTCCATGTCAGAGAGTTTTTGTGCATTTGGTTCAGAACGTGTGGTACTCTGACAGACTGAATTAGGCACAAGGGAGGCACAGAGGACGTTTGTGGTTGTAGATAGCCGGAGGGGATTGGCAATCGATGTCAGCACCCACATTAATGAAAGGGTCACTCTGAACTAATGCACTTGACCCTGATAAAGATAACAACGGCCAGTTTCAGGAGATGAGGGCAGTTTTCAATAGAAAGGAAAATAGTTCAAATGTCAAACCAGGGGTTATCAGACCTGAGTTCTGGAGGGCCATAGTCTCTCTTGTTTTTGTTGTGTAACTGTACTTAAGTGCTTATTTTCAGTCTTTACTTAACTATACAGTCCGCTCTTTGTTCCAAAGGTCCGAATTGGCATCATGTCGAAAGGAAACCACAGAAACCTGCAGATGCTGTGCCCCTGTGATACAGAGCTCAGATCTAGTTGTTTCTTTTTTGTCTTTGCTTTTGGGAATGTATTTATTGGAACCCACACAAATTTTAGTAGTAACCATTCATTTGATACTGGTCTGAGGTCAGTAGTTGCAGTGGTAGTGGCTGTAATGGATTGTAATGGACAGGCTGTCAAGGTGAAGAAACTGACCTGATGACAGTGCTTGCAGGTGTGGGGCAGGGCATTATGGGTATTGTAGTGCCTCCCAGTACATTCCCCACCTGCCATTCTCCAGAAATGAGAAGCAGGTCTTCAGTTGACTTACCTCATTTAAGTCAAATAAAACAGAAATGTGAACGCTCAGTTATATTTATCTGAAAAAAAAAAGACTGACCAGGTGGATGTCGTCCACAGGTTGGAGGACAACTACGAGATTGCTGAAGGTGTGTGCATCCCACGAAGTGCCCTGTACATGCACTACCTGGACTTCAGCGAGAAGCACGACACGCAGCCCGTCAACGCTGCTAGCTTTGGGAAGGTAAGCCCACCCCCGAGGGGTCCTTGCTGCCAGTCAAGGGTTGATGTGGTGTCCATTGTGTGCCTGCGGGAAAGCTCCTTAGCATGTACATGGTGTTTGGCAAGGCATTGAAGTGAGTGAACAGGTCCTTTGGCAGCGGAGACAATACTGTGACTTAGGTATGCTAAGAGTTGCCCGTTCACCTGTAAACTTGCCAATTCTGCTTTGAAGAGCGAGCTTTGTGTTTTCTATGGGATTATGGGATTTGTAGTTTATATCTCCCGCTGGTCAAGACCTGTCTGTTACTGTCAGCTCTAAAAACTTATGAGCTGTCTCATTGAGGAAAGACTTGTATATAAAATCTTTATACGTCTATAAATCCAGCAGTTAATAAATCATGACCTTAATGATGGCTTTGGCATAAAAGGACGGCATTGAAATTACCACAAACTTGGAGTGTATTTATACAAAATTGTTGCTTATTGGAAAAGATACGCGATCATTTTTTTCTAAAAGTTAGGAAGACACAACAGGTGGTAAAAAACATAGATTTCTAAAAACACATTCAAACATCAACACGGCAAACTCATTGATGAAGACTTTGAATACCCAGGTCAGAAATTATCGATGTAATTGTCTTAGCGCTGTCAAAACGGTTTTTGTTAATTGCTTCTCATTCTCCAGACAGTATTTTCATTTGATTTCGAGTCGTGGGACAGACAGCTTGTGAGAGTCCAGCTTGTGACTGAGGCTGTTTGTTTGGATATGATGTCTGACTCGTCTAATTGGATTTAGTTGGTCAAGTAAAGTTCTTTGCTCATGGGTGCAACTCAAATGTTCTAAGATAGTATTTGCAGAGTATGGGTGTTGTATCTGGTGGTGGGGTCAAAATCCCACAAAGAGCTCTCTGTATCTGGTCAGCTGATCTGCCCCTACATATTATGGGCTGTCTTTTGCATTTCCTGCCTATATCCATTCACCCAGACTGTTCCCAGCAAATGAGGAGTGGGTTCTAATTTGACCTACCTCACTTAAATATAAAAATGAAAATAAAATGGACAGACTCGGAACCTCTAATGTCCAGTAACTTTACCATGCTGAAATACGGGTCAAAATCGTGTCCAACCTAACTTTTAAATACATCACGGCTCTAACTGGGCAGTACAGCATCTGCCAAGGTTACCATGGTAAATGAGTCACAATTGATGAGTCACAGTGATGCCACACATTTGAAGAGGAACAATATGCTGTCTGAGCGTGCTCCAGAAGGATGGTGTTAGCGTTCAGTGTTAGCACGATAGCATTTAAGTAAGCCCACCAAGGTCCTCATAACAGTGCTTTTTGGGAACTGTTGTGTATTTTTGGTGCGTATGTGTGTGAGTTCACACATGCTTTCATGTGTATGTGTTTGTCCCGATAGCACACAATTTAAAAAAAACATACCCATCTCTGGGTCTGCTCTGGGAAGTGTCTTTTTGCTCAGATATTCTTAAATTACCAGTAGGTGAGTACCTGGAATAAATTGAAAATCTAATGGTCAGCATTCAGTTAAGTACGTTTACTTTATTGTCTGGCCGTACCATGTAAGATAGACTCATGTTGTTATTATTTAAGCCTATAGTAAGTTATGAGAAGGCAACACATCCAGTTTGGATTTATTGAAATTTCTACTGAAAGCATTGTAAAACTATCTACTTTTGACTATTTGATCTGTCCATAAGCTTTGTTTGAGCTGTTTCAGAAACTGCCGTGCAAGTTTCAAAAGTAGCTGAACTTCATTTAAGAACTGTAACATTTGTGAAACACAGTACTGACAGCTTTATTTCTCAAATCGTAATATTAAGCAAATAAGTCCCTGTTAAAGCTGGAGAACTGAAAAACAGAAAAAAGGCCTTTAAAGTTTGATGTCTGTTTCTAACACTTTCAGTAACACTGCCAGCGGCTCAGTGTATGGTCTCCATCTGTAGACTCTTTACTAACTTGGAAATATTCGTCTTCATGTCATAAAACTCAGTTAGAAAATTTCTAGAAGGCTAGAAATATCACAAATTGCTTGCATGTTACCTCCTCATAAAGTTACTGTATTAACATAAAAAGGCTATTTTAGTTACAGATTCTGTTCCAAAAGAACATTCATAATTATGTGTCTTATCATTCAAAAGAGTAACCAGATTTTGAACTAAGCATTAAAACTTGAAATAAATATGCAAAGTATGTTTTCCTTAAGAAATCAATAACTCTTAAAACGACCCAAGTATGATTTGCTTTTTTTTTTCAGAAAATTTATATTACATAATTTTTAAGCAGTTCTTATAGATCACTAATTATAATGGAGAATGCCATATATTTGTCTGTTAATTATGGTTTTTGAAAAGTCAGAACATTGGACAGTTAATGGAGTGGAGTCTACAGCAGTTAACTGTTACCTATTAAAGTTCATACAGCGATAGTATTTTCAACTGAATCCCCCATCCTCCCAAACACCAGCCACCACCACCAAACTTAATCTGTCTGTTCTACCTGGCTCTACCTGCAAAAAGGATCAAAACTCAAACCCTCCAATTTCAGAGACGCAAGGAGGAACGGCCCGCCGGAACGCTTTCCCTTAAAAACCTCTGGATAAACGAGTGTAAAAAAAAAAAAAAAAAACCCCAGGCCTAGCTTAGCCTAGCCTAGCTTAGCCTAACACGCATCTGTTCCCACAGCCCCTAGAAGCCCCCAGCCCACCAACCCCCCACCTACCACCCCCTCCACCCCCGAAAAGACTCCTGTGGGAGGATATTGAAAAAGAGAGTGGCTGGATTAATGTGTAATTAAAGGGAATCTGTGAGGGTGAGGTGTTGCGGAATGTTAGATCAGTGGACAGAGCAGCATGGGGTGTCCCTTTAAGGAAGCTTCATTGAGTCGGGACAATGGGAGCCGGGCCCGTCACTGCGTCTGCTCATTTATCAAGCGGGTCGGACAGAAGCCTCACAGTTCGCCCCCACCACCACCACCACCACCAAAAAAAAAAAAAAAAAAACCAACCCCCCTCCCCCTCTCCCCCCACCAGCTCCCTTCTTCTCCCTCCCTTCCCTCCCTCCCTCCTTCGCTCCCTCCAACCCAACCGCCCCCCCCCCCCCCGTCCCTTATTTCAGCCCGCACAATGGAGATCTTGGGGTGTTTGCTAAAGTTTTCGCGCCGGGCACTGAGGCAAGGGATAGCCCCAGCCAATCCTGCCCAATAAAGAAAATGTAAAAAAAAAAAAAAAAAAAAAAAAAAAGACTAAGTAGGAGAAACTTGCCAGTTTTCTATGTAAGTGAGAGAAGAAAATGCACGCCTCACAACACCTTTCGGACCTAACTCTGCCCCCCCAACCACCCGCCCCCACCTGCCTCGACACACAACATTATCACAGATCCTTCCCTCCAGATTAAAGACCTTCCCTTTCTCTCTCTCTCCAAAGCCACATGTGCTAGGAGAACTTTAAACATTTTAATGTTTAAATGCTCACTTCTTGCCTTTGAAACCCCAACCATATACACTCACAAACACACTCAACTCCTTTTTAACACGATAGACAATAGCCAATTAGACGATCTCCCTCAGGCGAAAATTAAATCTCCCTGTGATTATGTGGATTAAGTGGAAATAACGTTTCGAGGGCCCAGTGAGACTCCCCAGTCTGTTCAGGGAGTTGTCGAGAAGAAACACGCCGGCCGGATCAAATCGTTTTATTTCCCGAAATGGCACCCTTTAGGTTGGGCACGTCACAGTTGACATTAATATCGCTCCTCGTGCTCGATGTATCACTCGTTGAATCCGCAGGGGAGGGTGTGTGTCAAACTGGAAATGTCACCCCTGATTAGTTTGTTCTGATCAGCTCGATGAGTAAGCCAGAGGAGGAAGTGACAAAACAGGAGGTGGATGCAAAGTGAATTGCTCTTTTGTGTCTCTCTTTGATTTTGCACAGATAATCAGGCAGCAGTTCCCTCAGCTGACGACGAGGAGGTTGGGTACGAGGGGCCAGTCGAAGTAAGTGGACATCACCAACCCCCCCTCCACCCCCGATCCCTTTAATGGACAAACATACCAGCATGCGGATTTTTCCACTCATGTCCACAGACAGCTCCAGTACGCCAGATGGTCTTTGGGAATACATAGGGGGCATTGTGCATTCAACACGCATTCCCTCATCATTTTTGAGAAGTGCGAAAGTGATTTATAACCTGTTATGTTTTTGAGTTTTGGAGTAAAAATTTAATTATTGTAAAAGAAGCTGAATTAATGTGTCTGAGTTGGTTAATTGTTTGTGGTGCATGTCATGTTCCAACGTTTATTAATCCTGAAATGGAATGATCGTGAACTGAAGGCTTTGTGTCACTCATCTGGGACACTTGGGCTGTCTGTCAATGCATTATGCAAGCAATATTTTGGCCCATGTGCCATAAAATTCCATAAACATCAAAAATACGTGTGTTAATTGATAATTAAACATGTCTGTTCTTGTGTTTATGCTTTTTTTTATAATTCAAATTGAGATTTTTTTTTTATCTCGAAGAGGCAGTGCTGAGCCCAGACACCAGGGTAACTGCTGTTTATATCATGATCTTATCAATCATGAGCTTAAAGGCAAAACTGACCCTAGATCAGTACTTCTACTCTGAGCTGCCTTGTGTGCACAAGCTTATGGGCTTACACTGCTGACAAACCACAATCCTCCGTCCAGTCCGTGGCCTTATCTTTTATTTACAGTAAAAGCAACTGTAATTTTTCACATATTCTCCCTTTATGCAGCTGGATACTTTATTGAATTTGTTCTGGTAAAATAACTAGGAGTGATAGATCCCCCAGCTGGGACTGGAACCTGCAACCCCTTAGTTCTAGGCACAGTTTTCTAACCATTCCATTCTTACATAACGCATAGTGAAATGACAGTCAATCCTCGATGGGGCAGTTTCTGAAAGAGTTCCTTCCCCTTCCCTTCCCCCTCCCCCTCCCCCTCCCCCCCCCCCTCCCGTCCCTTCCCAAACCCAGGTACCACTATTACGGGATCGCGGTGAAGGAGAGCTCGCAGTACTACGACGTGATGTACTCCAAGAAAGGGGCCGCTTGGGTGACGGAGACGGGCAAAAAGGAGGTCACCAAGCAGACAGTGGCCTATTCACCGCGTTCCAAACTCGGGACCCTCCTGCCAGACTTTCCAAATGTCAAAGATCTAAATCTGCCCGCCAGTTTGCCAGAGGAGAAGGTAAACAGACTAGCACCCCCCCCACCCCAAAAGCCTGACGAGGGCCCCCCTCCCGCTCCTCCTCCTTGACACCCCAACAGGATGTGGTTTCAGAGCAGGACTTTGAGGATTTATGCGGCCCAGCTTTCGCCGGCCCTTTGTGTCCTTTCTCCATAATAAGATCTAGCGCTGGACGGAGTCCATGAACCAGAAGCGTAGTGTGAACACAGAGCCTCTTATTTTAAACCATGTTAGGGGGCGCTGATCTGGCTAAACCCACCGATGGTGTATTTTTGAGACTTGGGGCCCTGTAGTGGACATTTGTTTTCTGTGCAGATGTGTGGACAGGGTGAGCTGTTGATGTTTTTTTCAGTGTTTCGAACATTTATTTTGAACAGTTTCAAAGTATTTATTCCAAAATTTAAATATTAAATGAGTTCAATTTTAGGCAGCTGATGGGGTGATAGCTTTGTGTGTTACAGTCCCGTTTGACTCATCCTTTATGTTTGTTCAGTTATGTGTCACATCCTGCAGTTTGGAAATGGGGCTGCCCAATTATAAAAAGTGAGAAAATTGGCACGTCAGTGAAAGTATGAGTATTTTGGGCATTAATGTTCTCTTTCTGACTTCCTCCTGAAATGATCTCTCACATGTCATGACATACTTGTGTCGTGATATGGCTATTATGTGTCGCGATATGGCCATTGTGTCGTGACACGGCTATCCTGTTTTCATGAAGTTGCTGAGCAAATGAGTTACTTTTCATTTAATTCCATAATGAAGTAAGTTTGGTTGAGATGCGCCTTTGAGAGATGCCCTTGTGCTGTGCTGTCTCTTCATAATCAAATTTACTGTCACCTCTCAGGCAGTGTTCTATTAAAAAAATATGTAGTCACAGATAAACATCACCCAAATTCAGTTACACGCTGTATTAAGATAAGATGAAGGTAAGATTATTAGTCTTTATTAATCCCTAAGGGGGAAATTAAGGTGTCACAACCGCAGAGTGCACAGAGAATAGAACTGAGGACACACCAGGAATAGTAAAAAGTAAAAATAAAAACTATGCAATAACATATACAATATGTACAAAATATCAAAATATAAACAGTATAAATAGAAAGTTACGGTATAAACGGAAAAGCCTCTGATTTTAAAGGGTTTTTGTCTTATGGGGATAACGGATGTATATTGTCATTAAAATAGTTCAAGTGTAGAGTGAGGGTGAGGGCTGGGTTGGGCCGGCTAAGGCAAGGGGTGGGTGGGGGGTGGGGTCGCCGTTGTACAGTCCGATGCCTGATGGGACAAAGGAGCGCCTGAGACGCTCCGTCTCGCACCTGGGGTGGATGTTTTAAACCGCATTATGAGAAGTACCCCAGAGATCATTTGATTTGTACTGCATTAAATAAACCCGTTATAAAGAACACCCAGAAATGACTCTGACACATGCTGCATCTCCAGGTCTCCACCTTCATCATGATGTACAGAACGCACTGCCAGAGGATACTGGATACAGTAATACGAGCAAACTTTGATGAGGTGAGTCTGAACTGTGTGTGTGTGTGATTGTGTGGGTCTTGGCATGTGTGCAAGTGTGTTTGCGGACAGTATGAATTTCCTGTACACTGAACCTCATTTTCTGCTCTGTG